>CM049860.1:2712455-3197545 GCA_027422415.1 Schizothorax lantsangensis
ATATATATATATATGTGTGTGTGTGTGTGTGTGTGTGTGTGTGTGTGTGTGTGTGTGTGTCTGTGTGTGTCTGTGTATACATATGAAGTCTGTCTAAACTGGTAAAATTAAATACAGTAATTGAATCTTTATTTGGTTGAACTTCAAAACGTCTTTGCAAGTATATGTGTGTAAATGTGTGATTGATTGCCACTGTGAGGTTCTCATCTGCCTGCTGTTTCAGCATGACTGCTGAGCGTAAACTAAAACACAGATTTTACTGTAATCCAGAGGATTTAAGAGTATGATTATGATGTGACCGATGTAGATGAAGAAACGCATCACTGATACCTGCAAACACAAGCGAGTGTAAAAACACACTTGAATCCATACAGCTGAGGAGAGGTGTGAAAATGTGCTGTGATCTACCGATGTCACGTGCTTATTCATTTTCTAACACACCGAGATACAGAAAACTCAGATGTAGAAACGTGTTGCTTCTGCATGACCTCCAGCTCCAGTAGTTTTAGTAATAGAGCACTGCTGCCATCTTCTGGCTGTGTTTGGAACAGACACTGGCTGCTGATCACTAGAAAGAGTCGGTAAAATAAGGCCCAATGCACTAATGTACATTAATGTTACAGTTTTTCTCAATTGCTAAAACACTAAAACCCATTGGCTGAACAAAGTTCTCAGTTGCCATACCTCCTTTAGCTAATTGTGCAGTCTGTTGTCAATATCTTAAACCATTTCACATGGTAAAACACAATTTGCAGATCTCACTAGACTTTTCAGCAAAACTCTAAAGACATTCTCATTCTCAAAACACATTCTGCACTCTAATGCACATGTCATCCATACTGGTAAACACAAGTGGCAACAATCAAATACAAATAGAGAACACATGTCCTTGATTGAAAATTGATGTAGCCCGTTTCAAATGATGTGACAACCAATATAAGCCAGTTCAGAGAGCAAACAGGTTGTTGAAGGTGGGAAGGAGAAAGTCTGAGAATGATAGAAGAAACAATGTGAGAGGACGAGTACGTATGCGAGGTGGGCGATGAAGAGGAGGAGGGGGGCAAGAAAGAGGAAGAGGAGGACGAAGAGGAAGAGGAATACAGAGTGGAAATATCTGATGAAATTCGAGCAACAGTCATAGACCATGTTCTTGTCCATGGATTGACAATGAGGGAAGCAGGACTTAGAGTGCAACCCAATTTGAGCCGATTTTCTGTGCCCACCATAGTAAGGACATTCAGAGAAGAACAGGTACAGTATACTACTGTATTTTTGTAATTGCAAATTTACTGTACTACACTATATGCAGCTGTTTCAATAGACATTTGTAAAGTTCATCACTGTATGTATAGTACTGCATGAATATTTATTGTAACTGCACATCTACTTTTTGTAGAATTGCAAGGCTGCCACATGCAGGTGGAAGGACAGCTATATTCACTCGGGAGCAAGAGGCCGTTATAGTGGGCATGGTCCTTCAAGATAATGTAATACGACTCAGAGAAATCCAGGAACGAGTGATACAAGACAACACACACTTCCAGGGAATCGACAGTGTGAGCATTTCCACAATTGACCGTGTCCTCCATCGTAACAGGATGCGAATGAAACAAGTATACAGAGTACCTTTTGAGCGCAACTCACCAAGGGTGAAAGAACTGCGAGCTCAGTATGTGCAAGTAAGTGTACATTCAGAAACATTTACTGTAATCCAGATTGTCTACAGTACTAACACATACTATGTGAATGACATTACTCTTCAGTACATACAATGTATGTGAATCAGAGGTGCATACAGTAGGCCTAATTGTACTCTACAGTATAGCACTGTCTCTGTATGACTTACAAAATTCTAAATACAGTAAATGCATTGAGGAGTTTTTCTCCTCTCGGAGATGAAAGTATATGATAGACAACCCTACACCAGAGTAAATCTGCTGCAAGCCATGGATTTAGCCTGTGGTGATATAGGTGAGGAATCATGTCAGGGCTGGATACGGCACACAAGAGGCTTCTTCCCCCGTTGCCTCAGGAGGGACAATATTGCTTGTGATGTCGACGAAGTGCTCTGGCCTGACCCAGTCCAAAGACAAGAAGAAGCACATTGATCACATGTTTACTCCTCTGATTTTTGTCCCTTTTAGTATTGTGTACTGTAGTACAGTGCATTGTAGGCTGTATACTGTCCAATGAACAAATTGTATGGCCCTGAACATTGTGCTTTCATTTGTTAACAGTACTGACTGCTCAATAGATTTTGACTGGTTGCAGGTTCATATCAACAAAGATCAAGAATTACAGTATCACAGAGACAAAGGACAAGTTTGTGAGCTGCAGGGTACAGTACTGTAAAAATAGGGGTACAAGGAGGAGGAGGAACAAAAAACATTGCAAAGAGCAAAGCAGAGTAGTAATTTCTGATCAATTTTGAGCTACTATGATAGAACATGTTTTCGTTCATCAAAAGACAATGACGGAAAAATATTACATTTGTTTTGAGATTAAAAATGTACTTCTCCCTGAGAACTATATGTTTTGAACAATGGGTTTTCTATTTTTTGGTGTATTGTTTACTGACTGCTTGATAGTGTATATCATTTTGATCCGTTTGTTTCTGATTTGAGAGCAGTGCTTGATTTTGAACACAGGTAAAACTGTTTTGAGGCGAAAGTTTCATTCTGCGAGAGGAGTCAGAGGTTTTGTAAATAGTGCTTGAAGATGAGGTTTTGTGTTTAATGGTTTCAGAAAATAGAGTAAGGTTTCAGAAATTGTGTTTCAGCAATTGAGAAAAACTGTAATATGAAGGAATTCTTTGTATTGATTGTTCACAGGTGTTTTACTTGTACTTAAAATTACACATCGCATTTGTTTTTAAGGGTTAGTGGAGATGTCCGTAACTCAATGAATAATGTCCTGGCAGAAAAATACATTTTCTGTTTTTTTTTTTTTCTCCTTACAGTTTTTATTGCATTTGAAATCACGCAGTAATACATATGAATAATGTCCTGGCAGAAAAATACATTTTCTGCTCCTTACAGTTTTTATTGCATTTGAAATCACGCAGTAATACATATTTTAAATAGCATGATGCTACATCACATGGCATCGTTTGGTTGCATGTTTAACCCTTGTGTTGTGCTGAAAATCCTTGATTTAATCAATAATGACCGGCCAGCCTTTTGTAAATCTCTCATTCTGCTATATTATGACCAAATATTACATTCAATCTTTTAGTCAACTTGTATTCTTTCAGTTAGCGCAGGGTTTGTATTTATTTTGGTCGTAAGCCCTTATTGATCTGATCTTATGCACCTCAGTTTTTGAGTGAAACAAGCATTATTTGTGGATCATACCCTCAAATGTAATAATAATTTACTCAAATGTGAAGTGCATGAGCTCAGATCAGTGAGGTCACTATACAAAAACATACAAGTACTGATAAAAATCATATAGAATCTTTCAATTTAATCAATAATTAAAATTATAAAATTCTTCTGAAAAATGTATTTTAGGATATTTTCTGAGTAAAAACGTTGTCTAATATCATTTAAAATTGGACAATGAGCATTCTAATAAAATATGTTTTCCAGAACTGGTTTCTCTTCCCCTTTCAATAAATATGTGAGGCTTGAAGATCCAATTCAACATCTTGTGTATACAACCTGGTTCCAAAAAGAAATACAAAACCTGTGCTAATTTAAAGAAAACAAGTTGAAAAAAGAAAGATTGAAGACAATATTTGGTAGTAATATAACATAGTGAGAGATTTATAAGCTTTTCCCAGACTGGGAACAACTCCAGTGTAAAAAGGTGGGGGGAAAATTCCCCCCAAAAAGTACAAAAATTATCAAAAATAATTTAATTAAAACAGTTATTTCGTATTTAAATTTGTATAAATATGTCTCAACATTTGGGAGTCCAATCCAAAAATGAGTTAAGAAGGATATGTCAAAAATTGTCATGTGTCACAGCTGCAAACTAAACACACAGCATGAGAAGTAAAGCAATGTTTCAAACACAAGACACCGTTGAGATAACAATGGTTTAGTGGAGCTGGTTGAAGAGGTTTAACTGGTTAGTTGTTTGAGTGGACACTCAGTATTGAAACACTGCCAGGTCTCATTCAAAGTAAGTGAAGCTCAATATGAAGCTTTTCAAAATATTTCAAAGAGTACACATGGAAAATATTAGCCAAACTATCAGACGATTCATATTTGAAAACACTCCAAACCCTGCGTAGAAACACAATCCATATTAGCCTATAAAACACTGTCCTAATGACCAGTATCAGTTACAAACAGTGCGAGTTACTTTCATTATAAGCCCACAGCACTGGTGCAGTCCTGATGTTTGACCTCAGTGGAGACATTTAGAAAAATGAACTATTTTAATGATGTTCAGCATCTTCTGAGAGCATTAGTTCAAGAAAATCCTCACGATTAATAATCTTAGTTGTACTGAAATAATGAGAGCAAATACTTCCCGTCAGGATTGCATAAGCCATGATGAAAAGTGCATATGGCCAAGCAGAGTTACGGTACACAATAAACAAAGTATATATTAATAGTCAAATGTTCATTTATGACTCTACAATGGATCAAATAAAACACTGTCATTGTCACATATTCACCAAATTTCTGGCAGCAATATACCCATAAATCACACAATATATCACACAATATTCAACCCCAATGAGGAGTGCAATAGAGAACAAATCAAAACAGTGCAAGTGCTAGCAAACTACCAGCAGATGGAGACAAACAGACTGATGAAGACTCGTCTTAAAATCCAGGACTAATGACTGCACCACTGAAAGAGACCAGCAGAGACCAGCACAGACCAGCAGAACTCAATCAGGTTGATCTGCTGCCCTACACTTGAACTTTAACGCTTCTGGTCTCTCATCCAATCAGTTGCCCTGGTGAGACAGAACTGATTACACCAATCAAAGGATTGATGCACTTTCTGCCAGCCAATCAGTGGGCTGTATTTACTGTACAGATCCACAGACTGCTGAAGATGTAGATGTGCTTTCTGTATCAGTCCAGAAGTCCTTCTTCCAATTCCAGGGTGACTGTCCAGAATGCAAGTGGCCATTAAAGTTTCTGGATTTACTTGTTTAAGCAGCAGTGGCATTGGTTTTTACAGAGAGACAAAAGTATCTTCTTTAACTTTCTTGAGGTACTAATATATAAACGTTAGTTTTTGAGAATCGAAGTAGCTACACAAAATGATCTTGTCCCTTGTCAGAAATATAAAACTTTATGCCTGACCCATAAAACTGAAAACTGATCTCAAATCCACTCAAATGATCTTCTTGAGAACAAAAAGTATACCAATAAAATGCTTTCCCCCTTAAATTCTCTCAGTTTTAAGGTACAATTTTTTTCAACTTAATAATAATAATAAGTCATCATCATCATCATCATCATTAAAAAAAGTTTTGCATTTCTATCAAGTAAAATATATACATTTCTTTAGACATGCTAATCAACAGCAGGAAATACACTTCATAATGCATGTTGTCATACTATATGGGGTAAGTTGTCACAATGAAAGCTGCTATTTAACAGACTTTTAGATGCATTCAATATAGGTGCAACATTTAGAAATAATTAAGAAACACAACATTAAAAATAATAATAACTGATTCAATCACCCAACTTAACAAGAAAAGGTCTCAGCTCTAACAATTTGTTTCTTCAAATTAATTTGAAGTGAGTGAGTTGAGTTAGTCTAGATCTGCTATTGAAAACACACATAATTAAACAACCTTAACTAAAGAAATCACAGCATCCTCATCAGACAGGCTGATACTCGTCTAACAAATCTTACAGAAGACGATCATAAATCATATACCACAGGTGGGGAAATATTAATGATTCGAGGGCAGTTTGCGCAGGTGCATCACATCAGTCCACTACAGCACACACAGTTTGTTTCATCTGAGCCATTGAAGAATAAAGTTAAAGTGAGGCTTTCAGTGTGACAGTCAGCAGTGTTTAGAATTATCTAGCATGTCTTTTAAGATGCAATAATGCTCTTACCTTGAGAGCAGCGATGTTCTCCATTCTCCAGTCTGTTTAAAGTCCAATGATAGTCCACAAACGTCCCATAGCGACATCCCATCTCTCTCCAGCAAACACGAACTCTCCTATAGATATGAATCGATTAAAGGCACGTCTTCTTCATCCTCGCAGTAATGTTATGTATTCCTCCTGCGCGCTGTAACGGTGCGCGTCTAACGCGTAAAACACTAAAGACAATCAACATACACTTCGACAAAGAAAAACATAGTCCTACAAGTGAAAAGCCCGCAGGAATCCATGTTGCCTGATGATAATGATGATGAGAGAGCTCCGCTGCGTCCAAAGTGAGAAGTTCAAGCCTCTGAAAGTTCCCAAACTCAACAAGTGCGCCCTTCATTCCACAGGCGCGCACACGCGCTCAGAGCAGCGCGCTGCATCATGGGAGTTGTAGTTTGTCCCAAACTTTTTTTTTTATTATTATTTTAAATATGCTATATACTATTAAGGCTATATCATATCTCATCTACTATCGGTATGTCTAATATTAATGGTGCATTAACATATATTAACCAATATTTTCAAAGTGCATTATAATATTTTGGATGCAGTTTTTTATGAGGCCAGATTAATTTAAAATTACTTGCACAGCATCATTGAATCATTGAATCACAGCATCATTGAAAAGAACTAGTAAAATAAAAAATAAAAAAATAGTAAAATAAAATGTGTATATGCAGTTACAGCATTTAAAACCATTACATTTGAAAACCCATATAAAACCCTGTATGAAATAATACTCAGATTTTTTTAATGTAACATTTTATGGAACCTTTAAACTAAATATTTAAAAAATATATTCATAAATAAAAAGTTTGCATATGTGTTTGTTTTATGCTTTGTATCATATTTGATACATTCTTTTCTGGCTCATATAGTCTGATATAGTGAGAATATGGTGGGAAAACACCTCAGGCTCAAACTGAGCTAAAATATGCAATTTGGTGCAGATTCTGATATTTATATGGACAAAAAGTAGATACATAAAATGCATGTAAATCAGTTGTCACTCTATATCGCCAGTAATATGTCTTTGTAAGATGAGATTGAAATGATCCAAACATATAATGCAATGCTGATTGAGAGATGAAGAAATAAACGCTCCTCAGAAGATGTGAAGATCATTCCTCCGCTGAGGAACAGTGAAAGTAAAGCTCCTCAAAAGATCCTGATGATCAGATTTGAGACTAAAACATGATTGATGGAGAATCAAGTAAAGCTGAGCTGCTTCAGTCCAGTAAGTGTTCATCTAGAAATATTACTACAGTTATTCTGACGTTTACTTGATCAAAATAAGTAAAGTTTGACAGCTAAAAGACAGGTGAAGCAGCAGCTGAAGCTGGGCATTAGTACAATTACACTAAAAGAGCTTTGACTTTGTTATTCAGATGTATAGCTGCATGTTTAGGATTTATTATATATTCAGATTTAGTTTTGATAGAATTATTTCCTTTACAACACTATATAGTGAAATAAATCTGTAAGAGTTAGTGCATATGTGGTCAAAAGCAATGATTTATTGAATAATACGCGCTCACCCACACACATAATTCTTGGTTGGTGAGCTCGTCCAAGCTGCATTACTGCGTGACCGGGAGGCAGACTACCAAACACAAAGACATTGTGAGCCGTCTCTCTGTTTAACCCCAACACATTCCTTCACACATGCCATAACCAAAACCACTTCAGTGCCACAGCTCATATGACTGCAGCCAACTATTCCAGGTTATGTGAAAAACACAAAAGAAAGACCTCTTTCTTCATGATCTGGGTCAGGGTGATGAGAGCGGCACGACTCATAAACATTGTTGTGTGCCATTTATTCAAAACTGACCCTTTTTTGGGGGGCTTTTTATTATAAGTGGTTTCATTTACATGACAAACTCAGTCAGTGCGGTTCATTAATAATATCTGATGTAACTTTCAACACAGAGTCAGTTTTGTTAATTGCAATAACCAGCTCCAGTCTGGAGTTAACATTCAGAACAGAGCTCTATTGACTCAACAAAAGACAGATGAAGGGGACTCGGTGCAAGCAGTTGGTCGGTCTCCCTCTTATTCAAAGACTTAGGGATCAACAATGAAATCTTTTAAGTAAGGCTTCTAATGTGATGAGGTATTGATTGCAACCTTCTTATCCACCTCGGCATAATCAGAAAGTTTAGGGGCTGAAATTGAATCCATTGCTGTTCACGTCAAACTGCTGCTACAATGCATTGTCTGATCCATAAATATGTGATCCAGCTGGCTGAGCTCGGTAAGAAGCTTATGGAGAAGCATATTCAACTGGTATATGGGAATTTGTCGTTCAGTTTCTTTGGTCGCCCTGTAGGATAATGCAACAAAGTGATGGACCAAGAAGTAAATGTGCAGTTTGAACAAAAGACTAAAGCTATGTGGTGGAGGACAAAAATGAGATTCAGACAGAAGTTCAGACGGGCTAAATATAACTCTAACTCGATGTGCATTGTAAAACTTCCACCAAGGAAAAGATTTAGCATGAATGCACAGGAGTAACATGGTGTTATAGATTAGACACTTTACAAGAGGAAACCACTATTAATGGCCACTTCAAGGGCAAAACATTGGGTTTCCTCCACGTTTCCTTCATAGTTCATATACTATTTTGACTGAAACACTTCCTACTTCATTGGCACTTTTCATGAATACAGAGTACAAAGCAGAGTCTGAAGTAATTATCATCCAGAAAATGTCCAAATGTCAACCTCAGCATGTTTATACAAATGATATGTGCTGTTCTTATTTTCTGTTGAAGCTGCTATTTTTCTAAACATGTTACCAACCTTTGGGACAGATTTGTGTGATTTTATCT
This sequence comes from Schizothorax lantsangensis, assembly GCA_027422415.1. Lineage (NCBI taxonomy): Eukaryota > Metazoa > Chordata > Actinopteri > Cypriniformes > Cyprinidae > Schizothorax > Schizothorax lantsangensis. The sequence goes on from CM049860.1 coordinate 2,721,375, forward strand.
AGCATTTTAGCAATTAATATTAAAATAAATATTATATTTAAAAAAAGAAAAAGAAACGGGAAAAAAAAACCCTAAGCTTTCAGAGCTAGTTTAGGACCAAATATGGCCTATAAATTAAATATATAATATAATATAATAATAAAAAAAATTATTGATAATTTTTTTCTTGGATAACAGAGTCTGATTAATGTAATTATCGTCAAGAATGTCAAAAATCCATTCATTTGATGCAAAACCACACTGTAAAAGATGATTGAAATTTTAACGGTAAAGATTGTTCCCTTGTGATATACGGTCAAAACCTGAAACAAGTCCAACAGGACATTTTACGTGTTTGTACAGTCAAATATTACGTTTACAGTTTTTAAAAGTGAAAAAGAACAAGTCATTTTATAATTTACATTAAAACCGTAAATGGTCATTCCCAGAATTCCCTGTGTGACACTTTTGATGGTTTTTATTTAAAATAATTATGTTTCTTCTAGATTTATTTCTTATCAGTTATGTACATGAAGTTTTTTACTTAACATCTTGTGTTGTTAATGCTTATTATATTATGTTAGTGTTATCATGACTGTGTTTTGTATTTGTGTGAATGGCATTGTGAACCTTGTATATATTCATATTTACCTCCTCAGCTTGTGGAAATCATGTGGCTTTCTCTTTATCACCTGTATCTTTGGTATTTGTCCGTGTATTATAAAGACACAAAACTGATTTTACTACCTCAGTAGGTTGGTATTTTAACAAACCATTTAATGAAATATATAATTTTTTTCAGCTACTTTTTATGATATGTAAAGTATTTCCTGATAAGAGTTATTGCAGCTATTGCTCTTCACAGTCTTTTATGAACACTGATGTAAGTCCATGTATGAATACAGTATAAAGTATAAACAGAAGGAAGCAGCTTGATAGGACTGTTAAACATTAAATTACACTTACACTAACAATCTGTGCCAGAAGACATCAGTTAGCCTCGAAACAACAGCAGTCAGAAAATCACTTTATTACTTGTTTCTCTCTGTTTGAGCACTGACATGAAAGAAGCTCAATGTCCTTCACACACAGTGCAGAACAAATGAACACTAACGGGTTGTACAGTAATCATTTGACATCATTTATGTGAATTTTACCTTACATTTCACCTATCCATAGTCTTGTTGCATATCTGTAATCATCAGCAATTTAAAAAAACCATAACATAACATTATCCATAAAATGACAACTTCATTTCATAACTTGAAAGCAAACAGCTGACTGGAAAGACTAGTTCAAAAACATCCAATTTACTTAGTCATCAGTGCCTTTCATTCAAATGAGTGCACAACAATATCTAGAACATATGGTCTTTAAATTAATGATGGGAAGCACTCACGTACATACACACACACACACACACACACACACACACACACACACACACACACACAAACAACCCCTCAAGTCACTCATTCAAGTTTGAATAATTTTTCAAGTATTTTTCAATTAATCCTTCAACCATGTCTAAATAAATGTGGTCCGTGAGTCATTCATAAAACTATGGAAGCCTGTTTCCGCCATTGAATAAAAAATAAGAAATGATTGTCTTTTTATCTCACAATTCTGGATTTGTTTCTTGTAATTATGACTTCTTTTCTCAGACTTGTGAGATGAAGACTTGCAATTATGACTTTTTAAAGTCCAATTTTTAGGAAAAAATACTATTTTCTTACAATTGTGACTATTTCTCAAAATTGTGACTTCATATCTCACAATTCTGACCTTTTTTCTTGTAATTCTGACTTCTTTTCTCAGAATTGTGAGACAAAACTCACCATTGTGAGTTATAAAGTCCAATTTTTAGGAAAAAAAGACTTACAACTGCAACTATTTCTCAGAATTGCGACTTTTATTTCTCACAATTCTTTTTTCTTGTAATTCTGACTTCTTTGCTCAGAATTGTGAGATAAAGACTCACAATTAAGCGTTTTTAAAGCCCAATTCAGAGGACAAAAAACGATTTTCTTACAATTATGACTATTTCTCAGAATTGCAACTTATTTCTCCAAATTGTGACTTTTTTTCTTGTAATTCTGACTTCTTTTCTCAGAATTGTGAGACAAAAACTCACCATTGTGCGATTTTGAGGAACAAAGACTATTTTCTTACGACTTTATTTGAGTTGTGACTTTTATTTCTCCAAATTGTGACTTTACAACTCGCAATTCTGACTTTTTTTTTTTGCACAATTGCGAGTTTATATCTTACAATTCTGACTTTTTTTCTCAAAAAAATAATTTAAAAAAATTAGAATTTTGAGATAAAAAGTTGCAATTACTTTTTTTATTTTTAACCAGTGGCAGAAACAGGCTTCCATATAAAACAAATAAAATAGCAAAAAAATTAGATAAAATACATTAAGTAGAAAAACATTCCATTGATCAATAAACCTATCCACCCAGAAGAAAGGCTGCTTTGGTCACTTTTTTCAGTGTAGTCAGCTGACATTCGAAGATTCGACCAATGAAAAGGCTCAGCCAAGCCCCACATCCAGTGACATCATGACGATGAAGCCCAGAATGGACATCCATGAGGCCAGTTTCCCGTTCCCGCTGTACAGAAACACACACACAGTCAGTGGTGTGTGAGCATCTGCAGTCTTTGAACGCTTTCACTGTGCTGCTGCTCACCTGACTTGGGCTTCAGGAATGATGTCATCAACCACCACATACACCATGGCTCCTGCAGCGAAGGCCAGAGCGTAGGGTAGCAACGGCTCCGCCAGCACCACGGCAACGGCCCCTAGCAACCCCGCCAGAGGCTCCACCATCCCGCTCAGCTGCCCGTACCTGCGAGGCAGAGACACACATAAAACACTGCAGCGCTCTGAACGCTTCCACGGCTCAGAAATCAATCAAGACAAATAGACCATAATACATGTTTGTGACTGTGGCCTTGGTCCAAAACCTAGAGAGCTGCCTTCATAAGCAGCTTCCTTCTGAGACAGCATCCTAACTACTAGCTGACCAATATAGAAGGCTGATATACGTGAAATTACGTTATTTATTTATTTATTTTTGGCCAAAAAGTGACAGATGCATGACTTAAACAGTAATTATTTATTTATGTATTACATTTTTCTGTTTGGCCAATACCTGTCAGAAGTGGGACTTGAACAGTAATCTTTTTCTTTCTTTCTTTCTTTTTTTTCTTCATATTAAGTTTTTTCGGTGTTGGAAGCAGGACTTAAACAGTATTTATTTATTTATTTAAAATTAAGTTTTCTTAAGTTTGGCCAATAAGTGTCAGAAGCAGATATAAACAGTCATTTTTATTTATTTATTTAGTTTTTTATCCTGATTGGCTGATAAGTGTGGGAAGCAGGACTTGAACAGTAATTATTAGTAATTACTACCAAATACTATCATACTTTCTCACACATTTTTGGCATTTAGCAAATACACATTTTTATACTTTAAGTGAGTCTTTGAATATGTAATAAATATTTAAATCCATGAACCTTGCAAACTTGCAAATTCCGGCATCGGTCATCCAAAAAAAAAATCCATATCTGTCGACCACTAATCCTGACTGAAATGAACCTCACAGGTGACAGATTTAAAAACTTTTACAAAGGTACATTTTACACCAAATAAGGCTATTTACCAAATGGATTGGACCCCAAAACACAGCCTATTTAATAAAACAGATTAGGCCTTATTTTATCAAATAGACTGGACTCAAAATATAGCTTATTTAAATTGGTAACTTATAAGTAATAAAAAGAATATAACATTTTTATTTTATGATTATTTTTTTCCACTGAGCTTGGCTCGGTGCATCTAGGATCACCTTATCTGCAAATGTTTGTCCAATTTACAGTCTCTAAACTGTTCGGAGCAGCACTGGAAGTGCAAATGACAGCTTAAAACAGCACCCATGCAGGCAGCTCACTAGGTTTTGGATGTGAATGTGTATCTGTCTGGACTCACCAAAAGGATCGCCATGTGGACACCCCAGAACCCCGCAACGGGAGACTCACGGCAAGGCCTTCTGGAAAGTTCTGAATGCCAATGCCAATAGCCAGATTTCTGAAAGAAACAGACATTATCACTAAATCAGTTCCCAACCGTGAGCACACACAGATCTTTTCAACTTTTTCGCAACTATTTTCCTTTTTGGCAGATCAGTATTAAAGTGGTCCAAATGACTCTTCCTCTGAGTCTTCTGAAGCAAAACTGTACATTTTTGTCTGTTCCTTTAAATTATCATGGCTACTTTACATTTTGAGGAATTAGTGGCTAATTTGTATGAATCTTGAAGAACATTCTGGCTCTTCAACATAATGCATGTTGCGAGGACTAAAACTTCCAAGCTCCAAAATGCCAAAAGAGCACCATTAAACTATTATTAATGCGGTCCAAATGGCTTTTTCAAAATTTTCTGAAGAAATATGACCCTGGATCACAAAACCAGTCATAAGGCTCAATTTTTTGAAATTGGGATTTATACATAATCTGAAAGATGAATAAATAAGCTTGTTAGGATACAACTATTTGAAAATCTGGAATCTGAGGGCACAAAAAAAATCTAAGTATAGAGAAAATGGCGTTTAAATGAAGTTCTTAATGCATATTACTAATCAAAAATTAAGTTATGATATATTTACAGTAGGAAATTTACAAAATATCTTCATGGAACATGATCTTAACGTAATATCCTAATGATTTTTGGCATACAAGAAAAATTTATAATTTTGACCCATACAATGTATTGTTGGCTACTGCTACAAATATAACCCAGCGACTTAAGCCTGGTTTTGTGCTCCAGGGTCACATATGCTGTCAATTTTGGTCTGTTTCTCCAACATCCTCATTCAATGATTTTCATACAATCTGTTATTCTGAATGCCAATGCCAATAGCCAGATTTCTGAAAGAAACAGACATTATCGCTAAATCAGTTCCCAACGGTGAGCACACGCAGATCTTTTCAACTCTCTTAACTTGACATGTGATCTCAGCGAGAGATTTAACGGCGTTGACCGTGCCAGCCTGGAGAAACGACTGCTGACTAAAGCTCTCCAGGCGAAGGCTCTGAAGCACAACATACGGGTGTGTCGTACCACAAGACCACGAGAAAAGCGGGTTACGGACGGGGCACGAGCTACATCTGGAATCACGCTGTTGTGTTTGGATAATCCTGCGTGAGAGTTTCTCGCACAAGCCAAGACGGTGACTGTAAAACGGCTCTCGAGTGTGTCAAACGACAGCGTAAGAACAACACTTCATTATGAGGATGGTTTAGATTTGTGGGAAGGCGCTGGGAGCCGGTTTCTCTCCCGAGGCGGTCTGAGGGTGGTCTCCGCCGCACAACTGATAAGCAGCTCTGTTTGTTTGGCCTGCACTTCTCCGCATCGTAATGCAAGCGGCCTCTAGAAGTTCCCGGAACCTCCCGGAGCCTGTGCTCACAAAGCAAGAAAAGCTGCTCTGTTTTGACTCCCCCTCTCCACCAGCCCAACACTCTTTCACTGCCTTCTTCAATCTCTCCTGCTGTACGATGTGTGCTGGCATGCGCTCAAGGTACTGCCCCCAGAGAAGTCAGATTAATGACAGCTAGTCACGGAAAGGCTTACAGCGCCTGTGTAATGCTGGAGAGTTTGAGGGAAAGACTGAAGAGAACTGATTCAAACTCTTTCTTACATGCAACACAGAATCAAAGTAATGCAACAAAAATTAATGTGCATGAAGGAGAGCTAGAACCGTCAAGCTACAAAATAACAAAAAACGCCATTAAACTATTATTAAAGTGATGCAAATGACTCTTCTTCCAAGTCTTCTGAAGCAATACTGTAAATTTTGGACTGTTCCTTCAACACAATCTCATGGCAATTTCTAACCATTTTACTTTATGACAAATTGGTGGCCATTTTGCATGAATTCATAAAATCTCGTTCGTACAACTTCAACATTCTGGCCGTTCCTTTCAATGTAATGCACGTAAATGACAACTAGGACAAAAAAAAAAAAAAAAGGACCATTAAAATATTATTAAAGTGGTCTAATTATAGTGGTTCTTCCAAGTCTTCTGAAGCAATACTGTAAATATTTGTCTGTTCCTTCAACACAATCTCACGGCAATTCGTGACTAATTTACAGTTCAGCAAATTGGTGACTAATTTGTATGAATTTGTACATTTACATTTAATGTAATGCACATGAATGAGGACTAGGACTGTCAAACTCCAAAACATAAATAAATAAATAAACAAACTTCACCACTAAAATATTACCAAAGTGGACAATTGGCTCTTCTTCCAAGTCTTCTGATGCAGTACTGTAAATTTTAGTCTGTTCCTATAACACAATCTCATGGCAGTTCCCAATTAATTCCTTTTTGGAAAATTGTTGGCTAATTTGTACAATCTAATTCATACTTTTTTTGTACATCTTGAAGAACATGGCTATTTCTTTTCACCTTCATGCATGTGACTAAGGACAAGGACTATCAAGCTCTAAAAGAAAGAAGAAAAAAAGCATTAAAATATTATTAAAGTGGTAGAAATCACCCTTTTTGTAAATTTTGGACTGTTCCTTCAAGACACTCTCATGGAAGTTCATAATTAATTTACATTTTGGCAAATTGGTGGCTAATTTGTACAAATTTTACATCTTGAAGATTCTTGAAGAATCCTGGCCTGCTCTTTTCGATGTAATGCATGTGAACGAGGACTAGGACTGTCAACCTCCCAAAAAAATCACCACTAAAATAATACAACCTGAATTCCGGAAATGCTGGGACATTTTTTAAATTGGAATAAAATGAAATCTAAAAGACTTTTAAATCACACGAGCCAATATTTTATTCACAATAGAACACAGATAACATAACAAACGTTTAAACTGAGAAATTTTACACTTTTATCCACTAAATGAGCTCATTTCAAATTTGATGCCTGCTACAGGTCTCAAAAAAGTTGCCACGGGGGCAACAAAGGGCTGAAAAAGCAAGAAATTTTGAAAAGATTCAGCTGGGAGAACATCTAGCAACTAATTAAGTTAATTGACATCAGGTCTGTAACATGATTAGCTATAAAAGGGATGTCTTAGAGAGGCAGAGTCTCTCAGAAGTAAAGATGGGCAGAGGCTCTCCAATCTGTGAAAGAGTGCATAAAAAGTGACAGTGGAATACTTTAAAAACAATGTTCCTCAACGTCAAATTGCAAAAGCTTTGCAAATCTCATCATCTACAGTGCATAACATCATCAAAAGTTTCAGAGAAACTGGAGAAATCTCTGTGCGTAAGGGACAAGGGACAAGGCCGAAGACCTTTGTTGGATGCCCGTGGTCTTCGGGCCCTCAGACGACACTGCATCACTCATCGGCATGATTCTGTCATTGGCATTACTAAATGGGCCCAAGAATACTTCCAGAAACCACTGTCGGTAAACACAATCCGCCGTGCCATCTGCAGATGTCAACAAAAGCTCTATCATGCAAAAAGGAAGCCATATGTGAACATGGTCCAGAAGCGCCGGCGTGTCCTGCGGACAAGGCTCAATTAAAATGGACTGTTTCAAAGTGGAAAAGTGTTCTATGGTCAGACGAGTCCAAATTTGACATTCTTGTTGGAACTCAAGGACGCCGTGTCCTCTGGGCTAAAGAGGAGGGAGACCTTCCAGCATGTTATCAGCGTTCAGTTCAAGCGTTCAGGTGCTTCAACCTCCTGCTTGTAAACCCCGGTACACCTCTGTTTGAAACTCAAATGTAAATATTTTTACATTATAACATTAAAATATTTTGAGATACTGATTTTTGACTCTCAGAGTTTCAGAGGTCAGAGTTCAGTGGTGCATGGGGTAAGAGAGGGGAGGGGGGGGGGGGAAGGTCAGGAGGGAGTTCAGCTTCCTGACAGCCTGATGGATGAAGCTGTCCTTCAGTCTTTTGGTCCTGGCCTGGAGACACCGCAGTCTCTCCTCCCTGATGGCAGCAGACTGAAGAAGCTGTGTGTCGGGTGGGTGGGATCACCTGTAATGCAGAGGGCTTTGCGGGTGAGACGGGTGCTGTAGATGTCCTGGAGGGAGGGGAGAGAGACACCAACAATCTTCTCAGCTGCTCTCACTATCCGTTGGAGGGTCTTGCGGCAGGACGCGTTGCAGGCACCATATCACACAGTGATGCAGCTAGTCAGGATGCTCTCGATGGTGCCTCTGTAGAAGGTGCACATGATGGAGGCCGGGGCTCTGGCTCTTCTGAGTTTGCGGAGGAAGTAGAGACGCTGCTGTGCTTTCTTGGCCAGTGCTGCAGTGTTGTTAGTCCAGGAGAGGTCCTCTGTGATGTGTACACCCAGGAACTTGGTGCTGCTCACTCTCTCCACAGTCGCACCATTGATGGTCAGAGGAGCATGCTGAGTGTGCACTCTCCTGAAGTCAACAACAATCTCCTTCGTCTTCTCCACATTCAGAGAGAGAGATTGTTGTCACTGCACCACCCGGCCAGGCGGCTCACCTCGCTCCTGTAGTTTGTCTCATCTCTGTTGCTGATGAGACCCACCACAGTCGTGTCATCCGCAAATTTAATGAAGAGGTTGGACTTGTTTGACGGTGTGCAGTCATGGGTCAGCAGAGTGAAGAGGAGGGGGCTCAGCACACATCCTTGCCTGACGTCTCCCGGTCAGAAAGTCCAACAGCCAGTTGCACAGCGACATATTGAGCCCCAGCTGGACCAATTTATGAATGAGCTGTTGAGGGATGATTGTGTTGAATGCTGAACTGAAGTCTATGAACAGCATTCTGACATATGAGTCTTTTTTGTCCAGATGTGTGAGGGCTGGGTGGAGGCTGCCGATGGCATCATCGGTCGAGCGGTTGGACCTATATGCAAACTGGAAGGGGTCCAGGGAGGGGGGGAGGACAGACTTGATGTGGTGCATGACTAGCCGTTCAAAGCACTTCATGAGAATAGGAGTGAGTGGGTCAGGAGCCCCGCAGGGCTGTGTCCTGAGTCCCCTGCTCTACTCTCTCTACACACACGACTGTGTGTCCTCTCACAGCTCCACTTCTATTGTTAAATTTGCTGATGATACTGTGGTTCTGGGCCTCATTTCCAACAATGATGAGACCGCATACTTGGGTGAGGTAGAGAGACTTACATCATGGTGCCAGGACAACTGTCTCTCTCTGAACGTGAGCAAAACTAAAGAGCTGATTGTAGACTTCAGGAAGAGACAGCAGCGGCCCTACACTCCTCTTATGATCAGCGGGACCCCTGTGGAGAGGGTGAGCAGCTTCAAGTACCTCGGTGTAAACATCTCCGAGGATCTGACTTGGACTGCACACATTCAAACACAGGTCAAGAAAGCCAGGCAAAGACTGTACCATCTGCGACAGCTGAGGAAATTCAGGGTCTCACCAGCAATCCTGAAAACTTTCTATTCAGGGGCCATAGAAAGTGTATTGACTCAGAGCATCTCAGTGTGGTATAGTAACGCCACAAATCAGGACTGCAAAGCTCTGCAGAGAGTCGTGCGCTTAGCTGAGCGCATCTCAGGGTCTGCCCTCCCCTCTCTGCAGGACATCTACTTCAAACGCTGCAAAAGCAGAGCTGCAAAAATAATCAAGGACTCAAATCACCCCAGTAACCGTCTTTTCATCTCACTGCCATCTGGCAAGCGCTTCAGGAGCATGATGGCAAAAACTGAGAGACTGAGGAGGAGCTTCTTCCCTCAGGCCATCAGGCTCCTATACTCAGTCTCATAACATCTACAGGACTCAATTTAATAAACTGTAAAAACATTCATTATTCTCCATCATCCGCATTGCTGCTATGTGTACATACCCGGTACAACCTGTTTGCACATTCCTCTTGCACATCCCTGTTTATATTAATATTTATTAAATCCACAGTAGACTGTATTGCACATTTTATTTCATTGCATATTTTACTCCTTATTTTATTTTTTTATCTTATTCTTACCTATATTTATATATATTCTCTTGTGTTATGTTTAATTTTTTTTTTTTTTTTTTTTTGCACTGTCCATTGAGCGGACCTGTCCTGACCTACATTTCACTACTGATTATACCCTGTATGATTGTGTATGTGACGAATAATAAAGAACCTTGAACCTTGAGTGGTACTGGATGGTAGTCATTGAAACAGGATGGAGATGACTTCTTCGGGACTGGAATGATGGTGGTAGCTTTGAAGCATGTGGGGACAACAGCCTGACTTAGCGAGATGTTGAAAATGTCTGTGAAGACATCAGTGAGTTCTGTGCATAAGTTGTTGATTGGATGGAGGGAGAAAGGTGCAGGGTTTAATCAAACTAAATGATTGGAGAAGTCCTGCATATGTCATCAGAAAGAAGTGACGTTTCACCAGAAGATTGAGTTATGAGATTTTGAGGTAGCATTGATCTCAATGTGAAATAATTACCAGATAAACTGAATAAATTTTAAGCAAAATGGCCTTTCAAAAAACATAATAAATACAAAATGAATAAATGCATTTTTCTATATAAAATAATTATTTATTTAAAATGTAAATATTCATGAATTTAAACCTTTAGATCAACACTGTAAAAATGACTTCAGAATTTAATGGTAAAAGACTGTAAAAATGCTACAGTAAAAACCTGTTAAATGGTTAACGATAAGTTCCCCTACCATATACGGTGAAAAACTGTATTGGACATTACATGTAATTTTACAGTAGTATACCATTTTTGGAAGTGAAAACGAACATAGAATTTACAGTGAATAACTGTAAATGGACATTCCCAGAATTCCCTGCGTTACATTTCAAATTTGATGTTGTTTTGTTGTTGAAATAACTGTGTTTCTTCTTAGTTTTTTCTAATCAGTTTTGTAAATTATGGTTGTATGTTACATAATGTTGTTAAATTAATGTTTATTGCATTATTTCAATTTCATGTGTGTTACCATGATGGTGTTTAGTGTTTGTGTGAATGACACTGTGCACCTTCTACATGTGTTAATATTTAAAAGCTGCTTGTGATAGTCACATGATGAACCAAAGCCTTTCTCATCATCACCTGCTTTTGGTGGTTATCAGTATATTACAAAGGTAATTTCAGTACTTCGATAGGTTGGTATATTAACATTATATCAGCTAATGAAATTACGGTATTTAAATGTAAATTTAAGTTAAAACCGTAAAACCTAAAATGTTGCTACCGTATTTTTTACAGTACAATTCTGACAACCACAGCTGCCATTTTTTTTTTAATTGCCATAAATTAAATTACCTTTTTTTTTTTTTTTTTACAGTGAAAGGTTTTTAAATCAGGAGAAACAAATTCAGTATGTGTAAGTTTTGATTGGCAGTGCAGAAACTATAACATTTTTAATAAACATTTTGAGGTTGATTTTTTTATGGATGCATGGATTTTGCATGGATGAATCGTTCGTGATAAGATCTATGACATGCATTTAGAAAGTAGATGGGGTGATTTTCCACTGCATGTTGACTTAAGAGAGGAAAAATGGATGAGAGGACAGGAGAAACTGTGGTGTGGCAATAATGAAAGACTGAAGAGGAAACCAAGGGGAGTTTTTGGAGAAGGGCGAAGCGAACTCGCTCACCCAACTGAAGAGTCCATGGCCTAATGTTCACACAGTGTGGAAACAACAGCCCTTCTCACCATTTCAGAAACATGTTTTCCCATCCCCAGGAATTCTTCTCTGGCATATTTCACTCCTCTGAGGCAGGTCTATTTCTGTGAGTCTATTCACCCACCTCTGAGGACAGGCTTCAGTAACCGCAAGCTCTCAGCAGTAAAACAGGGTGGAGATCTCAAAATGTACAATGCCATTCCAACATGTCCCTTTCTTAGCTCGGTATACGAGCTCAAGAGCGAAGGGAAACCAAGCGGGGATGTGGGTTTGTGATACAGTGTGTGTCTGGGCTGACGTCTGTATTAAAACAAACAAAAAAAGCATAAAGGGAAACATTCCAGCGTTATTGCAAAAGCATGAAGAAGCCTCCATTGAGAGGGGAAGACAGTGGCTCCAGTGTCTGACCACAGAGCTCCTCTCTGGGCACAAAGGGCCTTTGGTGCCCCCCCTCCATCCATGGGGGTCTGCCCTGAATGGGCATCTGTGTGTTGGGAAGAGCATGGGGATCTGGGCGAAATGAGGGAAAATCCCCTAAACCATCTGCACCAATCACTATGGCTTTCCAGCGACCTTTGACCTGCGTACTCAGCACACCCGCTGCTTTTCACTCACAACTGTGGGAAAATATACCTACAAACAGTTTATAACAGCCTCTGTTTTGCCGCAATCGATCTAGCCATGTGATCTACTGGCTCAAAGCAATGCTTCACTGAACAGTGCTGAAACATTCAACTCAATTATTTCAATCAATTATTTATTGCATTTTACATTCCTATGTAAATTAGTTTATCTTCTCTTTCATAAAGGTTATGCTAAATATTGGTTCCTAAAAGTTAATAGAATAAATAACACTTTTTATGAATGCCAGGATTACACAAGATTAAAAAGAAACAAAAAGGTATATATATATATACACATATATTATATATATATATATAAATAAAAATGATTCATTAAATATTCAAGAATTTAGTCAAAATGGCCTTTAAGTCAACCAATCAATCAATCAATCAATCAATCTTTATCTTTTTTAATTAAATATTTAAGAATTTAAGCAAATTTTAACAAGATTAAAAAAGTATCAATGATATCAATGTGAGATAATTACCAGACAAACTGAGGAAATTGCAGTCAAAATGGCCTTCAGTCAAAAGTGGAAGAAGCATTAAATATTCAAGAATTTAAAGGAACACTCCACTTAGTTGAAAATAATCTCCGGGTCTGGCGGTAGCACCTTTAGCGTAGCTTAGCATAGATCATTGAATCAGATTAGACCATTAGAATCTCGCTCAGAAAGGACCAAAGAGTTTCGATAATTTTCATTAAAAACTTGACTCTTCTGTAGTTACATCTTGTACTAAGACTGACGGAAAATGAAAAGTTGTGATTTTCTAGGCCGATATGGCTAGGAACTATACTCTCATTCCGGCGTAATAATCAAGGAACTTTGCTGCCGTATGAGTGCAGCAGGCGCAATGATATTACGCAGCGCCTGAAAGTAGTCCTCAGCTATATCATAACTGGTTACCTAGCTGGGGACTACTTTCAGGCACTGTGTAATATCATTGCGCCTGCTGCACCCATGGTACGGCAGCAAAGTTCCTCGATTATTACACCGGAATGAGAGTATAGTTTACAATACGTATACGTGTTTACAAATGTGACGACGAGCGCTTATCAGGATCAACTAAACGCTGGATTTTCAAAAGTATGTGAAATATTTAAAGTTCGCAGCAAAGAATCTTTAAAATACGTCCGAGAGTTTCACACATGTCTGTTATTGTGGTGACATTTCCACGCATTTCCTTCTTCCACGCTGAACGAAACGAACTGTGATTGGTTGTTTGACATGTCGGTCAAACGGCCTCATGGGCGGGCCTTGGCCAATAAATGCTGCCATCTATTCCAGACCTTCAGCCGTCAGTCTGAAGGTCTGGCTACGCGAGACTAATGAGGACATTGCCCCATGTCCCCACTTTTCAAAATGTTTATAAATCATACAGAGTGAGTTTTTTTGGGGAAAGTAGAAATGCACAGTCTCCTGTGAGGGCTAAGTTTAGGTGTAGGGCAATAGCACATACAGTTTGTACAGTATAAAAACCATTACGCCTATGGGATGTCCCCTTTTCACAAAAACAAACATTAACAAACGAACAGTAAGTACATATCACTGCAGTTTCCAAAAGAAATGCACACTAGAGGCAGTAAAACTCAGACGCCTTTTATTCCTTTACACACAAATTTACAGAGTTTTGATTAATAAAGCATAATTTTCACACAATTACTGGAAGAATATCATGTTATGACTTCAAAACAATATTAATATGCTGGGAGATTTGAAAACTGATGCTTTTGAACGTTAGCATCACACATATCCAGCTTCATATCTATGGGTTTTCATAGATGGCAGGTTTGTTCGGTAGCTCACGGAGTACGGAGACGTATTTGAGAGGTGAGGAGCTCTGGTTCGAATCCCGTGTAACTATGGTTTGACAAAACAGTTCAAATCTGCAGATAAGGAAGTTCAAATAGTATGGTTGCATCAACAAATGTGTTTTTATGTCAGTTTTGCATTTGTCAACACTATCAGGTAGGTTTAGGGTTGGGTTTGGTGTAGGGCATATTTCCAACACAATAGAGCATTCATTTTTAGCGACGGTCCCCGGATATGTGAATTCTGAACCGCCGCAATACGTACCTGAAGCAACGTAATAAAAACACAGCAATACGTGCCTATATCAACGTAATAAAACGTGCCAGGGTTTACGTATTGAACCCGTGTTTTAGCGCCACTCAGAGGACTTTTCTCTTTGAAACTGCGGTGAAACGTGCAGTAAGGTACGTAAAAACGGTCTCGCTAAAAAGTGCACCCAGGTACGTTTATGCCATGAGACCAGGTTGGAAAATGAATGTGAACAATTAAGGCTGAACTATTATACAGACACATTCTGTCCCATATAACTCTAAGTTCCAGCACTGTAATGCAGAATCTCACGGTTTCCGCTCTCAAACTGTTAGCCGTTATAAAAGCAGCTTTGAGAATGGCAGGTGCGTCTCTGAAGAAGCCAGACAGAAAGTTGGATTGTGGGCCGTATTTCATGTATAAACACACACACACACACACACAGAGAGAGAGAGAGACAGACACACACACACACAGAGAGAGAGAGACAGACACACACACACACACACACACACACACACACAGAGAGAGAGACAGACACACACACACACAGAGACACACACACACACACACACACACACACACACCTGTAGTGTGGGGCCAAGTCCTGCTAAACCTAACCTGAATGACGTCCAAACTCTGATTAACAGCATTTGCTCACAGAAAAACTTCACTGTTCTGAGGACACCCAGATGCACATGTTTAGCACTGATTTTTAGGGAAACTCTGCACAATTATGTACACGAGGCATTCATATTGGTAATGAATGTGATTCTTTGATTATGGTCAACTAATCAAATGCCATCAACATGCTTTACCTTCTAGGAAAAAAACAGACAAACAAATAATAAGAGGTCAGGGAGGGTTGAAGAGCCCGACAAACTCTGCCAAAACTCCATAAACAAGAGAATAAAAGTGGTTGAGAGAAATTAATTCTTCCAATCTCTTAAGGTTTCTTAAAGCCCTTATCATGTGAGCGAGATGAGAGACGGCGAAATGAAAGCGCAGGAGGGAAAGCAGGGTGGGGTGGAGGAAATGGAGGGATGTGGAGAAAGAGGGAGAGAGATGGATGAGAGACAGAGAGCCAGAGAACAGGGGCCCTATGTTTTTGAGATTCAAAGCACAATGTGCTCTTTGAGGACTGCAGAGAATAACATTTAGATAGAGAGCCATCAGTCCAGCCCTCGCACTGCTCTCTCTCTCTCTCTCTCTTGCTTTCTTTTCTCACTACATCACATTTTCACTAAATATTTTCACAGCCTGCACATACAGTACATTTTGAAGCGTAGACTGAACTTTTAGCACACAGCTCTTCTCATAAGTTTACAGACCACCTATAAAGTCTACATTAATCATTAGAAAAAAAATACAGATCATTAAAATGCAAATAATGCTTTGAATAATGAAAGTAAATAATTCATGGGTTAAAATGTTTATTGAATAATTCATGAGCATTTAAAGCTCATTATTTAAAAATAAAATAATAATAATTTTATATGTCACTTATTACTCTTTAGTTGTGTTAGTTGTCATAATGGACACTCAATTTTCTTTCTAGACAAAGATATTTATACCACTTGCAAAATCTGCAAGATATTGATCATTAGAAAAATAAGAGATTGTTCAAATTGTAAAATATAAATAATAATGTTATGAACATTATAAATAAAAAAAACATGTGAAAGTAATGTAATTCATGAGAATTTAAATCTCTAATGTATTATGTTTTTAAATTACACTTAAATTATTAAATTACATTTAAATTATGATCTTGACTTTATTCGTATACTCATAAGCTCATTTATGCATTTATAATAATAATAATAATAGATTTATTTTAAAATAAGCGATCATTCAAATTGTAAAATGTAAATTATATCATTTTGCATAACTAAAATTAATGCAATTAATGGGTTAAAATGGTTATTTATAAATTCATGAGCATTTAAAGCTCATTAATGTATTATTATTATTATTATTATTATTATAACACACATCTCTTATTAACCTGAGATACAATCTTGATATGATCCTTAAACTCAATAGTTGTTTTTAATTTAGCTAGTAAACACAGTGGGCATTTTTTCCCCATAGACTAAAAATTTCAAGCAACAACAACCTGAATAATACAAGTACAAGATGGGAAATATCAGACAAAAAAACAAGCTCTAGCCGACTTATTCCTGATGGATTTGAGGGAAAAGGAAACAAGAAACAGGTCCATCGCAAGCCTACCAATCCAAATCCACAAAAACAATGTTTGTTTCTTCTGGTCATTTCTGACAGATGAGAAATTATGATCGGTTTCAGCCCAGTGTTACTGGTGCTTTACTGCAACTAAAGCAAAAATATACATTTGGAGACATGTAGAAAAATGGAAAGAAATATGTAGCATCCATCACTGACAAACTGATGCATTTGTGCAAAAAAAGACATGTGGACGAGATGAGAAAGAGAAAGAGCAAACAGTGGGAACGTTTTGAAGCTGTGACACTGACGTATGAAGCGTGATGAGGATTTCCAGAAAATCATAACACACAAAATGAGTTTTCAGAAACAGCTACTTGTTTAGTCAAAAGCAACATAATGCGTGATGTTGAGGAGCACAGAGACGCTGGAGACGAAGGATCGGGACATTAGTGTTGTTCATTATTCTGAAAGCAATTCGTCGACACAATCTAAACACATGTGGAAAACAATGCAGAAAATATGAAAATGACATACGAGAAGAGCATGGAGAAGAAGATGCTGAAATGATGTGCTTATTAGAAGATTATATTCAAGTCGTTAGTGTTGCACACATCAAGTCTTGTATGGGTGATTTCAAAAGCAGTATTAAAATGAATCATACAGTAAATGCAGGCTTCATTTGTTTGAGGAGGTCACGACCTTCATTCATAATTGCATCATGTTTGCACCAAAGTCTCCTAAAGGCAAATCAGCCAATTACTATCCAGGCAACAAACATGTCAAAACAATGATAAACTCTGAAAAAATAGTATCATATATTTAGCTCAAATCATGCAAAAAAGGTACATGCCAGACTGCACTAATCTTAGCTTCAAAAGTGTTTCACATGAAGAAGAAATAAAACAGGGACTTGTTCTTGAGACGTGTACATGCAGTAAACCCTGATCTTGATTTTAGATTGTATCTATTTTATCTAACAGTCCTCAAATAAATAAATATAAATCAATCAATCAATCAATCAAGATGAAAAATGAATGATATCATTTTGTCAGTATTTATCATTAATTAATTAAGGTCAAATCTGGATTTGACAGCCTTTGGATTTTATATATATAATATTTTACATTTATAATATATTATAGTTCTCAAAAATAATTAAAATAAAATAAAAACAAAACTAAATGCATAAAAACAAACAAACAAACCATTTTAAAAAAAGCAATATTTAACTACATATTCTTTACTAAAACATTCCAATTAATTAATGAAATATTTCAAGTATGAACTTGAATACTGATGAAAACCAATTGAATCAGAAACAGAATCAATTCATTAAAACAAATTCATGGATTTGACAGACTTTAGATTTATCTAATTGTTCTCAAAAATAAATAAATATCTTAATTAATTGATTAATGAAACAAAATTCATGATAACATTTTGTCAGAGTTTATAATTAATTAAATCAGGTCAAACCCTGATTTGGTGGACTATTTTTTTTTTTTTTTTTTATACCTAATATATTTAGGTATAAAATCTAAAAGCAAACTAATTTACCCTAACCCTAATTTACATTTAGCAGACACTTTTATCCAAAGTGACTTACAAATGATGACAATAGAAGCAATCAAAACCAACAAAAGAGCAATGATATGTAAGTGCTATGACAAGTCTCTGTTACCCCAACGCAGTACAGGTTAGTACAAGTTTTTTTTTATTTTATTTTTTATAATAAATAAAAAAAAAACGAGTAGATAGAATAGAATTAGAATAGAGACTGCTAGAGTTAGAGGGTCAAGTAAAGATGGAAGAGATGTGTTTTTAGCCGATTCTTTGAGTTGTGCAGGTCATTCCACCAGGAGGGAACAGTTCATGTAGAAGTCAGTGAAAGTGATTTTGTGCCTCTTTGGGATGAACAATAAAGCGATGTTCACTTGCAGAACACAAGCTTCTAGAAGCACATAAGTCTGAAGTAGAGAACTGAGGTAAAGTGTTGCAGAGCCAGTGGTGCTTTTGTAGGTAAACTTCAGGATATATACATATCTAACATATATAATAGTTCTCAACTAAAATAAAAAAATTAACTCAGGACAATGGAGTGGCAATCAACCACTTTTGCAGATGATTGTGAGGAACTGAAGCATAAAACTCTTGTCAGTCTGTCAGATGAGTATTAAATGAAGAAACACAACTCATTAAACTAATGCGCTGTGCTTCATCAAAGAGACACAATATACATCAGCGAGAGCAACCCGGGGGAAGATATAAATATAACCATACAGCCTATAAATCAGAAAGAGCAGAAGCAGCACATCCATCCACACAGACGCAGACCGACACGAGATCAGCTCACATTTGGTACAATGTTTGACGGAGGAAAGTCTCAATAAATAATTAAAACCAACAGATAAATACAGAAGACGTCTGTGAGGAGCCCAAACTTTCTGTCCCACGTTGATGCCCATCTCAATTCAACAAGAAATCAGTCTGGAAGTGTTTCGGTCTTGGCTGACAAGCTGTTTATGATTTTTTGCAAAGGTCCATTGTACTGCAGATTCCTGTCAGCATGTGTGTTTGGTTAAACCGCTCACTGGACTAGTAAACACAGCACCGCAGTTTAACTCCAAACACTGCTAGATCAGCTCCAAAAAACATCGAACGCTGACGCCAATGCGTCACAGCTACAGCTTGAAAAGACTTTTGAGCATAAACTATGATGAAAATATGTGCTATTAATGTTCACCAAACAGCCTTTCTCGCCAAGTAGATCCAACTAGTTTAAAAAAATTACCGTGAATTTAACGGTAAAAGACTACAAATGCTTCAGTAAAAACCTGTTAAATGATTAACGGTAAGTTCCCCTACTATACATGGTGAAAAACTGTATTGGACATTACATTTAATTTTACAGTAGTATACTGTTTTTGGAAGTGGAAAAATAATGTATAATTTACAGTGAATAACCGTAAATTGACATTCCCAGGATTCCCTGTGTTACATTTTTTGTTGAAATAACTATGTTTCTTAGTTTTTTCTTATCAGTTTTGTACATTAGGGTTGTATGTTACATCTAATGTTAAATTAATGTTTATTGCATTATTTAAGTTTCATGTGTGTTACCATGGTGATTATCTACTGTATTTTTTACGGTAAAATTCTGGCAACCACAGCTGCTGTTTTTTACTGTAAATTTAGTCAATGTATTACAACATATCTAATAACAACTAGTTTAGAAATTAAACAGTGCAGACATCAGTAATGTAATAACTCTAAATCATATGAGATTCCCAGACAAATGATTCAATAATGGCTTGATATTAAATGGCAGATGTCTTACTGTTTGGACACAATTTTAAATATATGATAATACAATTATTATTATCCATTTTGACATTCTTCAATGACCCACTTTGTGTTAATATCTTGCAAACACGATAATTCCGTTAAATTATTTATTCACAAGCCCTTTGCATATTTTCCTCTCTAACCTTCATCATTTTAATTCTTTCATGATCACATCTGAGGAAACTGCTGAAGAGAATTGGCTTGCTTTCTTTGAAGTAAAAGCATGCATAAGGTATATTTCTATTAAAATGAGTTTGTGACACTTTATTATAATTTGTGTGTGGACTGATGTTAGTATGATTCAGGGTTTGAGAGAAACACCTCCAGCAGAGAAGCAGGCGGGAGACTGTTATTCCAGCTGAGTTCGTCACATTTAGCCCTAGAAATAATATAAACTTGTTGTAAAATGTTTTGACAGCTCCAAGACCACGTCACCTCCGCTGCTGAACGTGATGAGGAGTGACTTCACTCATGTCACACTTCTCCAGACAGGATTAGTTAGTTAACTAAAAATAAAACAGGAAAAATACTTTGCATACAATAAATGTACGCTAAAATGAATAAATAAATAAATATTTTAAACATTTTATTTTAGCTATAGTTGCCATGGCAATACTTTTCATTTTAAGTTTAAGTACTAAAACTAAAAATAATAAAGACTAAACTAAATAAATAAAAAATAATAAAGATCTAGATATATAGATAGATAAACAGACAGACAGACAGACAGACAAACAAAAATGCACTAAAACTAATACTAAAACTAATTAAAATTAAAATTAAAGAGAAAATATAACATAAAATAACTGAAACTAAATAAACGAAAACCATAAATACTATATAGCCAATAAATAAATAAATAAAAAATGAATAAAGATGAATAAAACAACAAATTACAAAAGTAATAATAATAATAAATAGTATATAGAAATAAATAAATAAATAACAAAATGACAAAAGCACAACAAAGTGACTAAAAGTAACTCGTTAAAGAGAAAATATAAAAATAACTAAAACTAAAACTAATAAATAAAAATGAATAAATATCATGAATGAATGTGCAACAAAATTACTAAAACTAGTTAAAATTAAAATGTAAAATAGACAGTAGAAAAATAAAATCTAATTCAAAATATTAGCAAAAGCAATGATAGTATTTTAATGCTAAAATAACTCTGATCCCAACATTCACCAAACTCTATACTGCATGTCTGGGCCATCGGGCTTCAGTGGATCCGGTCAGCAACATATGCTCTGTACCTTCAAACGCTGCCTACACTGGAGCTACAAAAACCCGTCCGTTTCTTTGAAGAGCCTCTGAGCATCTGGTTTTAACAGTCCACTTGAGTATGTGGGTACTGGGGAATGCAAGGACTGCTTTGACTGGGAGAAGAGCGCTGGGAAAGAGGGAAGAAACAGAAGAGTGGCTTTCCCTGGAAAACAAACAGACTTTTGTTTCAGAGCGCAGAGAGAGAGAGAGAGAGAGAGAAGACTGTCTGGCTGCCTGTCTGCCTTCTGCGGCTCACGATGGAGAAAGAGACAGTTTCAGAAACTGCACAAACACATCCAAAAACCTCCTAGAGCTCTGAGGCTGTGAGGAGGTCAGATCAAGACTCTCTGAATAAACAACCAGAGTCAAGGTGAAATAATGTTAGCAGAAGCACTTCAGCTTGTGTATACCTGTCCAATCTGGAAAATCACAAAAATATGACACGGGATTCAGCATAAAGTTCAGGCTGAGAAAGTTTATGGTTTCAGTAACATCCAAAAACAAACAAAAAAAAGGCAGCAATTCTTGGTTGACTAACGTCATGCTTTGCAAACATGGCTTTTCAAGAGTCACCGCTGACTGAACCGTCTATAATGTCCATTATTATCATTCGGTGAGGGTTTTTGATGTTTGGAAAACATTTGGAACGTTTTAGTTCTTTGGTGAATGGAAAACAGGATCTGATGTGGCTTCCCTGTGATGCTCAGCCAGCTCACCTTAATTACCAAAAACTAATCACGCTAATGTAAACGCTTTCTCTTCCCAGAAATCCCTTAAAAGAGGGCTGGGATTCTCCTGCTTCCTCGAAACAAGAAGGACGTTATGGTCATGCAAGTATTGATTCCATCATTGCTTTAACCAGAAAGAAGGATAAAAGAGAACAGAAAACAGTGCAGTATAACAGAACTTTAGAGTAGTTTGTGAGATGTAAACTTCTGTCTTTAATCTTGCAATTCTGACAAAAATATTTCCTTCATTCTCAAAAAAAAAAAAAAAAAATGCCACAGAATAAATTTTTAAAAAGTTATTAAACTTTTTATCTCACAATTTCCACTTAATTTCTCTGAGAAAAAGTGACAGAATTATGAGATATGATACCGAAATTCAGAAAAAAAGTCATAATTGAGGGATATAAAGTCACAATTACCCCCACCAAAAAAAAAAAAAAACTGAATTGCAAGATGTAAACTCAGAAATCAGAAAAAAAGTTAGAATTAAGAGATATATTCGTGAGAGAGCTAGGAATTATGAGAAAAAAAATCAGAATCGGAATCAGAATTCTGAGTTTATATTTTGCAATTCTAAATGTATTTATTTATTATTTAAAATATTTTTTATTACATTCCTTTTAAAGTTTCTTTTTCAAAAACATGTATAAAATATGTTTTAATAAAAATCTCCCACCATGTTATCACCCAGTGATATATTTAAATTGGATAAGTATGTCCAGCTTTATCCTCTTTTATATATTGCTTTTATTATGCGATATAAGCAAAATGTACATTGTCGCCCAGCTTTAATCTGTTAAATGTGACATTAAGATATTACAAACATCAATATCATGGTTTCTTGTCAAGCTGAAACGATGTGAAAAGCGCTATAGAAATGAAACGGACTCTACTCTCTGTTTGGTTGTTTTCAGGTTGACAAAGGCCTCTTTCTTATGCCGTATCATAAGCTGCTGCCTGTGTTTACTTATTGAACAAACCATGTATCTATTGGTCTTTTAATCACGAGCAAACAGAAAGCACAAGCCCTCAGCTGTCAGTCCGGATGTAAAGAGATTACATGATCGTAAGACTAATGCAGAACAGCTTTCCCTATGGAGAAACACACAAATACTAAATAAAGACACGTATTCTATCTCAACATCTGCAAGCTTCAGCTCACATCTGGATGGTGGTCTCTCACACACACACAGGACCTCATAGAGACCCATAGTGGAGTCCAGGTGCTTCAGCACTTACAATGCGGCTCTGATTCTCAGCGACGGCTAATAGATTCCATCTGGTGGTGTGATGTGAACACTTGTTAGCTGCTTTCCTTCTCGCTCGCTCGCTCCAACCCTGTCTGCCAGGATTCTCTCGCTTAAACAGACTGTCCCGAGAACATGGATGCTAACATGATCACAACAGCATGCTGCGCTGTGTGTGTGCGTGTGTGTATGTGTGTGTGTGTGTGTGTGTGTGTGTGTGTGTGTGTGTGTGTGTGTGTGTGTGTGTGTGTGTGTGTGTGCGTGTGTGTGTGTGTGTGTGTGTGTGTGTGTGTGCGTGTGTGTGTGTGTGTGTGTGTGTGTGTGTGTGTGCGTGTGTGCAGAGATCTCACCATACCAGCTTTGTCCACTTGGTGACAGCAGCACACAATACTGTCAGAATTGTGGGCTACATGGGCTACATGTGCCCTTTAAAGAAATAATTCACCCTGAAATGAAACTTCTGTCATGGTTTCCTCATCCTCACATCCTTCTGGCCCCAGTATTAGTTTGACAGAACAATTAAGCAGACACTGTTCTGTTCTGCAATACGCCTGACCGAGCTCTCAACTCTCAACAGAAGAAGAATCTCAGCAAATCATTTTCACTCATTAAATCTTAGTCATTGAAAATCAGCTTCTTCCTCAGTATTTTTGCCTTGTTTTCCAATACAAATATATACATATTCTTAAATCGAGATATGTTTACTTCAGAAGCAAATTTATATGAGATATTAAGACTTGCTTTCTGAGAAAAGTATCAAAATTTTTGCATTAAACAAGAAAAAAAATTCAGCCAATGGGGTCAGAAAAATAATCTTGTTTTTCTGATGCCATTACAATTGATTTTTTCTTATATTTATGGAAGCCTGTTTCCACCACAGGATTAAAAAAAGGGTTCAAATAAATAATAAAAAAGGATCAAATGATAAAAAAAAGAAAGGTGATTGTGACTTTTTATCTCACAATTCATAAATGTTTCTTAGAATTGCATAGTATAAACACAAAATTGTAACTTGCAAGACGTAAAACTCACAATTCTCAGGAAATAAAAAATTAGAATTGAGAGATATGAGCTCACAATTGCAAAATAAAATAGAATTTAATTAAATAAAATGTAAAAATAAATGTTGCAATTACCTTTTATAAATTTTTATTCCGTGGCGGAATCAAGTGTTTGAGGAAAAAAAGTCAGAATTATGAGTTTATATCTTGCAATACCGATGAAAAAGTATTAACTGTGAGATAAAATGTCACTTTTATTTTGTATTTTTTATCTTGGGCATTATCGCTTTTTTATCTCGGGCTTATGTTTTAGGCATAAATATGAATTTCCATTCACTTTTTAGAAAAGAAGACATTTTGCTTCTCAAGTAAATGTTTCTTGATACAAGAATGTTTATATATAAGATTATTTTTCCCTCTATTTAGGGCAGTTTTTGAGATGTAAGCAATTAAAACCATTACCTTCAATCTAGCAGACGACGTTTAGGTGTTCTTCCAAAGCAACCTAAAGCATATTGTCTTTTACCATTACATCATTACATTTGGTCTGCCTTCAATCCAATGTTTTTTCTGGACTTATATTAGATTTAATTCAATTCATCTGTGAAACACAAACTGAGATGTTCAGAACCTCTAAGAGGCTCTGATTTATGGTGATTTATATCTCAAGAAAGCACTATAATAGTATCATAAAATGATGACAGTGCTCTTCTGAATTGATCTTTTTGTGAGGACCAGACTGAAATTCAGGCTGAAAATTTTTGTATGCTCAACATTTATTATGCCTTTCCATTCGCTTGTAGACAACAGAAGCTCAGATGTTCTGCTTTTGTGCTTTGAGAAAGAAAATAAACGTGCTGGAATGATATGAGGTGATTAAATGTTTGAAGAAGTTTTGGATGAACTATCCTGTTCATGTCTTACCTGGCGCTTTCAAACGTAGCCGAGGGAGTTTTACCGATCGCTCCAAAGCCCACGCCAACAGCCAAACCCTCTGAAACACACAAAACACACACCTGGTCACGCTTTCACACACCAGCATCAGGCTGCTAAGAAGTGCACTGATGATCAGGAGAGAAGTCCAAGAGAAGAAGAAAGCCCAATGAAGGAAGCCTTCAGTGTCCCATCATTCCTGCACTGCACTCCATTTACAGTCATCGAATGTGCTTTGAAGGCAGTCTGTGAGATGTTAGTAATTCAGTCCATTGCCCACAATCTAGTGGGAGCAGAGGATGTTTGTTATCTGCCACACAGACACTCATCTGTCCAGTAATTGTCTAGTTCTTGGGTCACTGTGAAGAATCTGCAGACCGTACTGGAGATACTCCTTTCTGTTTTAAAGAGCCAACGACCATTCAATTGTTTCATAGAATCAAAGTCAATGGGGTCCAAAGTTGCTCAGACCCCAACATTCTTCAAAATATATTCTTTTGTGCTCCATACAGGTTTGGAATGACAACTTTAATTTTCAGATTCCCTTTAAAGATAGATGTGGCCTTAAAGGGTTACTCCACCCCAAAATTAACATTTTGTCATTAATCACGTACCCCCATGTCGTTCCAAACCCGTAAAAGCTTTGTTCGTCTTCGGAACATAATTTAAGATATTTTAGATGAAAACCGGGAGGTTTATGACTGTCCCATTGACTGCCAAGTAATTAACACTGTCAAGGTTTCCACTGTCACAGCCTCCCGGTTTTCATCCAAAATATCTTAAATTGTGTTCCGAAGACGAATGAAGCTTTTACGGGTTTGGAACGACATGGGGGTACGTGATTAATGACAAAATGTTCATTTTGGGGTGGTGTAACGCTTTAAAGAAAAATATTATAAAAACAGAGTTTTGGTCTTTGATTATAATTGGCTTAGCCATGTTTGAAGCCATTGTAAAATACTTCATAAACACAATTTTGTTACATTTTATGTTGTTAAATTGATGTTTATTACATTACTTTAGTGTTATTTAGTGTATTTTTCATACGTTTCTGAAAAATATCAAAAAAAAAAAAAATTTTGTTTTGTTTTTTGCATAAAAGGGAAAAAAACAGTTAAAGCATAATAATCTTGCTTGTTTGCTGTTTGAAATATTTTTTGTCTTACCCCACTGGCAGAGATTTTTGTTTGTTTGTTTCTTTCTTTTATGGAAGCCTGTTTCCGCCACAGGAAAAAAATAAATAAATAAAATAAAATACAATAAAATAAAGTGTAATTGTGACGTGTCAAAATTTGCAAGAATAAACTAAGAATTGCAAGATATTGTAATTTTGAGTAGAAAAGTCAGAATTGTGAGACAGTAAGTCGCAATTGCCTGTTTAATTAATGTTGTTAAATTAAGGTTTATCACATTATTTTAGTGTCATTTAGTGTATGTTTGTGTTATCATGACGGTGTGTGTTTGTGTGACTTTCTCATCACCACTTGTGTTTTTAAGGTGGTTGTCATTTTATGATAAATTTTAGTATTTTGGTATATTAACATTATTTAAGTTTATGAAAAATAAAAATCTGTAAACTTAAAATGTTGCTACTGTATATTTTACGGTAAAATTCTGGCAACCTCTCTGTTTGATTTCATTTTTGAGTCATATGTTACTTAATATTTAACGATGCATTGTGTATTTCTGGTGACCCCTATATTAAATGTGTAACATCGGACAAAGTTCATGTTCAAAATCACTTTCCAAACTTCCTGTTTACTCTCAGTTCTCAATTTCCTGTTATCAGCGAGTCATCGTGCATGTGTGGGGCTGGATTTGTCTTGATCTCATGTGGTTTGTTCTGCTATTTGAGTTTAGATTTCAAACATCTCACACAGCATTGAGACAGATGCTCTTTTTCAGTCCAGCAGAACCTCAGCCATCTGATAAACTGACATCCAATCAGAGTCCAATTCAACTCCCGTCATCCACTACAGCGCTCCTGCAGCGACACACACCTCCGGACAGATCCGTGCGTGTGTGTTTATGTAAATATGTTTATTCAAAGCCATCACTCAGATTAATCAAGTCAATCTTATCTTTAGCCAGGAAAATTCATTCTGGGCTCAGAGGAAATTAAGGATATGTAAATGCATTCGATATCAAATCAACCTGACATTAAATCAGATAAAAGTCTGAAGTAAGCACTTGTGCTGCGGTTAAAGTGACAGTTCAGGTGGTCTTTCAGAATCTAAATGCACATCAGTAAAGCATCTAAGGTGAACCTGCAGCGATCACATTATTTAAACAAGAAGAGACCATGTGGAGAGTCTTTAAGAAAACCAATTGCTTTAAGAAAGCTGAGATTAAGGGTTTGGGGTCAGTAAGATTTATTTTTTGAAAGAAATAAATATGCAAAGAGTGACAGTAAAGACATTTATAATGTTAGAAAACATTTCTATTTTAAATAATGCTGTTCTCTTAAACTTATATTCCTCTAAGGATCCTGACAAGTAAAATATATCACGGTTTCCACAAAAAGCATAACTGTTTTCATCATCAATAATAATCAGAAATGTTTCTTGAGCAGTAAATCAGCATATTAGAATGATTTCTGAAGATCATGTGACACTGAAGACTGGAGAAATGATGCTGAAAATACAGCTTTGATCACAGAAATAAATTACATTTGAACAGATATTCACACAGAAAACTGTTAGTTTAAATTGCAATAATATTCAAAATATTACTGTTTTTTATCAAATAAATGCAGCCTTAGAAATGTCTATATAGTTCTCTTTTTATGTATTTTATGTATAATTTTGTATTTATATGCATTTAGTTGATTTACTTTTATTTATTTTAGTACTTCTGTAAAACTAGCTGAAATTCATATATTATTTTATTTATGTTAATGTATGTATGTTTGTTTGTTTTTATATTTATTTATTTAAATATTTTTTATATATATATATTTTTTTATGGTTTTAATTTTAGTTAATGATATAACCCTGGCATGACATGTCTTCAATTTTTCTCCTCTTTTTTCCCCCACATAAACATTAACACCATATGGGTTATTTCAACTTAATACACTTTACTATATTTATATTTTATACATTTTTTTATTTATTGTTTTAGAATGTATTAAATTGTGCATATTGTCTTCCACAATCGGCAGAAAATGTAGTAAAAAATTGTGTAGGCCTATATTTGATCCTGTTTGAGACTGTCCCACGTGAGATCTGATGAGAAATAAATGCTGCTGGAAGCCGAATAGTTTGAATTCTACATTTCAGAGCAGTTTTAATAACACCACCGCAGTGCTGATGAACTACATGATAAGATTCCTGAGAAATCACAGTGTTCTTGTGTGAAATACACTTCAGGCCAGAACTGCAGGTGAACACACATCTACATGTTAACCCCAGCATCGCCGTGAACGCTCGTATCACACACGGTGTAATCACATCGAGAGATTCATTACAAACATCCCCTCCAGCTGATCTATACTCCACCTCCATCCATAAAACATGATCTTCCCTCGTTCAGCCTCCTCCTCATCACTCACGCGCTCCAGAAGAGAGAAATGAAGACGTCTTATCTCTCCATCCAAATAACACCAAATCTCCAGCACAAAACAGACATTTTCTTGACTTGAGGAATAGAGAAAGGCTTGTCTTAAAATCAATAATGAAAAGGTGAGATGAATGGCCTGAAAAGTCTAATGCAGTATTAGTTGAGCAGTATGGTGTGGCTGGATGCATGTGTGCAGTGTTTGTGCTTAATAAAACACGATGGTGTATCTAGTCCTGCTCGCCGAAGTGATGCAACACAGTTCTGATGTTTAATTTATTTTAATAAGTGAAGCATGCACATCATAAACGGACAAATTGTGCTTCATTTCTTTGCCTCGGGACTCTGGCCACAATAAATGAACCATAACAAATCTTCATTGTCACAAAAAAGCATACAGTCACTTTTATTTTCCTCTACAGTGCAGCCCCTTTTGACCATTCAGAGAGTGATTTACACCATGATGACCCTTGACCTTTACATCACTGCCCTCATTTTATTATTATTATTATTAGGCTATTATTTATTAAGAATTATTAAAAACATATTGCCAAAAGTGGTTATGCACCAAGTGCCTCTGGGATATTTTACATGATCTTTTATTGCAATAGATGTGTAACTCAAAATACTCAATATTATATACTTTTCATATTTCCATTTTGTGATTTAAAACACTAAATTCAGAGCTCAAAAATAATGATTTGTTCTGTATATATACACACATTGATCTAATATACTGTAAGACTATATTTTGTTACAGTATATTTACAACTATATTTTCTGTTTAATACATATTACAATTACACCACTTGTTCTCTCTCTGTCTTTATATCAGATCTATATAAGACTATTGCATTTAAATTGTGTATATATATGAAAATATAAGAATATAGGAAATATAAGAATATCATAAAATGTATGAAATATGCAAATATCAATTTCAATGTTACTTTCCATTTAAATTTAAATTTAAATTTTCTATTTAAATAAATTTGATTGTAAATGTAACTAATTTTATTATAACAGATCCTATATACAAATTAGTATATTGCATTGAAAAATTAAGTTTAAAATTGCATTAATGGCTAGAAATCTAACTTACATATATGCCAAAAAAATAAAAAAATAACAAAAAAAAATGATCTTCCAGCTCACTAGGGCACAAGATCAACATTAACATTAAGATTAAGATTAACATTAACATTAACATGGCCCGGCAGTCTCACACCCATCAGACATTCCCTCCGGATTCCTGAAATAAATCTGAAAGCAATGACAACGGGAGAACACTCAGAGTGATTAAACTCTGCTCAATAAAACACTGCTTCAAAAGCACATTCATAATCTGTCACACGTCTGCAGCATATATGAAACAACAATGTCTAACCGCCATTGGACAAAAACAAGATGCAGTCAATGCACAAGATCAATATATGACGAGTTACAATGTCTCTTTCACACATCAGTATAATAAAGTGTGTGGCAGTCAAATACCAACAGTGTGCATGTGTGTGTGTTTAATCGAGCTCTGGGATGCACAGTTCACGCATGCATACTAGAGATTAGAGAGCAATGCTTGATTATACACAAGAGACACGACTGCAAATAACTGCACACTTTATGACCATCTCACCTGTGTTCAGCTCTGACAGCAAACCAATGGGGAACAGAGAGCAATGGTCTGGTGCAATTTCGCCCACAGCTAAAAGAGCAAATATAATTTTCTTTTCCTGAGTGCAATCTATATATTGAATCAGGGTCGGTTCGCTTTCAAAGGACCATCTGTTTGCTTTCAGATTAGTTGCGATATCTTTGCAGAAGGGTTTATTATGCTTTGTTCACAGAATGCTTTTGTAAGAAGTTCTCAGATGGCCAAATGACTGTATTTCACAAGTTTATTCTCTGCATCTAGTTGCACTTAACTTAATGAACTGCATCTGAAAATCAGCCCAGTGTTTCCCAATGGACATGGAAACCACACACACACACACACACACACACACACACACAGACAGACAAAGACTTAAGACCATTGATCTTCGTGCTTAACCTAATAATGTCTACATAGCAATGAATGCCATTGGATTTTTTTATGTAAGTTATTAGACTACATCATTCACATTCAATCCTCTCACAATGCCTGTGTGTGTGTGTGTGTGTGTGTGTGTGTGTGTGTGTGTGTGTGTGTGTGTGTGTGTGTGTGTGTGTGTGTGTGTGTGTGTGTGTGTGAAACAGCAAGCTTATGTTAATGATTCACTGCATATGTTTCACTTGTGTTATTTTTTAGACTTTGTACATGAAAAAATGATCTACGGAGTCAAAACAATGAATGCATATTAAAAAATAGACAGTAACTTCAGTCTGCATCACATCTGAAACACATCTGAACTGGGCTCATTTGTTAACTGCTCAAACCCTTGAGTCTGGTGTGACGTTGATGAAACGCAGCAGAAAGAGAGCAGAGAGCATTTTGGGAGATGCAATTTATGCATGCATGCATTCAAACTTAAGTTCAGAATCGTGTCTTAATTCTAGGTCAGGATGAAGCATGTGATTGTTACATTAGAATCAAAGAATGCTTCTACAATGAGGAGGAGTTAACACAAGTGGATGTTAAAGTGAACAGCGTGGCTTTATATATCCATCATCAGTGCATCCCTTTTTTACTAAATTAATTAGTGATATTTTAACCATGTTCATATTTCTAAATATATATATATTTAATCCCTTTCTGAGCAACAACAATCTTCAGCTCCTTATTTCCATCTTGTGAAGCATCATGTTCTTTTTCTTTTCACTGGGTAAATAATTAAGATATAATTAATAGCTTAATTAAAGTGTCAGAGCTTGACAAATTTCTGCAAGTCTTCTATAGATTATGACACAGCCAAATTCATTTTTTAAAAGTCAGAAAAAAGTACTGTAGAATATGAATGACCATTTAAGCCAACGATTACATCTTTCCCATGTGTTTAATTCTGTTTAACAGTAAAAATACTGTAACTACAATTTAAAACAAAAATAACCACAAATGAAATGTTAAAGTATTTGCTTTAAGCAGAGGCAAATCCTGATACATGCCATTATAAGACAGGTCTCAGACTCGAACTCTATATAGGGCACTTTCACAGGATTGCAGCTGCGCTCCGTTCCACTCGCCGCTCTCAGTGAAAATCATTTCTGATGTAGTGAGGAACTTTCTCCATGTGCTTTACTTCACTGCCCTTCTCACTTCAGCTGCTATCTGTCTGCACAGAATCAGGATAAGCGGCCTGCCTTTGGGGGGAAAAGAGTTTTTACCTGCTTAAAGCTGTCAAAAAATAGAGATTTTCAAAAAATTATACCAAAAATCTCTATATGTCTGTGTTAAAGGAATAGTTCACCCAAAAATGAAAATGTGCTGAAAATGTCCTCACCGTCAGGCCATCCAAGATGTAGATGAGTTTGTTTCTTCATCAGATTTGGAGAAATGTAGCATTGCATCACTGTCTCAGCAATGGATGCTCTGCAGTGAATGGGTGCCGTCAGAATGAGAGTCCAAACAGCTGATAAAAACATCACAATAATACACAAGTAATCCACTCCAGTCCATCAGTTAACATCTTGAGAAGACAAAAGCTGCGTGTTTGTAAGAAACAAATCCATCATGAAGACATTTCTAAGTTGCTTCCGGCTAAAATCCATAATCCATAATAATCTTCCTCCAGTGAAAAAGTACATCTCCTGTTGTCTCTCACATCAAAATATTTTTGCTTGTAAACGGTGCTTGATCTGTGCAGATTTCTCTCCTGATTCAGACCAGAACACTTTTTCACTGAAGGAAGCGTTATTATGGAATATGGACTCTAATTTTGACCAGAAGCAATGGTTTGAAGTTAGAAATGTTTTAATGATGGATTTGTTTCAGCTTTTGTCTTCTCAAGATGTTAACTGATGGACTGGAGTGGATTATTGTGATGTTTTTTATCAGCTGTTTGGACTCTCATTCTGACGGCACCCATTCACTGCAGAGCATCCATTGCTGAGACAGTGATGCAATGCTACATTTCTCCAAATCTGATGAAAATACAAACTCATCTACATCTTAAATGGCCTGAGCATGAGCACATTTTCAGCAAATTTTCATTTTTGTATGAACTATTCCTTTTAGCGGTTCAGGCTGATTTAATTGCACGTTGAACACATTTTTACAGAATGTACTGTATGAGGAATATCAATAGAGCGCTGCACTACAAACACTGTAATTATGTCCTGACAAAAGTAGCAGAACCTCGGCATCAGCGGCTGACAGAGGTTACAGCAGGACTACAGCAGACAAAAGCACACTCTTGGACGTCTACCAGCTTATTTTCTGTCTTCTTCATTTCAGTGACATTTAACATGAAGGCCATTTTGCTCTGCAGACATTTGACCTCAACACTGTGAATAAAGTCTGCAGATG
This sequence comes from Schizothorax lantsangensis, assembly GCA_027422415.1. NCBI lineage: Eukaryota > Metazoa > Chordata > Actinopteri > Cypriniformes > Cyprinidae > Schizothorax > Schizothorax lantsangensis. The sequence continues at coordinate 2,754,390 of CM049860.1, forward strand.
TTTTATACCAACATAAAAACCACAGTCTTCTCCAGGAATTTTCTGAGTAATGGTAATAAAAGGCTAAAGGCTTCATACCATGCAACTAGGACATCAAAAAAGTTGAGCCATTTGGATTACAAAGTTTTACTAAACTTAATGTGATGCATATTTGTATCCCTGCAGCACAAAAGCAGTCATAAGTAACACGTATATTTGTAGCAATAGCCAACAATACATTGTATGGGTCAAAATGATACATTTTTCTTTTATGTCAAAAATCATTAGGATATTAAGTAAAGATCATGTTCCATGAAGATATTTTGTAAATTTCCTACCATAAATATATCAAAACTTAATTTTTGATTAGTAATATGCATTGCTAAGAACTTCATTTGGGCGATTTTCTCAATATTTAGATTTTTTTGCACCCTCAGATTCCAGATTTTCAAATAGTTGTATCTCGGCCAAATATTGTCCTATCATAACAAACCATAAATCAATGGAAAGCTTATTTATTCAGCTTTCATATGATACATAAATCTCAATTTTAAAAAACTGACCCTTATGACTGGTTTTGTGGTCCAGGGTCACATTTGTCAGTCATATTGTACATAACTGAAATGAGTCAGATTTCTGTAATAAACTGAATGGGTTTTAAATACACAATAACGAGATTAATATATTTATCATCAATAAATTCATTTTGATTCAAAATTGATTATAGATTATTGCTTATTTCAGTTTTAGAATTTTATAATGTTCATAATTTTGGCTCTGTGCCACCAGAATAGAATTAAAATTAAATTGAAGTGCAGACTTTAAGCTTTAATTAAAAATATAAAATGCTTAGGAATTACAACCATTTTTATACCCAATAGAATACCCTTAAATTAAAGCTCATTATATAACTGTAACTTGAATATGTTTTGGTCAGCAGCTAAATTGTGCCTGTGTCCAAATATATATGAACATAACTGTATGTGTGTGTGTGTGTGTGTGTGTGTGTGTGTATATACATATATATATATACACACATACATACACATATATATATATATATATACACACACACACACATATACAGTATATACACATATATATTTAAACATTTTATGTTGATTCTAAGCAATTTGAATGAATGAATTTTGAAATACGATTAATAAAATGGATGCAAATAGTTAATAATAAACTATGGCATACATTTTAGAGTGCAGAAATCTAATCTATTTGTATACATGACTTACAAATATGCATCACATTAAAAAACATTTTTTTTTTTTTTTATGTTGCAACTGTATAATCCAAATGGATGGATATTTTAAATGCAATTCAAATAAAGCTTAAATGTAGGCCTAAATATTTTTGGCTATGATGCTTCATGCAAGTGTTTTAACTTGTTTGTCTTAGCAGAAGAAAAGCAGATCTGATGTGCAGCAGGAGCACGGAAACATTTTACATTGTCAAGCAGAAAAACAGACTTCTGGGAGAGAAAAGAAGCAGAAAGGGATGGAAGAAGCAATGGGAAACAACATACAGAAACAGCGAGGCTCTACAAAGCCTGCTGGGTTTCACCTCTGCTTAAGAACCAGCAACGAAACCTAATGAATCCACCGGAGGAATCAGGGAGCAAAGCCCTGCGCCGTGCCATCAGAAATCATCCAAGGAGAAACACTCAACTCAACCTTATCAAACATCCAGACTGTAGCAGAAAGCAAATCCACATGTGTTATTTTCCCCAAAGTGCATCGGTTCATCTCTTTCAGAGCTTCATTAACATGTCAGCAGAGCCTTGTGGCTTTGCAATCAAGATCTGAGGTTAGAAAAGGCCACAAAGAGCTGAGGTAGAGCTCGGCCATCCAAAACCTCAGAATCTCTCTTTCTGACCCTAATAGCACAGCCCAGTATTATTCAAGGAGATGTTGCTGTTTTTGATTCTCTTGGGAGTGCTTCCTATCTTTGATGTGACAAAGAAGAAGATGAAAGCTGGTGCTAATAAGAAAGTAGTGAGCAGCTCATGTCCCGTTTTCTCCCACGCTCAGAAACTGACAAGAAATGGAACACTGAACGCTTTATTGGAGAAAGTAATGGGAGGTCATGATATCATGGGCTCTGATCCACGTCGGTAATGATGACGTTCCTGAAGGCATATTTTCAAAATCAATAATTCGAAGGAAGCACTGAATAAAAGAGGCTCTCAACTGAAAGCAAAGTAAAAATCTAAGAGGGACGCAAGATAACTTGAACATATAAATGCAAATAAAAAAAATAATTTAACAAAAATGATTAAAAATAATAATAAATGTTGTGACATTATTTTTTATTTAGTAAATCATAACAGCCAAAATACTGCCTAAGATCATCTCTGGATTAGTAAAAATGTTGTACAAGCCTTGTCCACCAGACCCAAATCAGGTATGTTTCATATACAAACATTCCTCAAAAGATCCTGATGATCAGATTTGAGACGCACTGATTTTTCTAAAACATGATTGACGGAGAATCAAGTAAAGCTGAGCTGCTTCAGTCCAGTAAGTGTTCATCTGGAAATATTACATCAGTTATTCTGACGTTTACTTGATCAAAATCAGTAAAGATTGACAGCAGAAAGACACGTGAAGCACCAGCTGAAGCTGGACATTTGTACAATTACACTAAAAGAGCTTTGACTTGTTAAAAACCATCAATCAGAGACAGAAGGCATGGAGTAGATTGTGTGCAACAAGTTTAACAGCAAGGTTTGGATCACGTTGATCATTTAGAGACCTTAATAATACACGTGATACAGCAGGCTTTATACGGTTAAGGGTTGTTCACATTACCTTTTTATTCACTCACAAACTGCAAGATGGAACAAGAAAGAATAGAAAATGCACAAGCGCTCGGGCACTTTTACTCATTTTTATCTTGTCACAACACTTGACAAAATGAAAAAAAGCACAAAAAAAGGGTTTATTTCTGAGAGCAGGAACACGGTGGACAATTTGGAGTCAGACAGTAATTATCCTGCAATCTCTTGATAAAAGCAGTGAACGTGTTACACAAGCGCCGCTGTCATGGATGTAGTGCTGCTGTTATAAAGGAGATGAATTCAGAAATCTCTGCTGGAGTTTACCATGCTGACAGCTGATGATTGTAAACGTGATGAAAGATGCTGCAGATGTGATTGACATCACTCATGCTGCAGATGATTGTCATGTGATTATGAAGTGGGATGTAATCAGTAATGATAGTATGTAATACTACTGATTATGTAATGAGATTCCAAAAAATAAATACTTGTAATTAGATCATATTACACTTTGAAATGCTCGTGATCAGATTACAGTTACTTTTTACAGATTACATGATTACATATTATTCACACAATGGTAGTATATTATTCATCATTTATTGATTCGCACAAATTATTAATTTTTCCCATAAAATTTAAAAATATTTATATTTTTACTTTTCAAGTGATTGCTTCTATTTTAAAATGAGCTAGTTTAATTTGTTATTTTTATTGATTTAAGTAATTATTTACATTGCATCAACTCACAATCCCCCTGCAGTTCTCTCATGAACCTCAGTTTGGGAAAACCTGGCATACTGCAATGTTTAAATCACTTAAAGGAAAACGCCACCGTTTTTCCATATTCCAATATGTTCTTCCCTCAACTTAGACGAGTTGATATGTACCTCTCCCGTCTCAGTCCGTGCACTTAATCGTTCTAGCGCGCGGCACCACTATGCTAGCGTTTAGCTTAGCACCATTCATTTCTTAGGATCCAAACTGGGATAAATTTAGAAGACACCAAACACTTCCATGTTTTCCCTATTTAAAGACGTTTACATGAGTAGTTACACGAGTAAGTATGGCGACACAAAATAAAACGTGGCGATTTTCTAAGCGGATAAAAATGATAACTATAATGTGTGGCGGAAGAGCACTTTGCAGCACTTCGACCTCGGCGCAGTAATATCATCACTCCTGAAAACTCCCCCTCTCGCTCTCACTGATAGTGATAGTGCAGGCCACGTTGGTTGTATTGACGGAAGAGGGAGAGGGAGAGTTTTCAGGAGTGATGATATTACTGCGCCGAGGTCGAAGTGCTGCAAAGTGCTCTTCCGCCACACATTATAGTTATGTGAATACATTAACAAATATGTGTAATCCAATAGATTGCATTAAAAAACTACAACTTCTGTCATTTAATGGACTACAATATGTAAATAATCTGCCCAGCACTGGTTATAATGCTGATGATGGCAGTCTAAATACAGAACTAAAGATTCCACATATGCTGAAGGTTCTTCATGGAACCTAATAAAGATGTAAAATAAAGATCCTTTCTTTTTAAGAGTATGTTATTATGATTTTATTGTGGGAAAAAAAAAACTTACTAACCTTTTCTGTGTACTATTATATTTAATTTGACTTTGGTACCACAATAAAACCATGCCTAAAACACAAGAATTAATAGTGCTTTAATTAAATTGTGAGCTCATATTTATATTTTAAATACTTCCAAAATTACTGGCCAGATGTATTTCTATTGTAAGTGCCTCACCATTAACTTGATTGAAATGACTCACTACTAACTCGATTTTAAAGAGATTAAATCATTTTTTGTGGTAATTAACATCACGCTAAATGCTGTAGACTCAGACGACTTGACAATTCATTGTGATGAGACTCAATGCTTTTTTTATTTTGACCATAGCTGTTAGACTACCAGAGACTGCTCTTGTTTTTTATGTCATGTCCTGTCCTTCAGACCCTCTTGCGCACCTGTCTGGATGTTGAACAGAAATGCGCATGCAATTCCATTCAGATTCAACTTTCAAAGAGGAAAATTGCATGAAATCACTCTAAAACGGTGGACTACAATGAAAAAGTTCCACTGACAACAGATCAATACAACTTTTAACAGGCAACACACAGCTTTAAACTGACACAAAATGAGTCTGATTATCTGCTGACGTGATTTCGTTCTTGCTTTGAGGGACATTTAAAGTCACAGCACCAGCACAACCGCAAGACCACCGTCTCGACTGATGAGAGACCACATTTAAACTGTTGTTCAGGATGATGGCTTCGTTTACTGGCTCTGTTAAGTAATACTTCCTGCAGTTTTGAGGTTGTGAAGGTAATCTGCAGAGATCTGTTAAACTGCCTTTAAAGAAAAGGAGGTTTTAAAATGCATGAAATCCTAACGATGCTGCATGACCGCCAGCATGGATCTCCATTGCACTAGATCCATTAGGCTTTTGTAAAAGGGAAAAAGATCAATTGAGGTCTTGAATGAAGAATTGATCAACTGATCATTTTGTTGGCACACAAACAAAAACGAATCTTGAAAAAACCCTGCTGATTTGCAAAAAGGCCTAATATTGAATTACCATTGTGTATGAAATGTGCTATATAAATAAACTTGCCTTGCCTTGCCTAATATTACCAAATCTGATGGTGCAAAATGTTTTTCTGTCACTGGCCATGATTTTAACCTTGAAATCAGGATCAGGCACAAATAATGTCTTCAGACTCATTCATAGATGCTTGAACAAATCATTGTTATCTGGCTCAAAACCAGACAGAAATCATGTCTTTCCTACAATTTTTCTGCTGATTAACGATAATACAAGAACTTTTCACCTTACAAATGGCTGTCGAAAGCACAGATTTGAATATACATTGGTTGGATAACAAAAAAAAAAAACTTAAAATTATTGCATCTAAATATAAATCGTATCAAAGGATAATGAGTCCTACAAGAACCACCCAAACTAAAACATTGATAGATTTAAGTTTTACAAATAAACCAGAGCGAGTTACTAAAATGCATAATTTGTTAACAGGTCTGTCTGATCATAACATGACCTTCATTGACGGAAAATTAACTAAACACGATTTCACAGCAGTTTAAGTTAATAATTCACAAATTAGAATCCCAAGCAGAAAACGTTTCAGTTTGAAAACGAGTTGAATAACATAAATTGGGAGAGTATCTTTCAAATTGATCATTTTTTGATGGACACACTTGCAAATACAATCCAGAAGATTTCATGCTCCTTTAAAAGTAACAGAAGAAAAGTTGTTTCGCCTTGGATAAATAATGACATTCATCAGCTAATGAAAAAGAGAAAATCTATATCTACAAAACTACAAATAGATATATTGATCTTAAAAGGTTTCAGGAAGAAAAAGTGGTTAAATGAACTGAGAAAAGCAAAGTCATCTTATTTCATGCAGTTGTTTGCTGATTCTCAGGGCAATAGCTCACTTATTTGGAAACATATGAATAAATTAACCAATCAGAAACTCAGTCAAAATAAAGGCAAAACTGAATATAAATGGAAAGGTCAGTACTGATGCTTTGGAAATTGCAAATTAATTTAATACCTTTTTTTGTTAAGTCAGTAGAAGAACTCGCAGCAAATTTCAGTTCTGCTCGTTTATCACGTGATGTAGTAAGAAATTCATCTTTTTATATTTCACAGGTTGATCAAGATAAAATCGGTAAAATGATTAATCAATTAAACCATTCAAAAGCTAAAGATATATTCGGTTTAGACTCGATTAAGAAAATGTCGAACTGTTTCCGTATGATAACACCATGTACATCACTTAAAGCAGCTCAAATGTTTATGCATGCTATGATATTATCACATATGACCTATTGTGCGATAATTTGGGGTCAGGTTTCCCATCAGTTTCTGAGCCTGTAATGTCATTACACAAACAAACTTTAAAAGTAATGGATCAGAAACCAATGAAATGGCATCATTGTCAAATTCTTCAAAAGTATGATTTGTTAAGTTTTGATTTTTTTTTTAAGTTTTCATTTATAAATACAGTATTTAAGTGTACACACGGCCTTGCTCCTGATGTAATCTATCAGTTGATGGAAACATACAGTAGTGATGGGGTGAAGACCAAGCAGGAATTGTAGAGTTCAGAGATGCAGAACTACTGTGGGTCAATCATCCTCTTCAGTGAAAGATTCACATCTATGCTTGTCGAGTTAAAGTTACAACCAGAACTCAGAGTTTTCTCTACAAAGCTGAAACAATGGCTGAAATCTTTACAGCGATGTGAACATCGAGTACCTTAGGCTTATTCAGGATAATATACATTTTATGCTAGTGACAAAGTTACATACGTGCTAAGATATGTCAGTACGCCATTGTTGATTTTTTAGGTACAACATATACACACAGTTACCTGTATATACAAATGTTTATTTGTTCCTTTTGACGATTGTGTTTGTTTTTTATTTGGTTGTTTAGATTTTAAGTAAAAGCCTAACCAAACTAGCTTTATGTTCTATGCTCTATGTACACAGCATCAGTTGTCTGTGTGTGACGATGCCTGGTGTATCGTCCCTGTTAAATGAAAGGCACTTAAAGGCAAATGAAGGCACGTAAAGGTGCTTTCTGGACACCGGCTTTGTTCCTCTCTCATACTGACCTTTTCAAGATCAAATTGGCCAACGGCACTTTAGATCACACATCAGAGACCTGAGACAAAGGTCAAGTCTTCATCATGTCACGGGAGACGCCGAATACAACTGCACTCAACTCAACGCTCCACACCTTATAGAGAGCGATCTGATCTGTGTGGAGACCAAGAGCGCTCGCTGGACAGCTGCACAGATTAAGGTTCAAAGAGGCAAGGCTATAATAATAGTACAAAGGTGAGAATGATGCAAGGTTTGAAACAACAATATATTATGCTGGCAGGTCACTTTTTTTAAGAGTTGGGAAAAAAGTCAATTTGTAATTGTTTTTACCCAATTCAATTCATGAATTTGAAATTAATTATTGTATATTCCATAAAACTTCAAAATAAAATAAAATAAATAATTAAATTAAAATAAAATGTATTATATGGAATTTAATATATTTTTATTTGTTTTGAAATATTAATAATGTACATTGCGTTCAAAAGTTTGGGGTTGGTAAGATTTTTTAATGTTAATGAAAAAAGTACTGTATACTCAGCAAGCCTGCATTAATTTGATTAAAAAAAATACTGTAAAAACAGCAATATTATGAAATATTATTACAATTTAAAATAGCTACTTTTTATGTAAATATATGTTAAAACGTAATTTATTGATCAAATCTGAATTTTCTGCATCATTACTCCAGTCTTCAGTGTCACATGATCTTCAGAAATCATAATAATATGATGATTTGCAGCTCAAGAAACATTTCTGATTATTATCAATGTTGAAAACAGTTGTGCTGCCCAATATTTGTGTGAAAACTGTGATACATTTTATTTTTCAGGATTCACAGATGAATAGAAAGTTCAAAAGTTCAGCATTTATTTGAAATAGAAATCTTTTATAACATTATACATGTCTTTGTCACTTTTGATCAATTTAATGCAGCTTTAAAGAATAAAAGTATTAATTTCATTTAAAAAAGAAAAACTAAATGGTACTGACTCCAAACTTCTAAATAGTAATGTGTATTTATATCATAATAATTTATAGAATTGTATTAAAGATTGTTCCAGTAATGAAAAATGTGGTTAATATAATGATTTCAAATCAATGTACTGCTCTGTTGCACTTGTCAATGAATGAACCATCAAGTCTGATTCATCAGTTATTATATAACAGGTCATTTTCTTAGTGACCTTGTGCTGTACCTTCCTCTTAAACTCATGCTAAAGCACAGCGCTCTATTGATCTCACCTCGTTCAGATGATTAATTCTGAGAAATGCTTGTCTTGATGACAATATGTCCATTAAAGAGTCTGGCTGAAAAGAACAAGCTGAGAGTCATTGTGTAATTAAATGAGGAACACATCTCATGTCTTTCACTCTTGAAAGCGCAGCTGGTGGTCGCTTTGCAGGTCATCCATCAGCAGTCAAGACTTCTGGGAGAAGTGTGGCTGATTTCAAGGGTTGTGAGACACACATTGAGGACGGCTGGGTCACACTGTGCCAGTATGAGAGCGAACACACCGGCGCTCAGATAACTGTCATCTACATTCACCTCACTCACACCGCTCAGAGAGAAGCAGCCCTCAGCGCTGTGATCAAGTGCTGCCCAAAGCACTGCTGATAAACAGAAAAATACAGGCAGCATGGAGCAAACGCAAAGGAGAACGAGGAGATGAAAAGCAGGAGAAAAGAGACTTTTAAAATGTCATAAATCAGGGATCAGCCGACGGGAGCTGAAGCTCAACTACAAATAATCATTATCTGTCACGCTGACTGACTTGGTTGTTCATTTTCAGTTTTATTTTAGACATTTCATTTCTGAATACAGATGTCATTTTGATAGAGCCAATATTAACTAATTACAAAAATTGAAAATGCTAATAATTTATTCATTATTGTGCTTTATTATTTTGTTCATATATACAATATATATATATATATATATATATATATACCATATATATTATAATAAATACATGTGTATATATAATATTTAAATATATATATATATATGCTTTTTTTTGCTTCATATATTACATTATTTACATTTATTGTTTTATATATTCCTTTTTTATAAATGTTTAGATATAGCAAATCATGTACATACATACATATATATATATATATATATATACACACACATATATACATATACATATATATACTGTGCCTAAAACTTTTAACAGTACTGTAGCTTTGCAGTTTGTTCTGTTTCTTCATGTCATTCAGACAGACTGATGATGATCAGATCACATCTCTGTGTGGAGCACTGGCTGTTGTCAGACAACAATCTCACTGGATTATTACAATTAATGACAAAATGAATGTTTGGAAATGTAAACTGATATTTCCTACTGACACACTACAGCAAAAGATAGAAATTACTGACCTAAAACCATTTTTTAGCTGCTGAAAATACTAGTGTTCTAATAATTTTGGCCACCACTGTATGTATGTATGCATGTATGTATGTATGTATGTATGTATGTATGTATGTATGTATGTATATATATATATATATATATATAATGTACTATACATAAACATTTAAAACACTTTTATATATACAGTCCTATGAAATGTATGTTTCTATATAAATCATGTGTTTGTGATACTGAACAGACCGATGTCAGACTGCATCTAGTTTTAAATGAGCCCCAGTTCACCTGTGCATAAATGTAGAAAGTCTCCTGTTAAAAATGTGTGTTGCACACAGGTGTCCTGATCGAAAGCCTGTCGCTTCATCAGCATATTTTAATAACCATATGCAACTCATGTTTCATTACGGGATCAAATCACCGTTTGAAGCGTCTGTCATAGGGAAAGGTCACATGCAGATATGAATAATTATGCAACAATGCCTTCTCATATGATTAGGCCACACAGACTCATGACTAACAGTGAGACGGAAGATGTGGAGTCATTGTTGACTACACTAAAAACCCTAAATTAAACAATTTGCTCTTAAAATCAATAATAATTGATGCTATAATGTTATCTTCGATCATGTGCAACACATACACTATAAAGTGTAGAGAGACGTGCTATAGAAGGAGACATGTGGACTTGAGTAATGGAGAAATATATGAGGAGAGACTCACCGGGAATGTTGTGTATAGTGATGGCCAGGATCAGCAGAACGATTCTCCTCCAGCTGCTTCCTGTTTGACCGCTCACTTCCTGTGCTTTAGAACTCACGTCCTGCTCCTCCGTGTGGCCCGTGTTGGGACCCCTGCGTCTCTGGTACACCTCTCCATTCTCGATTTTATCTAAAGGAGGAACAGAAATTGCATGTCAAACGTGGTCTCCAATGTCATCTTCTGTAGAACAGCACATTTCAATTATGCACTGAAAGAATCAATACAACAGCAATTCATTAGTCAGTGTCACAAAATCACATAAATCAGGGTTTAAATGCCTTTAGACCCGCTGTGAACAGGGCTGTAAGCCTGATGGAAAATGAGAAGACATTAAAACGGCTCATAAAATGTGACCTCTTGAGGTTAACCACCAACATTTTCTGAAGCAATTTCTTTCACTGACCATTTGTTGAAGTCACATTTATTCAAATAGTGTTTTATGCAATAGAGATTGTTTCAAAGCAGCGTCACAGTTATAAACAGAAAAATAGCAGTGTTATTATTGCAAAAATCATCAATTATGAAACTAAATTTCAGGTCTACAGAAGACATGGTCTATGGATATTTTACAGCTATCACGGAGTTGTATTGTGTATTGTGATTTATATATTTATAAGAGTCTATATACATTATATACATATATATATACAGCTTTCCTGTATATGGTAGAGCATGGCGCTAGCACAAAGATCAGGTGCATCTGTAAAACAATAAATTAGAATGTAAATGCGTGAAAAAGTTAATTTTTTCTTGTAACTTATTTCAAAAAGTGAAACTTTCAGATATTTTAGATTCATTACATGTAAAGTAAAACATTTCAAAAGTTTTTTTTGTTTTAATTTTGATGATTAGAGCTTACAGCTCATGAAAGTCAAAAATCAGTATCTCAAAATATTAGAATATTTACATTTGAGTTTCAATAAATGACCATCCATACAGTATAAATTATGGGTATCTCTTGTTCTTTGAAACCACAATAATGGAGAAGACTGCTGACTTGGCAATGATCCAGAAGACGAACATTGACGCCCTCCACAAAGAGGGTAAGTCACAGAGGGTCATTACTGAAAGGTGTGGCTGTTTACAGAGTGCTGTATCAAAGCATATTAAATGCAAAGTTGACTGGAAGAAAGAATTTGGGTAGGAAAAGGTGCACAAGCAACAGGGATGACTGCAAGCTTGAGAATACTGTCAAGCAAAACTGATTCAAACACTTGTGAGAGCTTCACAAGGAGTGGACTGAAGCTGGAGTCAGTGCATCAAGAGTCACCACGCTCAGACGTCTTCAGGAAAAGGGCTACCAAGACACTTCTGAACCAGAGACAACGTCAGACGCATTTTACCTGGACTGTGGAGAAAAATAACTCAGTGGTCCAAAGTCCTCTTTTCAGATTAAAGTAAATTTTGCATTTCATTTGGAAATCAAGGTCCCAGAGTCTGGAGGAAGAGTGGAGAGGCACAGAATCCATGTTGCTTGAAGTCCAGTGTGAAGTTTCCACAGTCAGTGATGATTTGGGCTGCCATGTCATCTGCTGGTGTTGGTCCACTGTGTTTTCTGAAGTCCACAGTCAACGCAGCCATCTACCAGGAAATTTTAGAGCACTTCATGCTTCCTTCTGCTGACAAGCTTTATGGAGATGCTGATTTCATTTTCCAGCAGGACTTGGCACCTGCCCACACTGCCAAAGGTACCAAAAGCTGGTTCAATGACCATGATGTTACTGTGCTTGATTGGCCAGCAAACTCGCCTGACCTGAACCCCATATAGAATATATGAGAGACACCAAACCCAACAATGCAGATGACCTGAAGGCCACTGTCAAAGAAACCTGGGCTTCCATACCACCTCAGCAGTGCCACAAACTGATCACCTCCATGCCACGCCGAATTGAGGCAGTAATTAAAGCAAAAGGAGCCCTACCAAGTATTGAGTACATATACAGTAAATTAACATACTTTCCAGAAGGCCAACAATTCACTAAAAATATTTTTTTTATTGGTCTTATGAAGTATTCTAATTTGTTGAGATAGTGAATTGGTGGGTTTTTGTTAAATGTGAGCCTAAATCATCACAATTAAAAGAACCAAAGACTTAAACTACTTCAGTCTGTGTGCATTGAATTTATTTAATACACGAGTTTCACAATTTGAGTTGAATTACTGAAATAAATGAACTTTTCCATGACATTCTAATTTATTGAGATGCACCTGTATATATATATATATATATATATATATATATATATATATATATATATATATATATATATATATATATATATATATAATTTATATAGACTCTTTTATAATTATAACCTGTATTATTTTATAAAGATAACATATATATTATCGATAGACCATTTCTGAATGTTTTCATTCATATTTCATTTTTATGTAGCCAATATTAGCAACTGCAATAATTCAATAAAATATGAACTATTGGGCTCATACTAAGCCAGGATTAGGCCTGCAACTGCTAATAGCTCAATTAGGACATTTAAGCAGTTTTTTTATAAACGTGCCTTAGAAAAAACATTACTAGTGTCCCTCTTGAGACGAAACAAAGGCATTGATAGATTTTAAGATCACTTAAGAAACATAATAATTTTTGGTGTTTCAGGCTTTGTTTTTGTACCTTGTTCACAAGTACCAATGAATTGATCCAATCAAACACAAAGTGAAAAATAGACTATTAACCAATCAGTTGTTTAGTCCCAGATTGATCCTGTCAGAAAATTACTTACAACACTGAGTTCAATACAGGCAATAAATCAACCTGGAGTCTCATTACTGTAGTCGACTTGTTTTCTCATGATCAATATCATCACAGAATAATCAGCAGAACATAACGGAACGAACGACCTGAGCTTTCATCTCTCAAATCTCTCACTGTATTTATCACAGCTTTAAACGCTAATCATCAAATCAATTATTTCCTTTGATCGCTACTTAAAAACGATATCCGGAGTGCATCTAAAACTCACACCGATAATTACCCGTCACTTTAGAGCGCAATTATGAATGCATCCGGTAAGAATTAGAAAATAGAAGAGAATGACACTGATGACCCTCAATTGTCCTCACTGAAACACGTCTCGCTCAACCGCATACGAACACATAATCAATGCAGATTACTTGGGCTGAAAGGCCACGAGGAGCACATCCGTCATGTGTGATCGCCGCAGCACATGCAGTAAAAGACCGGAGGATTTTTCAGATGAGTTCACATGTGGAATATGAAATATCATTTCAGTTTGGTGACCGAAGGATCATATGTAAATTAATTATGAGGGATGCACAACATGTGAAAGCCCCCATATCTAAGTTTCCTATCCAGCAAATGTTTGCGTTTCAAAAATGTTGCACAGCCATAAAATGAAATGAAGCAATGTGCATTTTATGAATATTAATTGAGAAATGATAGAAATAGTTAAAACATTAAAAAAATAATAAATGTCATTAATAAAACAAAAATATAAAAAATATGCATTAAAAATAATTAATAAAAATAAAATGCAATAAAATAAATAGAAATGTGGCACATTTGGTTGCATTTTCAACTGGAACAAATACGTTGCACAGCTAAAAAAAAATGAAAGAAGCAATGTGCATTTCATGAATATTCATTGATAAATTATAGAAAGAATTAATTAAAAAGTACTAAAAAAAATAAAAATAAATACATAAAAAAATGAAAATGTGGCACATTTGGTTGTATTTTATTTCAGAATTTAACAGGAGCAAAAGAAACAATCTATTTGCATTTAATGAATATTCAATGAGAATTATAAAAATGATTAAGAATTCATTGATTTTAGGAAATATTACAGGTGCAGTGTCAGCCTTACTGAGGCTTAATCCTCCGTTAATTAATGAGATGCAGGGTCATTATCATTAACAGAGGCAAATAAAAGAACAGTAATGTAGCACATCTGGATGCATTGTATTTCACAATTTAACTGGAGCGTGAAGCATGCCACAGATGAGAGATAGAGAAGATATTCACACCGACAGCTGAATTAATTGCAGATTCTTAGATGATGCCTGAGATGAAAGACCCCAAACGCCAATAGTTTGTTGTACATTTTTCAGGTTGGCAGCCACAACATCTCTAAAAATAATAAATAATATACCAAATAGTCAAAAACTGCTGCTTGGATGCTGCAATGAAATCCTAGATTTGGACTTTTTAGGTGTGTGACCATGCAAACCTCATCACAATGATGCTAGGTTGTTGTTGTGGGTGTTTGAGTGATTTCTGCTTAACTCAAGTTAACACCCAAATCTCTGGTGTCTAGATATGATTCTGCACTTTCATTAATGAAAGAACTTCTCATCTTCTGCACGCGTTTTATCATCTGCCAGGCGAAAATAGTTTAGAAAAATAATAGCACACCCTTCACAAGCCATGCAAATTGAGATATCATTCATGTCCGCAGCTCGCCTTAGCAATAATTAGTTGTTTCATGGATTGTACCAAGAAGAATGCACTCAGGAAAATAAAAACACTTTGCTGTCTCTGTCAGTGACGCACACGCGCACGCGCACACACACACACACACACACACACACACACACACACACACACACACACACACACACACACACACACACACACAGATTCTCTGAGGATACTGAGTCATAACAGCACAGCTTAATAAGCATCCAGTGAATCCATGCAAACACAGGCCTGATACTGTCCACATCACTTAAACATCAGCGTGGCATGAAAAATAATAAAAAAAACATATCTTCAGCTCAAACATATTATTACTTAAAGGTCAGAACAGCGAGTCGGTGCAGACCAGGCTGTTATTTGTGTCGATCAAACTGTGTCCACAGGCGTCTGGTTTTTCTGTTGATTACTGCTTGTTTGCTGGTTTTCTTGACTATGCTAATGTGTGTTCTGCAGCTACATCCCATATCACCGACTGATTTGCATACGCTCGGCTTGGCACCAGGAGACTCAAACCTGTCTTCAGCAATCAGGTATAAGACATTTTCAAAATAAATTACACTTGCACAATATGTGGCATAAAGAGAAAGACACGCATGTGACATTTTAATAACTTGAAAACTTTGTGATAACTGAAGTATAATGAACTTTTTAAAGTTTGAGGTTGATAAGATTTTGTTAATGTTTTTGAAAGAAGTCTCTTGTGCTCACTTCATTTGCATTTATTTAAACAAAACTACAGTAAAAATTCTGAAATATTATTATGATTCAAATAGGTGTTTCTAAACGGTGATATGGCAATGTGGCGAACTGCCCGCCACATTGTTGGAGGTGAGCTTCCCTCCCTCCAGGACATCTACACCAGGCGGTGTATAAGGAAAGCCAGGAGGATCATCAAGGACTCCAGCCATCCATCCCACAGACTGCTCTCTCTGCTGCCCTCAGGGAGACGTCTCCGCAGCATCCGATCCTGCACTAGCCGACTGAGGGACAGCTTTTTCCCTCAGGCTATCAGGCTAATGAACAGTCAGAACTAATTCACCCTACATCACACTCCCACTCACACAACATGCCATGCACTGCACTTTAACACCGTTCTACTGGACTACACGCACACACTGCAATAATACAACCTATCTGCTATCACTGGATACCATACAATGCACATCCACGACATTGCATATGTATAATCTGTTGCACCTTTGCACAACTATCTATTGCACAACTAATCTGTTGTAAATGTATAATCTGTTGCACCTTCACATATTACTATGTATAGATGTGTACATAATGTAGAATGTGTACATACGGTGTATTGGTAACTAAGTATGTCTTTATAGTACACTGTGTGTATTGAGTATATGTATGTGTATTTTGCACATTGTCTTCTGTACAGTCTGTAAATATGTACTGTCTATATGTAAATTGTTTTTGTTTTTTTTTGCACTGTCTGGAGCACGCTCTCAAGAATTTCACTCACCAAGGCACTTGTGCTGTGGTGATGTGACAATAAAAGTGATTTGATTTGATTTGATATATTTTATTTTTCAGGATTCACAGATGAATAGAAAAGCATTTAATTTACCTATAAATATAAATCACATATAAATTACTTACCTATAAGGCCCTAAATGGTTTAGCTCCTGCGTACCTAACTAGTCTTCTATCACGCTACAATCCATCACGCTCCCTAAGGTCACAAAACTCTGGACTCTTGGTAGTACCTAGAATAGCAAAGTCCACTAAAGGAGGTAGAGCTTTTTCATATTTGGCTCCCAAACTCTGGAATAGCCTTCCTGATAACGTTCGGGGTTCAGACACACTCTCTCTGTTCAAATCTAGATTAAAGACACATCTCTTTAGCCAAGCATTCACATAATGCATTCATATAATGCATCTCATAATCTTGTACTGCAGTTATATCTGATCAAACGCACATTATTATTCTTTAGCTTGGGTTGAACAAATAATTTTTGCTTGGATGGAACAACAGCTACGCTAATTATGTCTCTATTTGTTTCTCTGTTTCTGCCTCTGATTAACATCCTTCACAAGCTTCAGTCTGGATCCAACTCTTAAATGATCTGAGATGACCAAACACCTGAGAAGAGATGATGCTGACCCCTCAGAGGACCTCAGAGGATGCCGACCCTCAGACAACATACAGAATTACCAAATTTTGCCATAAGTTAAATATATTAAGTTTCTACAGTATATAAATATATTGTAGAAACGTAATTTCCTGAAAGGTTCTTTGCAACGATTGTATCATAAAAAGCGCTATACAAATAAACTTGAATTGAATTGAATTCATTTAAATAGAAATCTTTTGGAACATTATAAATGTCTTTACTGTCACTTTTGATCAATTGAATGCACCCTTGATTAATAAAAGTATTACTTAAATATATATATATATATATACCACAAACTTATTGTATGGTAGCTTTAAAATATTTACATTTATTTATATACTTATATGGCTTTTATGTCCTTTTTGAAGCATTACAGCCACCGTCTAATTCCTTGCTTAGAGATTCAACCCAACTTCTCCTTTTGTGTTGACAGAATAAATGAAGTGATATGAGTTTGACTGATATGCACTTACAGATATAACACACTGATCCTGCCAAACACAGTAGAGTTTGATTCAATGCAAAATTATTTTACCCAGGAGACATCAGCACCCTCTACTGGCCGGCTCTGACCCGCTGGGGCATTTTAACCCAGTTTAGGGTCACTGTAATGCCAATCTAATCACATGCACTTCTGCTTCTACACACATAGTCCTTCCTTATATTTTGCCTCAAGTCCTCCATTAAACATAGGAGATGTATAGAAATGAAGCGGGTGCAGTGCTCCGGAGTGCAGAATTAACTCAATACTCCACAAGCATTGACTGTAACACAACTTTTGCCACAGTGAATATTTTACAGCGGTTATAAGCTTGCTGAGCTTTTGTCTGAGTCCATGATCCAATCATTCAAATGCAGACATTACAAGCACGTCACGTATGTATGTATATATATATATATATGTACAGCTAGAAATCCACACACACAGCCAGAGATGATCTCAAGACCTCCAGAGACAGATCTTCCATCATTCACCTCACAAATGTCATCACAAGTGTGTTTGATTGAGTACAGAGGAGCCCATCCACACATCTGTACAGTGTATCCAACACTGAGAGAGCATCCATCTCTGTCATACCTGGATCATGATGAATGAAGCACCATGTGTCCACTTGAGCGTTTGAAGAGCAATAAAAACATAAAATCTGACTTCAAATGCTCTGCGAGCTCTAACATGTTAATTTGATATCAAAATATAACATTATATAATTTAATATAATTAAACAAGTTAACTATTATAATGTAATAGTTATGACAAATTATGTATAAATAAATGTATGTATAAACATTTATAAATGTTTAGATAAATTTAAAATAAAATAATTTATTTTATTAAATACATTTAAATATATTATATGTCCATAATAGTGTGTAAAATAACTTAAATATTACAATTATTTAAATATTATAGTTATTACATGTCCATTACATTATATAATGCAAGTTAAAATATGAAAATGTTTTACTTCATGTGACAGTTACTGTAGTTAATAATTAATTAATAAATTAAATGTGGAAATTGTTTATTTTAAAATATATAAATATAAATATATTGCATGTCCAGTACATTAAGGTCTAGTTTTACAGACAGGGCTTAGACTAAGACAGGATTAGGCTATAGTTCAATTAGGACATTTAAGTAATTTTTTATAAACATGCTTAGAAAAAAAACATTACTGGTGTTCATCTTGAGACAAAACAAAGGCACTGATATATTTTAAGATCAGTCAGGGCAAGTTTCTTTCAGTTGAAACAGCTCAGACTTACATTTTAGTCTAGAACTAGGCTTAAGCCTTGTCTGTGAAACCGGGGGTATATGATAAAACTTAAATATTACAAATATTATTACTTCATGTAATAGTGTTTTTGTTTAATATATATATAGATACTTTACATGTCCATGACATCATATAATAGAACTTGAATATTATAAATATTTTTACTTCATGTGACAGTTATTTCATTTTTAATAAATATATTAGATGCCCATTACATTTCATAATATAACATAACTTAACCAATATTTTTACTTCATTTGACAGTTAATATTTAATAAATATATTACATCTCCATTTAGCAGTAATTTAAATATATATAAAATATATTTACATAAAAATGCTACTAAAACATGATCATTTATCTCTGCCAGTTTTGATGTGTTTATTTAAATATAAAAGAGGAGAAATCATTTGAAAAGCCATCGAACTGTCATTAAAAAGCACTGTTTTTCATATCTGACAAGAATTATCAAACATAATATCCCCCACATCACATAATAAAGACATAAAACTTTTGCTTTTAATGTAACTTCTGTTAATTTAAAAAAGTAGTCATATGTTGACTTTTGAATGCTAATGATGCGACACCATAACCTTGATAACAGTAGAAATCATTTAGATTAATCCTGTCATAGGTTCATTATTATTATTATTATTATTATTATTTATCTAAAGATAGAACAATACAATTTATCAGCACTTAAAGACAACCTTTGTCTAGAATGCTTAAAATCAGAAATGTACTTCTAAAAACCCTTCTAAAATGAAAAAGGCATCCAGGCCCAAATAGCGGTCATCATAACACAGCAGGTTTGTGGAAATCGATCATTTCCATCTTATTTCCCTGTCGGGCTCAGACACACGTCACCATAGAAACGCTCGGCCAGCGGTCGCAGTCGAACTCAAGCCAACACACGGCTTGCATAATCACGCTTACATTCATACTGTATATTCATCATGTGTCACAGTAGCAGTCGAAGCGTGCATATTCACAGAATCACGCCAGCAGCATATGTGCTCCATAATGCAGCAGCTTTAACCTCAGCTCACCTCATCTACCGTTTATGTGATCAGAAACATTGCACATGCATTCATCATCAGACCTGCTGTCATTCTGAAAGAACACGCTGCCCTTTATTTCTGATTTTGTCAGCAGGGGTGATGATCACACCGACTAAACAACCTCAACTCAATCGATTTCAATCAAAGTTGCATTGCATTGAAAAGTGCACTGTGGGCATCCAGCCAGAGGTTATAGAGTCATTTAATTAAACTAAACTAAACTAAAATACATTTCATGACTCCAAAACACTCAAGTAAATAAATAAATATAAAAAAATGCCACAAATGAATTTGAATTTAATGCATGGTATATTATAAAGCTTGAAACATTTACAACCTGCCTGCATCAAACAGCAATGACACTAAACTAAAACTGAAACTACAAAAATCTTACTTTTATAAGTGTATCATAGTTTCCACAAACATATTGGGCAGCACAACTGTTTTCAACATTGATAATAATCAAATCAGCATATTAGAATGATTTCTGAAGATCATGTGACACTGAAGACTGGAGTAATGATGCTGAAAATACAGCTTTGAGCACAGGAATATATTACATTTTACCATTTATTCACATAGAGAACATGTATTTCAAATTATAATAATATTTCACAATTGTTTGTGTATTTTTGATCAAATAAATGCAGCCTTGGTGAGCAGAAGAGACTTACTTGATGCATGGAACATTTACAACCTGCCTGTATTAAACAAGAAAAAAAATGCCATTAGTTATCAATAGCACTAAAGTAAATAAATAAATAAAAAATTAATTTATTAAATTAATTAATTAATTAAAAGTCTGAATGAAAAACTTAATTGGAAAGCCAATTCAAAACTAATTTAATGCCATTTACTATATGCAAATTAGTAATATATCATATGATGCATCATGCATTTCACAAATTTGTATACAAATGCTTTCCTCTATTCATTTCTGGCAGCAATACACTTCTTGTTCAAATAGAACAAATAGTTTTGTTTGATTTTCAAAAGCTATGGCCAGTTCCACAGCCCACCAACAACCAATTAACCTCCAGCTGTCAGTGTAAACGAGGCACAGCTTTTGTCGCTGGATGCTTTATCGTGTAACATCTGGTCAGAAAACGGTCACATGTCATTGACTGCTGTATATACTTCCACAGCGCAGTCGACAGGCATGAAGACACTCTGAAAACCAGAGATGGGCACTCGAGTTAGTGACTCGGACTCGAGTCGCAATTTTATAGACTTCAGACTTGACTCGGATTTGACCTGAAATGACTCCAGACTTGACTCGACTCGAGGAAAAGGACTCGTGAATATTTTAAAAGCAACTCGAGTCTTTTATCCTTAAATACTTATATAACTGATATTCTAAAGGCGGACCGCATCCGTAACAGCAGCACTATTTTAAGTGAGCAGCGCGTCAAAACAGCGGAGCGGATCACATAACAAGCGCTCATGGTCGTTTATGGCAAATATCTTTCAATGCTATATCGTCTAGTATTTTTATCTAAAGCCAAACATGCTTTATTCAAGCCCTTTTATCTCCGTGTGCTTTCTCTCTCTCTCTCTCTCTCTCCAGACACGCGCCAGCGCCATGTTCAAGAGCTGCGGACAACAACAGAAACACGGTGAGCTGCAAAATTATAGATTACTTTCACTAAAACATAGCAGAAAAAAAAACATGCTGCAAATATAGTTATTTTTCTTATCTATCTATAACCTATGACTCTGACTATTCAAACCAGATGTGACAAGACTTTCTTATCTTTTAAATGTTCCGAAGAACATAAAAATAAAAAAGTAGGCCTAATTATAATAGTGGAAATTGTTGTTAGATGGCTAGGATAGAACTTAAACTTTGAAACTGTTAGTTATCTTTCTGCTCAAGATGAGAACGTTTTGATTATAGCTACACTGTTTTTAGTAGGCTAGATACTGCTTTTAAGTAAAATATTAAAATAGTATAGATTTCAGGAGGAAAACCCTGAACAGAAACAGTATTTTATTTATTTATTTGTCACATGGCCTCTCATGTATCTAAATGTAAAAATAAAATACATGTAAAAATGTATTTATTTATTTGTTTTGTCTGGACCTTTGCTTGGAAGAAAATATAGAGGCCACGCCTCTTGGAACTTTAATTGAATACCCCTGAATTATATCATAAAGAAATCATTTATTTGTATGGTTTTGTAATATCTGTGTCAAACATTTCCTTATGTGTCATGGTAGATCGGACTCTTATTATAGAATTTGATTACAGAAAAACAGTTTTGAACATGGTAATGGATAAGGCTGTATGTATATTAACATACATTAAAAAGTAACAGGCGGGATGTACATTAACCATACATCTTAACACCACCTTTTTTTTTACAAAGCAGATCATAGATCATATATTTTTGTCTATAGCCTATAAAACAGCTTCGTAAATATGAAGATTTCAATACATGAGGATTCTGAATGGGATTTTTTTAGCGAGTCATTAAATGACTTGAGACTCGACTCGGACTCCAAGGTAAAGACTTGTGAACATCTCTGCTGAAAACACTCACAAACACAAAGCCCTGACCTTCACGAGCTGAAAAACACAGCTAGAGTGATTTGATGTCAAATAATACGTGTTACTTCACTGGCATTTCTAGCTTTTCCATCTTCTATCTTTATGCTGATTAAGTGAAAACATGAATTTACAGAGGAGTTAGGATAAACTGTTAAATTTCCATTCCTATTAAATATGACTAATTACTAATAAATTTAATAAATAATAAATTAATGATAAAAAAGCATTACTGGTATCAATATTAGCAGGTCTTTTAAGTTCTCGGTATCAGAAGAAAAATATTACAATTATTTTTATTACATTAATGTTAAATATTATTTTTTATTTTCAAATTTACTATTTAAATTATTCTATTTCATACATTTATTATTATTATTATTAACCGTTAACTATAATAATAACAATTTAATTTAAATAAAAACTAAAACAATGAAATAATTGATTTTTAATAAAAAAATGAAAATGATAACAGAATATAAAAATCAAATTCCGAATATTAACAATTAATATAAAAATATCAATGATACTAAAATAATACTGATAAATATCTCATATACGCCTATAAAATAAAATATTTTGTGATATTTGTTAAAATTAAAATGATCACAGAATATAAAAATCAAATTCCAATTTATTTTATTTTTTTATTATTATTACTTTCTTTTGTGACATTTGGTAATCGCACACAAATTAACCACATCAACTTAGTTTTGATAACATGCATCATTACTGGGAATTCATCTCCCATCATCAGAGACTTATGATAAGACGATCATAATACCTCAATAATTGCACGGACTGATTACTCAAGATCTGGCATCTCAAGATCGCCTCGGTTTAATTAAAAACATGAGAGACCATTATTAAAAATATTATTGGTAATGGTGGAATTGTTTCCTGTAATCTCTGTGAAAGGGTTACTTATGGTCACAGACACAGAATCACATTGTACGGCTGTAACAGTTGCTCCCCGTCAGAGACAGAAACACACAGGACAAGCTCGGCTGTCTTTCAAAGGCCAGCTCTGTCCTCAAGCACCTGAATCACCTCAGTCATGTGGGTGATGAAACACTGCTATGTCCATCACAACCACACAGGCCATTCACATCTATACACTTTAGGTCAAACAATTGTTTTGAAACAAAGAGGATTTCAAAGGGAAACTGGCCAACTATCAACTTTGTGAGCAAATTTCATCAGTAATTTCAGTGCCAGAATAAAGAAGCTCAAAAACTCACAGTCCTGAATTTTCCTTAAAGCTTAGCATCAACTCAAAAGTGTTAAATCTAAGCACCGACAATTTGACTACATGGTTACACTGCTAAGGCAAGAAAGGAAAGAATGTGATATTCTTCATGAAGGATTTAGATAAGGGAATCTACACTAAACTCGACCCTAAACCTACCTAACAGTGTTAAAGGCAAATGTGAGAAAAACACATTTGCTGAAGCAACCAAGTCATTTTGTCTTGCTTCTACAAGTCTTTGAGCTCTTTTATCGTGACTCGTGTTACACAGGAGCGCTTCACATCACAAGTGCAATGCTGTACCGGGTGCACTAACGAGCAAGTTTACTACAGCAGAAAAGCCAGTCATATGGAGCAGGTTATGTGACGCAAAAGTCAAAATGTATTCGTTTACAAATCATGCCCTACAGTAAGTGTTTTGAGCTCATAACATAGTAATGTGCAAGAAGCTGCATGATATTAAGTCTTTATTAATCTATAATCTACCCCTGTAATCATAAATTGTGTGAAAATGAATACAATTTGTTCATGGCTTACAGCCACAAGTGTTTAGAGTTTTGCATTTTCCAATGAGCCAATGTCTGTGTTGAAGGTTTTCCAGGTTAGTGGCAAATTGCTGAAAAATACTCGAGTTTGTTTGGGGCATTTAGCAACATGTAAACAAGATATCAGCTGTAAAATGTCAAGCATACATTCAGAGAGGAAATTAGAATAAATCAATAAACAAACAAGCAGGTGAAAGTAGCAGAAGTCTCTCACCGGCTCATAAGATCTGTGATACATTCAGGACTGTCTTGGTGCGCACATATTTTATCATAATGTGAAGGAGAATTCATTATTAAATGACTGAGCAGCAAAACAAACTGTACAAGTGAGCATCTTCAGTAACAGAATAGAAATAGTAACTATACACTTTATGCAATAATATTCTGAATAACTGTTATTAAGACTCTATAAATAAAAAAAATAAATAAATACATAAATAAAAAATAACAGATATTACCATATTTTATTGATTACATTAAGAATTACAGTTTTTGTAGTACTGGAAATGTTATGTTATGAATATGAAAATGAGGCTTTATCTAATTAAATATGCACTAATTTTTGCATACAAATTTGCATACATTTCTAGAACATTGGATAAAGCCAGGTTTAAAAACTCTATTCTATTTTATTTTAATGATTTATTAGAGTTAAAAGGTTTTTATGGATTTCTCTATTTTTCACTCCATAAATCAAAAAATACTGTCAACAGCCAGAAAATAATAATAAAATAAAATAATTACAATATTTTTAGATGTTATAAAAATGGTTTAATAATAAAATATTTGAACAAGCCCCTCTGTAAGAAACAGTAAAGTTTGGTCTAAGTGCTGCTGAAATTGAGAAAACAGCCTTTAAAGGTAAGTGTTTTAATTAACTTACATTTAATTGAACAGATGTAAACTGATAAAGTGCAGAAAAATGAACACTAAAATGTATATTTTTAATTATTCATTATTATTATTATAATTTATTTTTTTCCACTAGTCTGAAACAAGTTATGAAAAGCAAAATAGCTCAAACTGCCCAGTGCAATACTTCTTTCTGTAGTATTGCAACTTTGTTTTGGAATAAAAGCTACTTAAAGTGACTTTGGCAAGTAGGACATATGTTTTCATCAATCGATCAGATTTTAGGTTATGCCTGGAGTTATTTAACACCATGTTTGACAGGAAAAGTGTTCCAGGTTCATTCAGCAACACACGTTCTTGGCGCCTCGTTCTGTCTCACCTTGCAGCATTTATGACGATTGTGTGTGTTTCCAAACAGCGCCGCGCCGCGTCTATCGAAGCCCTGCTGCTGCTGTAATGTGAAAGATGCAGCCAAGTTAGGACGGGCTCAGCACACGCTGCTCAGATTCTGCTGCTGAAACCCTCCGTGATGGAGAAGAGAATGAGCGATAATGCCTGTCTATGGAGGCCTGCTGTGTTTCCTGGCAAAAGCTCGGCTGATGAGCGCCGCCTCCATCTTCACCTTCAAATACTATCTCATATAACAAGCAGGAGCCTCGGGGGCCGAAGGGATTTCACAAAACACAGCAGCAGGAGAATAAACAGCAAATACTCCACATTATAAACACTCATGCAGAGAAAGGAAGAGTTTCACACAGACGCAAGTGCGATAGCGTGATATTTGCTCGTCATTGAGGGAGGCGAGCAAATACAGAAGGGCTTAAATAACTTTTTTTTTTTGCATCAAATCAGTTGCAATTTAGTTTTCCATAACCAATTTCCTCCCTCTCGCTGACCATTAGAAGTAAACAGACTGTTTTGGGCTGCTGTGCCTTTAATATTTCAGCTGCATGTAAACACATTCTTCCCATTTGGATTGAGGAACGGGGCTTTGGTTATGGGCTGCTGGTTTGCTGTCAGATTCAATTTAGTTTTTAACAGCTACAGTAAGATATTCAATAACAGCCTCTTTGATTCTGAAAGACACAGCACTGGTATGTTTTTCTAACATTAAAAGACATTCATTTTCTAACATTCATTACCTTAACAGAGCTATAAAAATTTACTTCCTCTTGATATAACCCCGTAATTTAAAAAAAGTATAATAATAATAATTAAAAAATGTACAAATATATATGATCTATAAATATATTATAACATTATTATTATTATTAATGCATTTGAATTTCTTATTTCTGCTAGGAAATTTGTATTCCTCCTGATATTGCTGCTTGAAAATAGCAAGTAGAATTAATTTCACAAAATTTAAATAAACTTTTTTTTTAAATTAGATGTAGCATCTTATTATTATTATTATTATTATTATTATGGTAGCACTTTACAATAAGGTGTCATTTGTTAACGTCAGTTAATGTAATAACTAACATGAATGAACAATAATCAATACATTTATTACACTATTTATTAATCTTTGTTAATGTTAGTTAATAAAAATACAGTCATTTATTGTTCATGTTAGTTCACAGTGCATTAATTAATGTTAACAAACACAACTTGTGATTTTAATAATGCACTAGTAGATGCTGAAATTAACATTAACTAAGATTAATAAATGCTATAGAAGTATTGTTCATTCTTAGTTCATGTTAACTAATGTAGTTATCTAATGTTAACTAATGATCCTTATTGTAAAGTGTTACCATTATTGTTATATTTTTTATGCATTTGCTTTATCTGCCATTCAACATTTTTTAAAATGTAACTGAACAGCTCATCAAATGGGAGAAATCAGCAAACTTTTGCCAAAAACACATGATAGCCAAAGGCAAAGACAACAAAGGCAAATGTTGCTTTTATCCCCAAGACATTATAGTAAGTGACACTACATGCATGCATCAGATTTCTAAGAGCAGATCAAGCACAGCGTGTGTCAGTCATGCTCACAGGGCCCTTCCAGCACTGAACATCTCATAGCAAACTCAACTCCACTCACGCATGTGAATCAGCTGCTGGAACAAGACAAATGTGCAGTGCTGAGAAACACAGGCCACAACTAAACCTGCAATGCTTTCCACAAAAAAAAGCATGCATTTGCATAGGTTTTACAACCCGAATTCCGGAAATGTTGGGACGTTTTTTTAAATTTGAATAAAATGAAAACTAAGACTTTCAAATCACATGAACCAATATTTTATTCACAATAGAACATAGATAACATAAATGTTTAAACTGAGAAATTTAAAAATGTTATGCACAAAATGAGCTCATTTCAAATTTGATGCCTGATACAGGTCTGAAAATAGTTGGGACGGGGGCATGTTTATCATGGTGTAGCATCTCCTCTTCTTTTCAAAACAGTTTGAAGACGTCTGGGCATCGAGGTTATGAGTTTCTGGAGTTTTGGTGTTGGAATTTGGTCCCATTCTTGCCTGATATAGGTTTCCAGCTGCTGAAGAGTTCGTGGTCATCTTTGACGTATTTTTCGTTGAATGATGCACCAAATGTTCTCTATAGGTGAAAGATCTGGACTGCAGGCAGGCCAATTCAGCACCCGGACTCTTCTACTACGAAGCCATGCTGTTGTAATAGCTGCAGTATGTGGTTTTGCATTGTCCTGCTGAAATACACGTCGTCTGGAGGGGAGCATATGTTGCTCTAAAACCTTTATATACCTTTCAGCATTCATAGTGCCTTTCAAAACATGCAAGCTGCCCATACCGTATGCACTTATGCGCCCACATACCATCAGAGATGCTGGCTTTTGAACTGAACGCTGATAACACGCTGGAAGATCTCCCTCCTCTTTAGCCCGGAGGACACGGCGTCCGTGATTTTCAACAAGAATGTCAAATTTGGACTCGTCTGACTATAGAACACTTTTCCACTTTGAAACAGTCTATTTTAAATGAGCCTTGGCCCACAGGACACGACTGCGCTTCTGGACCATGTTCACATATGGCTTCCTTTTTGCATAATAGAGCTTTAATTGGCATCTGCAGATGGCACCGACAGTGGTTTACCGACAGTGGTTTCTGGAAGTATTCCTGGGCCCATTTAGTAATGTCAATGACAGAATCATGCCGATGAGTGATGCAGTGTCGTCTGAGGGCCCGAAGACCACGGGCATCCAACAAAGGTCTTCGGCCTTGTCCCTTACGCACAGAGATTTCTCCAGTTTTCCTGAAACTTTTGATGATGTTATGCACTGTAGATGATGAGATTTTCAAAGCCTTTGAAATTTGACGTTGTTTTTAAAGTATTCCACAATCTTTTTATGCACTCTTTCACAGATTGGAGAGCCTCTGCCCATCTTTACTTCTGAGAGACTCTGCCTCTCTAAGACATCCCTTTTATAGCTAATCATGTTACAGACCTGATGTCAATTAACTTAATTAGTTGCTAGATGTTCTCCCAGCTGAATATTTTCAAAATGTCTTGCTTTTTCAGCCCACTTTTTTGAGACCTGTAGCAGGCATCAAATTTGAAATGAGCTCATTTAGTGGATAAAAGGGTAAAATTTCTCAGTTTAAACATTTGTTATGTTCTCTATGTTCTTTTGTGAATAAAATATTGGCTAATGTGATTTGAAAGTCTTTTAGTTTTCATTTTATTCTAATTTAAAAAATGTCCCAACATTTCCGGAATTCGGGTTGTAACTTTATGTGATGTAAAAAATGGCAGACCGACATCTTCACTTATACACCCCACATTTCTCTCTCTAGTTCTGATCGTGTCTGATGGATGATGTGTACAGTGATGGCTGGAAAGGAAAAACACCCAAAGGAAATCACATAATACGAAGCAGTTTTATGCTAACACTTTCTATGAAGCCTCTACAAGAAAATGCATTGTAAAAAGTATTACTAAATCATCCAGAATGCATTTTCCATATTTCTCCCACTAGATGCCGTCAATCTGGCTTTCATGCATTGGATTTTAAAAACATGCAATTTTTTTTACGTAAATACTGTATTAATTGAAAATAATGAACTATTTTTTTCTAATATTTGTATTATTTTTATCTAGAAATAAATGGTGAGATAATGTCGAGTATAATGAAATCCTTTCAAAATATATTTTTTTAAAGAATAAATATAAATATTATTAAATTTGAAATATAGTTAATTTGATATATATAATATTGATATATTATAAAATATATTTACAATTATTCACGTACATATATAACACATCATGGTGGGTTATATGGCATTTTGAATACCTTTATAATACATTGCATTTATAGGCTTCATGGAAACGGTTAGCTGATTTATTCCTGTTTGAGATCAATCAAGCAGAACAGATTTGAGAGAAAGCAGTCCATCACAGTCTTGCAGTAGCAGCACAGGAGTAAGCAGAAGATAAGAAAGCTTTGTCAGACCCTTGGCTTTCCCTCGAACCCTCTGTGCGATCGTGCCAACAGATTATGAAGGAACAGCACGCAAACACACGCAGCTCTCTGTAAGTGTGTGATGTGGTCGCAGCTATCGGCCGCATTCACTCACATCACCACACACACCTGAGATTCTCCCTCACTCACACTGATCTGAGACATCAGCACATGAGCCCTATATGAGTCTGATTTACCACGACTGAGACTGAAACTGACACGCTTTACTAATGTCAATCATCAGGCAGGCTTACTATAGTTAGCTAGAACTAAAACTAAAACAAAAAATAAATAAAATAAAATGTAAAAAAAAAAATGAAAGAAAAAAAAAAACTTGCAACATTAATTTATTTTAACTTGGTGTACTAAAATTACTTTTGTACTAAAAAAGTACAAAGAAGTCAAACTAAATATTATACGAGCAGTTTGGTTTTGTATTCATTTTCTATGAAGTTTGCTGTTCATGCAATCTTGTTACTAAAGTTTGAGACACATACTGTTTAAATACTGTGTATAAACCATGATTTCTGTGTTATTTCCTAGCAATATATATTATAATCAACGTAAAATATACAAAATGAATAAAAGCTAAATGCAAACTAAGCAATCATTCAGTAGGGTGTACAATAATGTGTTTAACAGAATTGAATGGTTGAGCCGAAATAAATAAATAATATATACTATACTATAACTACTGCAAACTGGCATCTATATATATGTGTTGTTGTCTGTACATCAGGATGGACATCTGATATTAAGTTACAAGGTTGAATGGTTGAGTTGAACTCAACCATAAATAAATAAATACAATTTATTTACTAATTTGTTTACTTGTTTAAGTAACCAAAATGTATTATTGAAATACATTGATAATTTAATTTAATTATTATTTTTAACAGTTTTGATGTTCATAGTAACTTAAAAAAAATTACAAAATAAAATAATGTTAATTTAATAAATAATTAATTCGTTTTTATTTATGACTTAAAGTAATCATATTTTATAAAATGAAATAAATTAATAAATTAAGTCATTTATTTTAGCATTGTTTTGATGTTCATACACAGTTACTTAAATGAATAAATAACTAGTGCGTTCCCATAAGCTTGCATTTAGTAATCCTGTGTGAATTTGACTCTGCGTAATAATTGCTGATAATCATGATATTCACAAAAGCTCAGTGCGAGTAATCTTAATCCTGTGTGAAACTGGTTTAATGCAGCAGCTGAATACAATTATGAAATTATAAGAGTAATAATGCCATTAACCATAGCAAAAATGTGATTATTACACCAAACTGACATCCATTTATTCAATTTGCTCATTTACTCTAATAATCTATATATTATATGTAAGGGATAATGTACATCCAGCCGGTTGTTATCACAGAATAAAGCCTGACAGGTTTATCAGCTGTTTATAAGACTAAAGGGCTTTATTTTGCGATAACAACCGGCTGGATTTACATTATCCTGCTTATTACACGGCTGTTTGCCACAAAACTAAATAATTAGACACAAAATATTGATTATTTATTTGTGGTGTTATCTGTACACGACTGACCTGCAGTCAGTTGATAAAGTCAGAAGCTGTCTGAGGTTACGGCGTTTCACAGGCTGCACTTTCACTAGTTCATCATGTAATCTTCTCACACTCGTTTAGCTCGTTAATTAGCCTGTGTGGAGTTACAGCTTCACACAATGTTCTCAAAGCCAGAGAAATACAGCTATGGATTTTTTTTTTCCTCTATAAAAGAGTTTGTGAACTATGCTTCTTTGGGAAAATTTCTGATATTAAAGTAAAAATACAATTAATCTTAATGGTTGAGTGAAGAATAGTGATTTCGGTTTCTGCTGGAATATTCAGATAATATTTTCAAAATCATATTCAGAACAGCTTGATATTATATGTATCAGCCAGGGTCAGTGATAAACCAGACTCAATCACAAATCAATTGTGAAATCAAAAAGGTAGTTTCTCTGTAGTCACAGATCTGTATTAACTGTTCAGACGTGAGTTCTGTTAAACATGCAGCAAATAAGTAATCAAAAACCATGAAAAACTGAAGAAAAAAAACACTGAATTAGAAGAAAACACTCACGAAAAAGAGAAATAGCAGAGATGCAAAAGATAAAGATAAATATAAATTAATTAATTAAAATGTATAATCTTGTATGTACATGGCAGCAGCTTTATGTGAAAACAAGTTTTAAATGTTATATGTTTTAAGTATACTCTGCACTTTTTTTTATTGCATTCATTTTTTAAATAGAAATATTATAAACTTGTTTAAAATGTGTCTGTGAAATCCGCCTGTGCTTTTTTCATGGTGGTAAATTGCAAGTTACATCATAATATTTCCATAAACACAGCATTAAGCAACGCTTGAGAAAACCATATGATCCTTCTGCGCTCTATTCATGGCAAAGCAATTTAAAGAGACCCACCACCAGCCCTTGATAGTGCACACTACAGTAAAGAGACTTAAGACCTGCAATCCTGTCTCAGAAGAGCCTGAGGAAGAGGGACAGGGATACTGGACACTGATTAAACCATCAGGGAGAGTGTAACCGCTGTAAGACCAGAGTACACAGGAAAAAGAAGGAAAAACAGGTGTGTTTTTGTCTGAAACACTGTTGCAAAACCTAGTGAACTTCATCTTCAAAAGAGCATCATTATGACACACACAGTTAATTCACTGAAATCGAGGAATAATTTATCTGGAAATTAAAATTCTGTCATCATTTACTCTCGTTCCAAACCCCATCAGACTTTTGTTCATCTTTAAAACACAAATGAGACATTTTTTATATTCTCTCATCATTGTTTTAATAATCAAACACAGCTGGAGTCATATTTGATCTGAGAGCATATCAGAGTAATTCCAGTTCTCATGACTTCAGAAGGTTTATATTAAAGCATAAATGGCATGTTGATTACGTTTATAGTCCTTTTTCTTATGCACATTTTTATTTATTTATTTTTGTGAATTACCTTTGTACAAAACAGAGCTGTGTAATTCTTGCAAAATCCCCTCTTTGTCTTCTACATGTAACACAATATTGTCTTGAATGAAGGCAAATGAGAGTAACTGATGGCAGAGTTTCATTTCAGGGGTAAATTATCCCATTAAAGGGATATTTATTATATATCACATTAAATCTTCCTCACATCCAGCTGTTGAAGAGATTGCGATGTGAGATTGCATTTTGTAATTTATCAGTGTTTGGGGTCATCAAGATTTTTTTTTCTACAAGAAATCAATGCTTTTATTCTATAAGGCTGCATTAAATTGATCAAAAGTGACAGTAAAGACATTCATAATATTACAAAAGATTTCTATTTCAATTAAATGCTGTTCTTCTGAATTTTCTATTTATCTGTGAATCCTGAAAAATACAAATGTATCACGGCTTCCACAAAAATATTGGGCAGCACAACTGTTTTCAACATTGATAATAATCAGAAATGTTTCTTGAGCAGCAAATCAGCATATTATTATGATTTCTGAAGATCATGTGACACTGAAGACTGGAGAAATTATGCTGAAAATTCAGCTGTGATCACAGAAATAAATTACAGTTTAACATATATTCACATAGAAAACAGCTGATTTGAACTCTAATAATATTTCACAATTTCTACTGTATTTTTGATCAAATAAGTGCAGCCTCAGTGAGCAGAAGAGACCCATTTCAAAAACATTACAAATTTCTGATTGTGTATATAACTTGATATGATGCCTAAAATAGTTTTTGAGTTGGTAAGACACTAGGTTTCAAGACAGAAGAAAAAAGTAAGATACTGTCCATTACAGAAAGAGCCAGAAGGGACCCAGAGAAAGCCATCAGTGCAGCTGTGTTATTGGCAGCTCTGGAGAGCAGACATGTGGGTTGGTGAAGAAGAGCTTGCCTGAGTGAACTCCTGCTCTACCTATCCTGATGGACAGCTCCTCCTCCTCCTCCGACAGGCCGGCCATCGAGCTCTTCTTCTTCTCTTTGGCCAGTTTGGCATCAGATGGCAGCGCCAGAGCCACATGAGGGTCCATCCCAAAACCCTGCGGAAAACAACCAACATGGACAGATGTAAACACACTAAACCAAGGGATACAACTGAAAAGATTCCAATTATGTGTTGCCAGTCAAATAATATGTATGCATGTATGTACAGGTGCATCTCAATAAATTAGAATGTCTTGGAAAAGTTCATTTATTTCAGTAATTCAACTCAAATTGTGAAACTCGTGTATTAAATAAATTCAATGCACACAGACTGAAGTAGTTTAAGTCTTTGGTTCTTTTAATTGTGATGATTTAGGCTCACATTTAACAAAAACCCACCAATTCACTATCTCAACAAATTAGAATACTTCATAAGACCAATAAAAAAAACATTTTTAGTGAATTGTTGGCCTTCTGGAAAGTATGTTAATTTACTGTATATGTACTCAATACTTGGTAGGGGCTCCTTTTGCTTTAATTACTGCCTCAATTCGGCGTGGCATGGAGGTGATCAGTTTGTGGCACTACTGAGGTGGTATGGAAGCCCAGGTTTCTTTGACAGTGGCCTTCAGCTCATCTGCATTTTTTGGTCTCTTGTTTCTCATTTTCCTCTTGACAATACCCCATAGATTCTCTATGGGGTTCAGGTCTGGTGAGTTTGCTGGCCAGTCAAGCACACCAACACCATGGTCATTTAACCAACTTTTGGTGCTTTTGGCAGTGTGGGCAGGTGCCAAATCCTGCTGGAAAATTAAATCAGCATCTTTAAAAAGCTGGTCAGCAGAAGGAAACATGAAGTGCTCTAAAATTTCTTGGTAAACGGGTGCAGTGACGTTGGTTTTCAAAAAACACAGTGGACCAACACCAGCAGATGACATTGCACCCCAAATCATCACAGACTGTGGAAACTTAACACTGGACTTCATGCAACTTGGGCTATGAGCTTCTCCACACTTCCTCCAGACTCTGGGACCTTGGTTTCCAAATGAAATACAAAACTTGCTCTCAGCTGAAAAGAGGACTTTGGACCACTGGGCAACAGTCCAGTTCTTCTTCTCCTTAGCCCAGGTAAGACGCCTCTGACGTTGTCTGTGGTTCAGGGGTGGCTTAACAAGAGGAATACGACAACTGTAGCCAAATTCCTTGACACGTCTGTGTGTTGTGGCTCTTGATGCCTTGACCCCAGCCTCAGTCCATTCCTTGTGAAGTTCACCCAAATTCTTGAATCGATTTTGCTTGACAATCCTCATAAGGCTGCGGTTCTCTCGGTTGGTTGTGCATCTTTTTCTTCCACACTTTTTCCTTCCACTCAACTTTCTGTTAACATGCTTGGATACAGCACTCTGTGAACAGCCAGCTTCTTTGGCAATGAATGTTTGTGGCTTACCCTCCTTGTGAAGGGTGTCAATAGCCCCTTTCGCACCGCTTTAGTTCCAGAACTAAAAGTACAGTACTAAAGTACTGGGACGATTTTGCGCAAACTATTTCCCAGTACTATTTAAAGGGTTGCATTCGCACCGACAGTGGGTACTAGGAAGTGACGTAAGCCGGTCGACAGCGACGTCATTTGTGCGCGGCGTTCAACAACGAAAACAAAGAAGAACAACGACGTTAACAACAGGAGGATGAGGACGCTGTGTTTTTGTTGTGTCTCGCAGGTTTCACAAGAATGGACATGGAATGTCGACGTATACCTCAAGCAATTGAAAGATCGGAAAGGAGGACTAAGAAACCAAAGCAGTAATGTTAGTGTATGTGTTTTGTTCAATAAATCATTTTAAATGGTACACTATTTTTGTCTGTCCATGCTTTTTTATGACTGCATAAGCCATATATACTACATTAATTACATATATACTAACTTACGTTTCTCTTATTTTGGTTAAAAATACCTTTTTGGGATTAAAGACGTCGCAATTTTTTAACAGCTGCTATCTCATCATTATGTTCTGCAACAAGGTGATTATCAGCACAAATAGAAAGATTAAGCACACATCTTTTGTTTTGTAAACTTTATTTACATTTTTGTAAACTTTATTTACATCCATTCTTGTGAAATATAAGTTGATACAATGTTTACACAGTATGTGTTTACACGGCGTTTTAAATCATGGCGGGTGAGGGTGTTTTCGTACGCGTTTAGCCAATCAGCGTACACTTATGTCACGATAGTTCCTACGGAACTGTTTTAGACCCTACTCTGAAGTAGGAGCTAATTTAGTTCCTCCAAACGGAGTTCCAGGAACTAAAACAGTTTCACAATTTGAGTTGAATTACTGAAATAAATGAACTTTTCCAGGACATTCTAATTTATTTAGATGCACCTGTATATATGTATGTATATTTATTTATTTACTTAAAGGGGTCATGAACTGGGAAACCAAAATGCCCTTGATCTTTTGACATAAAAGAGGTCATCGTACTATAAAAACATCCTGTAAGTTTCAGAACTCAAAACTTTGTCGTTAGTCAAAAACGGCTTATATCGGCTAAAAACACATCTCTTCCATCTTTATTTGAGCCTTTAAAGCCCCGTTTACACTAGATCCCCGTCTACACTGGCGCTTTGACTGTGTTTCAGAAACGATCTCCATCTACACTACACAACCGAAAATGCATGTCATATGACCATTCATGCAGGTACAACTACAGATATGTCTAGGTAGATGCCCTATTATTTAGATGGCGGACGCGTCTGTGTGCTTGGAGCGGTCGAATGGGAAATCTATCTATGGGAACAATATGTCAAGGATACGCAGAGAGAATGTGTGCAGCCACGCCAGAGATTTTCTTACTATAGGGAGATGAGAGGGTCTGTATTACTTACTATTGGAGAAAGCGTAACGGTCAACTTGGATCACGTGTACCTTGATAACCAATCACATTGCAGCCATGATGTCATTGAATTTCAGTCAGAGAGTTGTGCAACACTCATTGGCCGTTTACGGATACCATAGGAATGAATGCAAAGTGCCGTAATCCCACCTGTTGCAATAAGTCCGTAACTTCTCTTATAAAACAGCATTTATTTCGGTGTAAACTCTAAAAATAGTTAAATCCAAAAGTATTGTTTAGTGTAAAACATGTTGTAGATTAGCAGATAGGCTGTCGATTCATTAAATGATGAGCTGTTTCCTATAAAAAGCTGTTTATTCAGCGTAGTGAAGCCTCTCCTCCATTGACATCCATTAAAAAAACGGCCTCTGGTCTCCTTTCCCACGTACTGCCGGACCTGAAGCGTTAGCATTAGCCGTTTTTGAACCCAGAGAAGAGTTCCACGTAAAAGAAGGCATCAGCGCACACCTCCTATGATGTAATCGTCATGGACCGATGGTGGTACGAAGATGTTTTGCAGCAGTTTCGAACTTTTCCAGAAAGTTCGCTTTGGCAAGCCGTTTCGAACTCACAAAACGAACTTCGATTTGGCTGGATTATGTTCGAAATGACGTAACATCAGTTCCTTCTTCGATTTCGTTTGAAGTATATCGGGGCCTTGACACTAGCTTGCTCTATTCTTTTACTATTCTATCTGTTTTCTTTTTATTTATTATATAATTTTAAATAAACTTGCTACGTGTACTGTGTTAGGCTAACTGAGACTTGTTATAGCACTTGCGTATCATTGCTCTTTTGTTGATTTTGATTGCTTCTATTGTCCTCAAGTCAGTCGCTTTGGATAAAAGCATCAGCTAAATGACTAAATGTAAATGTAATTAAATTAATTTATTAATTTGTTTTTAATGAATAATGATCATTTGTTACTTAATTACTTAAAGTAATCATATTCATTGAAATTAATTAATATAGTAATTTACTGTAGTATTGCTTTGATGTTCAAACATGGTTACTTAAATGAATAAAGAAATAATGACAGTTCTATTCATTCATTAGTTATACATTACTTATTTACTTAAAGTAACAGTAATTTATTTAGTGAAATAAATTAATAAATGTAGTTATTTATTTTTGTAATGTTTTGATATTCATATACTGTTACTTGAATAAATGAATAAATAAATAATTGTATTTATTTATTTACTTACCTAACTTAAGTTAAAGTAACCATCATTTATTTATTGAAATAAATTAATAAATTAAGCTATTTCTTTTAGAATTGTTTTGATGTTCATACATGGTTAAACAAATGAATGAATAAATAAATCCTTTAATTTTATTTATTTATCTACTTATTTACTTAAAGTAACTGTAATTTGTTTATTGAAATAAATTAATACATGTATGTTAATACTGTTTCATGCACAGTTCATAAAAAAACTAATAAAAACATACATACAGACAGACAGGCATGCATTTTTATTGTCTTTCTTGTAGAGATACAATATGATCATGCAATGTAGGTTGATTTCTCAGATGAAAATACAGAGTTTCAGAAACATGGGTAATTATTCAAAAATATGTGACTGTCAAATCTGACCAATCAGAATCAAGTATTCCAGAGAGCCATGTAATAACAGGAAACCATCAATTGAGCAGCTGCATTTACATGAATGTTATTCAGTGAGATCTCATCTTTAATAAAGCTCATATCTGCTGCATCACACACACAGTGAAAGCCTTTAAAAGCCTTGCAGCTTGTGTTTGTCATTTATAAACATTATTAAAGACACGGTCTGACACGACTGGTCTAGACGTCACCCAAGAAAATATCTACCTACACAAACCAAATACCAATGGGCTTCAGTCACTGATATCGACCCATATATTTGTCCTTCTTTAAAAAAAACATTAGCTTTTGAAAACACAAGCACGGTGAAATTGCACGCATCCATTTCAGAGCTGCCATTAATAAAGTTCCTCGGGCTGTTGCATTCGCTCTGAATAAGTGAACACAGAGAGAGAGAGAGAGATGTGACATTAAGAAGTCACATTACCACAGGCTAAAATCCATTACAAAACTAAAATTCAGCTGAATAATAGTGACAGGCTAATATCACAACAAACTTTTGAATATGAAAATCTAATGAATTATATAATTACTCACACTGTACAGATGATTGAGGATGATTTTAGTGACACAAATGCTGCATGATTCTACTCTGCAAACATTAAACTGATATTGCTGCTGAAAAAAAAAAAAAAGTTGAGCAAACTTAAAAATTTAAGGCAACCAGCTTCAGCAGATTTTTGAGTTCTCAACTTATTTTTGTAGGAGATTTTTTGAGTTCTCCCCACTTTTTGTTGTATAAACTTAAAACAACATGTTGAGAAAACTCAAAAATCTGCTGAAGCTGGTTGCCTTAAATGTTTAGGTTCTCTCAACTTTTTTTATTTTTTTTTACAGTTTATGTGACTTCACTGAATGTTGAACAATACTACCCTAAGTCAAATTCACCTCAAAGCAAACAGGCATAATAACATCATCTTCTGTTCAGTCGAATGCATGTGGAGAGCAGAAAGAGCAAAAGCGGTTACGAGCATCAAACGGCACATTTTTATCTTCCATTAGAGCCGATGGAGGTTCTGTTTCACTGAGTGTTTGCTCTTTATGGCTAAGAGTTAAAATCACCTAAAAGCATCAGAAAAGCAGGCTGTTTTTCTTTGACAGCCTCATCTGGTCAGCTGCTCAATCAGACCTGGTCAGGCTGACCTCAGGCTGAACTTAGTGCGGTTTTAGACATTTTACCACCGGACCGGTCAGACTGGAAACCGCTGACAGCAGCTTGGCAAGAAAGAAGTTTAAACCAA
This sequence comes from Schizothorax lantsangensis, assembly GCA_027422415.1. Classification (NCBI taxonomy): domain Eukaryota; kingdom Metazoa; phylum Chordata; class Actinopteri; order Cypriniformes; family Cyprinidae; genus Schizothorax; species Schizothorax lantsangensis. The sequence goes on from CM049860.1 coordinate 2,793,733, forward strand.
TAAGACCAGCTTAAACCAGCAAAAACAATCAAACAATAGTTACATTTTATTTCTTTACTATAGTAACTGTAATTTATTGAAAAAAATCAGGGGATACAATTGAAAATATTTCTATTATGCTTTGCCAGTCAAATAATATGTACGTACTGACTGACTGATTCATTCATTCATTCCCTTAAGTAACCATCATTTATTTATTGAAATAAATTAGCTTAAATTGAATTAAATATATTTATTTTGGTATTGTATGATGTTCATACACACTCATATGAACAAATAAATACCGTTAACTTTACTTAATTATTCAATTTATTTATTCATTTGTTTTTAATAACTAAATAAATAATGATAATTTATTAATTAATTAAAGTAATCATATTTCATTTACTGAAATAAATTATTGAATGTAGTAATTGATCTGTTAACAACCTCAGATACAAAGATAATATTCACATGCAGTCATATATTTATTGATTAATGAATGAATAAACTGAGACTTCAGGACAGATTCACATCAACAGTCACTATCACTTTAGATGCTCCTTTGGCTTGAAGACGCTCACGTCACCTTGCACTCGCCAAAGAAATCAATAACAGCTCCTTCAGGCAATCCGGGAAATAGTTTCCATCAACTAAACTAAAAAGCATTTCATCCCTAAAATGTATTATGAAGGAAATGCCAGTCAAAACCACAGGTGAAAAATATGAGAAATTCACTAAAAGCAAAGTTCTGCATTAAACACGAGCACTGAAGAGCTTTACACAGAATAATCACTATAATCCAAACACACCAGGACATTCAGTGTGCAGTGCCAAAAGAACAATTCATGACTTTTACCAAGTTTAAAGTTCAAAACATGCGAACATTCCTCTGACTGACGCAGAAAAATATATGCAGTGCAATCATGCATCATCAATCAAAAATATAATCAGTCGCCTCAATGCAGATCATCTGTGAGCTTTCGGCTCGTGGGATGAATGTTTGTGCAATAATTCAGAAGCAAATGCTTCAAATGTTCATACATCAATTCAACAGATGAGATCAGAAGCATCTGTATTTAAAGTTATATCAGCAAAGCAGCATTAGTTATCAACAGAGATTGATGGCAAAGTGTCATTTTTTCAATGAAATACTTTGATGTGCAAAGAAAACTTAAGAAACACTTCACAGTCTCAGTAGAGAAGAAAGTGTGTGACCTCCAGCAGAATGTCACTGCTCCTTATTCCAGATGAAACATGATTGTAAACATCGACATGTGTGTCTTAGAGATGTGCCAATGTGCAAGCTATTAACCTCTTTCACTTCAGAGACGAGATCGAGCCAATCTCATCCACTCAGACCCTCCAAACAAACAAACACACACACACACACACAGATGAAGGGCACAGAGGCAAAGGAGCGAGACGGGGGACCACTATACTGTTTTTACTACAGATATGATATCAGTCTATGCATGAACACACAAAGCACCTGAGCAGAAAGAGTGAGAAACACAAGAGTGTGATTGTGTTTTAGGTTTATTTAATTCCACAAATACATCACTGCAGTTGTTCAGCTGGTGCAACATGCCCAGAATATATTGCCATTCAAAACTTTGGGTAATGATTTGTTTTTCTTTTTTTTAATAAGAAATTAATACTTTTATTCAGACAAGATGCATTAAATTGTTCAAAAGTGACAGTAAAATAAAAAAAAAATAAGAGGGGAAAATAACATGTATTAATAACTGAGCACCAATAATAATAAAAAAGGCAGCATATCAGCATATCAAAATGATTTCTGAAGGATCATGTGACACTAAAGACTGGAGTAATGATGCTGAAAATACAGTTTTGATCACAGAAATAAATTACATTTGAACAGATATTCAGATAGAAAAACGCAATTTTGAGTAGTAAAAATAGTTCACAATATTAATGCGTTTAACTATTTTTTAGCAAATATATGCCGCCATGGTGAGCAGAAGAGACCTTCAAAACCATTTTTAAAAATCTTAATTATTCCAAGCTTCTGAGCAGTAGTGTATACTAGAACATTAATGGCATAAATGATAATTCTGATTGCATAGGGTGTTAAAATCATCAAACTGTGGTCTGAGATCTACAAAACACTGTTACGTTTGTATATGTGAGACATAAGAGTCTGATATTATACCTGCAATTTATTGCTCTTATCTCATGTCCTCACAATCTCAGAGCGTTTATGACATTACCATTGCATTGTCAAATGAAATGCACACTATGTTCTCAAACAAAATCAAACAAGATTCTTTATCATTGAAATAACACGTTCAAGCAGTGTCCTTTCCCCTGTTTCCCAAACATATCACATTTTCCTCGACTAATGCAAACATACGTTCAATATGGTATCGACTGATATTCATGCATGTGAGCATAAAGACAAATGTCAAGTATTGTAGAGGAACACGCGTGCTTCTCTGAGGAACAGAATGAGCGCTCAGTTTCATCACAGGCGGAGCGTCTGTGCATGTGTCAGCGTGCAAGAAATGCATCATGTTTGTCATCCTCTGTCCTTTGTTTGTGGGTAAGTTACGAGCGCTGACGTACACAATCAATCCAAATGAGCAAGCCGTTAGCAGGATTTATGGAGGAAGGACGCACGGGTGATATATGATCACTGACCGCTCTTATCAGCGCTCTATACACCAGATGACACACAGCAGCTCCCAACGGGACAATTAACACACATGCTGCTGCTGATCTCTCTGGAGTACAAGATACAATCATTCTTTAAGGCATCATATCATGTAAAAATACATTTTTATTGATCTTTTGAAATAATCGAGTTTTATATACTATGTAAACATACTCTAACATGCACTCAGTGGCCCATAAAAGAATTACTACGATTTGTGGTTGACAAATATTATTGGATTATGTTCATAGTTAATGTGATGAACAACTTGAGGAGGACTGACCTCATACATCCACTAAAATCATTTTGGATATTGGTTAAAACGCAATAGCATGCTCAAGTTAAATTGTTATGCAAATAGGTGGTGACAAATTGCTGTCAGTGAGTGAGTCATTGAATCATTAATTCACTATTCACTAATTCATTCAGGAGCAAAACAAGTTTCTGTCTTTATGATTAGTTAACAAACAAGCAAATTCTTATGAACGAGTCATTGAATCATTCACTTAAATAATCTGTTCAAAAACACTGATTCATTTGGGTACAAAACAAGTTAATCATTATAGCTGAGTAATTGAATCGTTCATTCAACCAATTTGTTCAAAAACACAGATTCATTCAGCAACAGAACAGCTGACTGGCTTTATGAGCAAGTTATTAGGACAATCACTCAAATTATTTATTCAAAACACTTATTTATTCAGGAACAAAACAAGTGACTCCTTATGGGTAAGTCATTGAATCATTCACTCAAACGGTTGTTGAAATCACTGATTCATTCAGGAACAAAACAAGTGACTCTTTATGAGCAAGTCTTTTTTCCAAGATGGCGGCGCGCACAACAGACACAGCGGCTTCTCTCTCTCCCGACAGAACGGTGTTTTCGTGTTTTTTGTCTTGTAAGTCGCAATGTTTTTGTACATATTCGTCTCGTCTAACTGTCTTAAAGCACGCATACAATCGTGAGTTTCTGCTCGATGTCGGCAGAACCACATTTTTAGAGTTAAACTCCGCGCACGCCGAAGAGCTGCGGGACCTCGGTCTGCTCCGGAGGCCTACTCCATCACCGACCCCCACTACTGCATCTCGCCCACAGCAGAGGCGCTACAAGCGGCGTGAGAGGAAGCAGAAGAGGGGTAAGCGTGGAGGTATCCGAGCTAGGCTAGCGGCTAACCCACACAAGCCAGCTATCCCCACCATCGTACTGGCGAACGTACGCTCTTTGGACAATAAACTGGACTACATCCGACTACTTCGCTCTACTCAGAGGACTGTAAGTGACTGTTGTGATTTTGTGTTTACGGAAACATGGCTTAACAGCAGCGTTCCGGACTGCGCCATTCAGCTCGAGCAGCTAACATGCTATCGAGCAGACAGAGCTCTCGTCGAGGGAAGTAAGAGGCGCGGCGGCGGGCTTTGTGTTTACATCAATAATGTATGGTGCCGCGACGCTGTTGTGGTCTGCAAACACTGCTCACCCCTGGTGGAGTTTATGATTATTAAGTGCCGGCCGTTCTATCTACCGAGGGAATATACAGCCATTCTGCTCGTTGCTGTATACATCCCTCCCAACTCCAACAACAACAGGAGTGAGGCACTGAATTATTTGTACCAGCACATCAGTGAGCAGCAGACAGCCCACCCAGATGCTTTTCTCATCTTGGCTGGAGACTTTAATCACGCAGACTTAAAGAGTGTGTTCCCGAAAATATACCAGCATGTTGACTTCCCTACAAGGGGAAAAAACACGCTGGACTTTGTTTACACCACCCAGAGAGGAGCATACAAGGCCCTCCCCCACCCCCACCTCGGAGCCTCAGACCACATCACTGTCATGCTAATGCCTGCATACAGACCGCTCGTTAAAGTCATCAAACCAATACACAAACAGATTCAAGTGTGGCCGGAAGGGTCGTCAGAGGCACTTCAGGACTGTTTCGACACCAGTGACTGGAATATGTTCAAGCAGGCTGCCACATACAACAATACTACAGATCTCCAAGAATACACTGAGACTGTCACTGCCTACATCACCAAGTGCATTGATGATGTAACGGTCACAAAGACTATCACTATCCGGGCCAACCAGAAGCCGTGGCTGACAGGGGAGGTCTACAGACTTCTGAAGGCTCGAAACGCTGCCTTTAGAGCTGGAGATGAGGAGGGCCTGAGGACAGCTAGGGCCAACCTATCCCGCGGCATCAGAGAGGCCAAGAGACAGTACTCCAGGAGGATAGCCCATCGTTTCAGCGACAGCAGAGACACTCGGAGCCTGTGGCAGGGAAAACAGACCATTACGGACTACAAGGCCCCCACCACAGACCTGTGACAGCACCATCCCCCTGCTGAACGAGCTGAATGCCTTCTTTGCTCGCTTTGAGGCACAAAAGAGCACCACTGCACAGAAGACTCCACCTCCTCCCGGCGACCAGGTGATGACGCTGTCCTTGGACAGCGTGAGGAGATCCCTCAGCAGGATCAATGCACGCAAAGCTCCAGGTCCTGACAACATTCCTGGGCGTGTACTGAGAGACTGTGCAGTGGAACTCACTGATGTCTTCACAGACATCTTCAACATCTCACTAAGTCAGGCTGTTGTCCCCACATGCTTCAAAGCTACCACCATCATTCCAGTCCCGAAGAAGTCATCTCCATCCTGCTTCAATGACTACCGTCCAGTAGCACTCACTCCTATTCCCATGAAGTGCTTTGAACGGCTAGTCATGCAACACATCAAGTCTGTCCCCCCCCCCCTCCCTGGACCCCTTCCAGTTTGCATATAGGTCCAACCGCTCGACCGATGATGCCATCGCCACTGCCCTCCACCCAGCCCTCACACATCTGGACAAAAAAAGACTCATATGTCAGGATGCTGTTCATAGACTTCAGTTCAGCATTCAACACAATCATCCCTCAGCAGCTCACTCTCAAATTGGCCCAGCTGGGGCTCAACACCTCTCTGTGCAACTGGTTGTTGGACTTTCTGACCGGAAGACCTCAGGCAGTACGGGTCGGCATTAACACATCCAGCACCATCACACTGAACACAGGGGCCCCCCAAGGATGTGTGCTGAGCCCCCTCCTCTTCACTCTGCTGACCCACGACTGCACACAGTCACACAACTCTAACCTTTTCATTAAGTTTGCGGATGACACGACTGTGGTGGGTCTCATTAGCAACAGAGATGAGACAAACTACAGGAGCGAGGTGAGCCACCTGGCCGGGTGGTGCAGGGACAACAATCTCTCTCTGAATGTGGAGAAGACGAAGGAGATTGTTGTTGACTTCAGGAGAGTGCACACTCAGCATGCTCCTCTGACCATCAACGGTGCGACAGTGGAGAGAGCCAGCAGCACCAAGTTCCTGGGTGTGCACATCACAGAGGACCTCTCCTGGACCAACAACACTGCGGCACTGGCCAAGAAAGCACAACAGCGTCTCTACTTCCTCCGCAAACTCAGAAGAGCCAGAGCCCCGACCCCCATCACGTGCACCTTCTACAGAGGCACCATCGAGAGCATCCTGACTAGCTGCATCACTGTGTGGTATGGCGCCTGCAACGCGTCCTGCCGCAAGTCCCTTCAACGGATAATGAGAGCAGCTGAGAAGATCGTTGGTGTCTCTCTCCCCTCCCTCCAGGACATCTACAGCACCCGTCTCACCCGCAAAGCCCTCAGCATTGCAGGTGATCCCACCCACCCGTCACACAACTTCTTCAGTCTGCTGCCATCAGGGAGGAGACTGCGGAGTCTCCAGGCGAGGACCAGCAGACTGAAGGACAGCTTCATCCATCAGGCTGTCAGGAAGCTGAACTCCCTCCCGTCCTTGCCCCCCCTCCCCTCTTTTACCTCACGCAACACTGAACTCTGACACTCTGACACTATGACCCCCCCCCCCCCCTTACAAACTGTGACCCGCACCAGTCACTTTGTGCAGCACTGGACTGATCTCTACCTCATCCAGCATTGTCTGTAAACTACCTCTTCTGACAGTCTGATAAAAGACTGTTCTTTTTTTGCACTACACATATCTGCACAGTTTTGTTTTATTTAACTGGTTTGCACTCTATCTGCCATGTGCCTTATGCCACTTTATCTATCTCTTTTTTTATTTTTTTTATTTTTCTACAATGTGTATATCTGTATAGTTTGTATGTACATATGGTTAAACTGTATTTATCTGTATTTGAGCGTCTACTGTCAGTGTTTAATGTTAACTGTATGCACCAAGGGTCTGAGAGTAACGCAATTTCAATTCTCTGTATGTATGTACTGTACATGTGGAAGAATTGACAATAAAGCAGACTTGACTTGACTTGACTTGAAGTCATTGAATCATTCACTCAAACTGTCGATAGTTACATTTTTACACCAGTAGGTGGCAACAAATGGCTGTCAATGAGTGAGTCATTGAATCATTCACTCAACTGATTCGTTGAAAAACGCTGATTCATTCAGAAACTAAACAGGTTAATCTTCATGTCTGAGTCGTTGAATCATTTATTTAACTGTGTTTTTCATTTTATTTATTGAATCATTTTATTCAACCGGAATCAATATTGTGTCTAGAATATAAAATACTTAATATTAACTTTCTAACTATTGTATATAAGCAATTTTACTCACCAGTGTGCTGTTGGTCTGAATATTAAGTATTATAATTGTGGTCTCTCACCTATGGATGAATCACAGCCTGATATGAACTGAAATTCAGTTCATATTCAGATTGCTTGCAAATTACATACTTTACTTTTGGAGCAACCAATGAAAGAATATCAACGATTTCAGAGGGGGGGGGGGGAATAAAGTATGTAAATAAACAACAGTGTTGACTGATAGACTGATAGTTTCTTTTTGCTTTTTTTATTTTGATATGGTTGCAGGAAGAACATTTTTATTTTTATTTATTTTATTTTTTTCCCCCAAAGTAAAGAGACCACATCACTTGAAAATCTATTCTCACTGTGGTGTGAAGAAAGAAAGCTTAGAGAGCGCTGGATGACTAGAGAACGCTGTCAATGATTGAAAGAGCACAGCAGCAAAGTGCGTGTGTGTGTGTGAACTGGGATTTCACAAGCTCCTGCTGATCCGCTGAAGAAAAGATAAGAAAAGAGTCAGAAGATACACTGGAGAGCATGAAACTGTTTTATGCCTTTTAAGGAACAACGGTCATCTGTTTACAGAAACACTTCATGCACTTCCATCCACTTCAATATGTGCATCCAGACTGGCCTATAATGGAAATAAGGGCTCATCACGACGTCCTGCACCAATCAGCTCAAAGCCTCATTCATTATCGGTGCATTATGAGATCTGCTTGATTAGTTAGAGTCCACAGCTGGGCTCCTGAACACCGACAGATGTGCACAGGAATATGAGCTCAGATTTGTGTGTGACTTATGAGAGCTTCAAAGAGAGAGATCCAGCAAAATTGAGATGGATTTCACATTGTTATGGATCATTACTGGTGCTCAGAATATCTGTTAGACACCATCAGCCACAGATAAAAGGTAAAGGTGCTCCCATACACCTGAGTGAAAATGCTGTATTTCTTTCTAATTTTAATTTAATGATTTGTTTTATTAATAATTGATTTATAAGCATAACAATCTGACTGGTGATCATGAAATCACCATCATGATTTGACCGTGATCTGAGAATTCAAATGCCATTTTGGCTTTAAACTGAAGTGAATGTCACAAATTATAGGCATTATTTCAATCTCTTATATATTTCTTCATTTTCTTCAAACTAAAACCAAAAACTTTTTTTTCCATGTTTAAATTAGGTTTTGAATCACAGAATTTCAATTCAGCCTTTGGACACCATTGTATTGATGGGTGAATCTCTCCATAATAGCTTAAATTTCACTCCAAAAATCACAAAATAAAGATTGTTAGAATAACAATTTGATACATGATCATGATATTATCCAGCATGATCTTAGAATTTTGGGTTTAAATTGGGGTGAATTTCAATTTTTTATTTTTTTATTTCTTGTTTACTTTCTTAAACTAATCCAAACATTTATTTCTCTTCAGTTTTTAATTAGATTTTAAATCTCAGAATTTCATTTCCACCTTTGGATGCCATTGCATTGATGGGTGAATTTCCACAAAATAGCTCACATTTCCTACTAAAATCAATGATCCAAAAATAAATACAAGGTTTAAATTAGATTTTAAATCCCAGATTTTTTATTCAATCTTTGAATGGCATTGCATTGGTGGGTCAGTCTTCCCAAAATAGCTCAAATGTCACACCAAAATCAAAAAAAAAAAAAAATAATTTCTCAGAGATTCAGTCAGATGAGCAATGAGTTGCACAAGAAAGCTCATTTGAAGTCTTTAACCATCATTTTGACACCATCATGGAATCCTAAGCTAGACAGAACACCTTAGAAATCATCCAACAACACGAGAGCAGGAGAGAACATCATGACCTGTTCAGACTACATACAGTACTTCAGATCTTCAAGATCTCTCATCCATGAGCCTGATATTAACCTCCATCCCATCTTCTCTTTCAAGACCAACCAATCTCAATCTTGCCACATCACATTTCCAATCTCAAATTGAACATGCCGTCCATCTGTTCTCATTTCCAAGATTCCTCTCAACCTCAGAAATCTATTTCAGCGTCTATTTTTGAGTTCAACCTCTGCAGCCCCAAATGACTCAAGATACACATTTCTCAGATTTGGAAGGACTTCTAATGGATTTTGGTGACCAGAGAGATGTACGACCCAGATATCATTCCTCTAATCCACACAACCAGGAATGACACACGAAACACGCAGATGAACAGATGCATCCACTGATGATTAGGACCACCATGACCACCGCTTTCCTTCAGTTCTCGTTCTCTCGCTCCACCACCTGTGGAGAGAACATGTTTTCTCTCTAACCCTGACCCAGTAAAACTCGCTCCTGCAGGCCCTTCTGTCACAAACTCACAGCAATTGAAAGCCACCGAGGAGAAATGGAATTAAATGTACGATACAACCTCTTCTTTTCATGATAACAGAGCTAGACATTGATTCACGACATGAAAAGGCCTTTCATATTGACAATCTGCATAATTAGACACCTCCTCTTACAACTCGTGCATTATTCAGATTCCCAGACTGTTGATAGTGAAGCCAGTGAAGTGTGCAAAAAGAAAACTGCAAATGCACTTTCATCCGTCTGTGAATGAACACATACCATCATGTAAACAAAACTCCTTTTCATCACTCAGGAGAATTAATTCAATCGCTGTCCGAAATATAGAGGAATATGGAGGAAAATAATATTTTAAGAAGTAGTTTACATTCCCTGTTAAATTGTGATATATTTAGAGTGCATGTACAAAGTAACGATGCATCATCTAATATATTAAAGAAAACAAATGGAAGCATTTGATAATTTAGTTATTATAACAAAATTGTAAAACATAGGGCATAGGGAACTGGGTTCATTTTTGCAGAAATAAAAATACATGTAAAACATGTAAAATACATCTGTTATCATTTTTATCAAAAAACTTTTTTTTTTTTTTTAATTATGTCAAATTATTTATCAAATATTCTATGTAAATTTATTTATCTATTTATTTTAAAAAGATGCAATGAAATATATCAAATATTCTATTCTAATTTAATTAAATAATGTCAAATAAATCCAGTAATCACAGAATCACAGAATATACAGGCCTACATTTTTTAATTGAAAAGATATCATAATATCTTTAAAAAACTGTCAATTTATATAAAATTATTCCACTCAATTAAGCCTAATTCTGTTAGCCTATTTATTTTTATTTATTTATTACTTACTCACCATAATAAACTATGAATTCAGATTGAATAACTCCACTCAATTAATACAAGTTATGTTGAATTATATGTTTAAATGTAATTAATGGAATTATTAAATAAATAATTTCATGAATTTGAATTTATTAAGCTAAGTAATAACTATTATTATTTAATACTTATTAAACAAGAAATTGATTTATTAAACACAACAACATGCCACTGGGATCTTTCTTGAACTTTTCACTTCAAAAATAAAAACAACTTTAAGTTAGATTAAATTAAACATTAATAATTATTTTAAATAAATCATCTGTTATTATAAAAGTCTAACAATAACAATACATTTGAACAATGCATTAGATAACCTCAAAACCTTTCAGATAAAAGGTCAAGACTAATAAAAGCGTTGAATGTGCTGAGATGAGATGTAGTGACATCTAAAGGAAAATTAAAGGTCAAAAGGGGCATCGTTCCTCATCTTACACTGCTATAAAGGACGACGTTAAATATAGCTGCAATATGTGCAAGTCTCATAAATCTAGATGCTTTTTCTGCCTGACCTTTCCACATTAAGACGGTCATAAGTGTACAAATCAAAGCAGCAGCTGCCAAAGTGCTTCAAAAACCAACCACATCTCAAGAGGAATCTGTGTCACTGCAGAAATCTTCTCTGACGGACTCCTCAACACAAAGTACATGCTATCAGTTAGCAATAGAGAGGTGGAAAGCAGGGGTCATTTAGAGTTACTGTATGAGAGAGAGAGAGCAGCTGAGCTCAGATGGATGTCTTGTTCAAAACCTTCAAAAAGAAAAAGAGGAAACACGGCCACAAAGCCAATGGTACAGTAGGTATTAAACACACAGAAGCAACCGTTCAAGCAGCTTCGTGACGCACTGTTTTCTGCTGTTTACATGCGTCTATGGTGCTATTTTCATGCTAATATATTCAGCAAGGCCAGCACTGCTTTGTGAATCATCTGTCTGTACAACAGCTGCTTGAAAAGTGCTGGCCGAGGGTCCTGGCAGAGGCTCTGCTCACCGCAATGTTATTGAGCAACCAATCAAAAGACAAAAATAATAATAAAGAGAGACAATTACGGGATTCGCAACAGATCAAAGCCCCACAGCAACACTGATTCAAACAGTTTCCTGACAATTATGTAAATATGCAAATATATGCACCTGAAAACTAAACAAACAGGATCCAATCATTTTCACTGCTGCTGAATGTGGTAATGCAGTTAATTAAATAAAATATCTAAAAAAAAAAACATTTGTTTAATTAGAAAATGATTAAAATACAAATTAATGAAATTATATATTTATAATTAATTAGATTATAACTATATATATATAATTAAAATTGCAAAAATGTGTATGTCTATTTATATAAAATTTAGTATAGGATATTTTATATTGTATTATTAATTATTATTATTATTATTATTATTATTATTAATTATTTATATAATAATAATTATAATTGATGTAATATAATATATATATTATTTATATAATAATAATAATAATAATTTAAATAATTTAAATATTATAATTTATGTATATCTATAATTTATATTTACTTAATGTATTCATTTAAATTAATTTAGATTCAATATAAATTATAATAATTTAAATTAGTAATCTAATCTAATTATATTTAGTTGTATATAAATATTTTATAATATAAAATATTAAAATTATATACATTTACATATATCATATGCATTTATTATATACATTTACATATATTATATACATTATATACCTTTACATATATATTTACATATATAGCATCATTTAGCAGATGCTTTTATCCAAAGCGACTTACAAATGAGGACAACAGAAGCCATCAAAACCAACAAAAGAGCAATGATATGCAAATGCTATAACACGTCTCAGTTAGCAGTACAAGTAGCAAGGTTTTTTTATTATATAATAAATAAAAAGAAAACAGATAGAATAGAATAGAAAAAGAATAGAGCAAGCTAGTGTTAGAGGCATTTTTTTCTTTTGTTAATTGTATAATAAATAAAAAGAAAACAAATAGATAGAATACAAAAAGAATAGAGAAGCTAGTGTTAGTTAGTTTTTTTATTTTTTAAGAAAACAAGCAGTTAGTAAATGAAAAGAGTGTAAGTCTAAAAGGGGCAAGTTTTTTTATTTTTAAAGAATAGAATTAGAATAGAGAGTGCTAGAGTTAGAGGGTCAAATAAAGATGGAAGAGATGTGTTTTTAGCCATTTCTTGAAGATGGGTAAGGACCCAGCTGCTCAGATTGAGTTGAACAGGTCATTCCACCAGGAGGGAACAGTTAATGAAAAAGTCATTGAAAGTGATTTTGTGCCTCTTTGGGATGAACAATAAAGTTACGTTCACTTGCAGAATGCAAGCTTCTAGAAGCACATAAGTCTGAAGTATTGAATTTAGGTGAAAGGGGAGCAGAACCAGAGGTGCTTTTGTAGGCAAACATCAATGCCTTGAATTTTATGTGAGCAGCTATTTGTAGCCGGTGCAAATTGATAAACAGGAGGTGTGACGTGCGTTCTTTTCGGCTCATTAAAAGTTAATCTTGCTGCCGCATTCTGGATTAATTGTAAAGGTTTGATAGAACTGGCTGGAAGACCTGCCAAAAGCGCATTGCAACAGAGCTTGAACAAGGAGTTGTGAAGCATGTCCGAAAGAAAGGGCCTGAGCTTCTTGATGTTGAATAAAGCAAATCTGCAGGACTGGGCAGTTTTAGCATTGTGGTCAGAGAAAGTGAGCTGATCAATCAATCATAACTCCAAGGTTTCTGGCTGTTTATGAAGGAGTTATGGTTGATGAGCCTAACTGGATGGTGAAATTGTGATGAAACGATGGGTTTGATGGAACCACAAGCAGTTCTGTCTTGGCAAGTTTGAGTTGAAGGTGATGGTCCTTCATCCAGCAAGAAATGTCTGTTAGACAAGCTGAGATGCGAGCAGCTATTGTCGGATCATCAGGATGGAATAAGAGGTAGAGTTGAGTGTCATACGCATAGCAGTGATATGAAAAGCCATGTTTCTGAATGACAGAACCTAGTGATGCCATGTAGACAGAGAAGAGAAGTGGTCCAAGAACTGAGCCCTGAGGCACCCCAGTAGTTAGATGTTGAAACTTGGAAACCTCACCTCTCCAAGATACGTTGAAGGACCTTTCTGTGAGGTAAGAGTCAAACCATTGGAGTGTGGTTCCTGAGATGCCCTTTGCCAATAGGTTTGACAGGGGGATCTGGTGGTTAACCGTGTCAAATGCAGCGGACAGATCCAGCAAGATAAGTATTGAAGATTTGGAATCCGCTCTTGCCAGTCTTAGGGCTTCAACAACTGAGAGCAAGGCAGTCTCAGTTAAACGTCCACTTCTGAAACCTGCTGTCGAGGAGGTTGTTCTGTATGAGAAAGGCATACATAATATGTATGTATATGTGTGTGTGTGTGTGTGTGTGTGTGTGCGCATGCATATATTTATATACAGTCAGGTCCATAAATATTGGGACATCGACACAATTCTAACATTTTTGGCTCTATACACCACCACAATGGATTTCAAATGAAACGAACAAGATGTGCTTTAACTGCAGACTGTCAGCTTTAATTTGAGGGTATTTACATCCAAATCAGGATGTACAAGAGAACCAGTTCCACTGGCAGCCATACATGCCCACGTTACCACCACCATGCTTCACTGATGAGGTGGTATGCTTAGGATCATGAGCAGTTCCTTGCCTTCACAGTTCTGGAACAACATCCTATGGACAGATGAGACCAAGATCAACTTGTACCAGAGTGATGGGAAGAGAAGAGTATGGAGAAGGAAAGGAACTGCTCATGATCATCAGTGAAGCATGGTGGTGGTAGCGTGGGCATGTATGGCTGCCAGTGGAACTGGTTCTCTTGTATTTATTGATGATGTGACTACTGACAAAAGCAGCAGGATGAATTCTGAAGTGTTTCGGGCAATATTATCTGCTCATATTCAGCCAAATGCTTCAGAACTCATTGGACGGCGCTTCACAGTGCAGATGGACAATGACCCAAAGCATACTGCAAAAGCAACCAAAGAGTTTTTGAAGGGAAAGAAGTGGACTGTTATGCAATGGCCAAGTCAATCACCTGACCTGAATCCGATTGAGCATGCATTTCACTTGCTGAAGACAAAACTGAAGGGAAAATGCCCCAAGAACAAGCAGGAACTGAAGACGGTTGCAGTAGAGGCCTGGCAGAGCATCACCAGGGATGAAACCCAGCGTCTGGTGATGTCTATGCGTTCCAGACTTCAGGCTGTAATTGACTGCAAAGGATTTGCAACCAAATATTAAAAAGTGAAAGTTTGATTTATGATTATTATTCTGTCCCATTACTTTTGGTCCCTTAACAAGTGGGAGGCACATATGCAAACTGTTGTAATTCCTACACCGTTCACCTGATTTGGATGTAAATACCCTCAAATTAAAGCTGACAGTCTGCAGTTAAAGCACATCTTGTTCGTTTCATTTGAAATCCATTGTGATGGTGTATAGAGCCAAAAATGTTAGAATTGTGTCGATGTCCCAATATTTATGGACCTGACTGTATATATATATATATATATATATGCATGTTTGTTTGTTTTTTCTTTAAGCAATTCTGTCCTTTAACATGTAACCCTGTTTTGCAATTCTAGTGCAGTGAAAGCTGAAACTAAAAGGAGAGGATTGGTGCTGAAGGGGACAGCAGGTGAGCTTTACTCAAGCATGCCCATCTGATGAGATGTCCGACCTATCTGAGCTCTGAACTTATTGTGTCAAATAAACGGGATGAGATTGGGTCAAGCAGACCTACAGCTAATGCTGCATATCACTGATGCATGATGGAGCTCAACATACACATGAACGCAGTTAAACGAGCCGCAGCCAATGACGTTTATGATCAGCTTGACCTCTGACCCCAGGCGACCAACGGCATGAAATAGAGCTCCAATAAGCATGTGTGCACTTGAGGAGAAAACGGCATAACAACCGACCAGTCAGTCACACTGAAAACATCCTCAGAGACAAACAGCCACCCTGTTATTAATCTCAGACAGCACGCCTACCAATCGACTGATGTGTACTGCACACAAAAAAAGAGCAAAAAATATACAGTAGAAATGTGCAAAATCAGAGTGAGTCATTTCCCAAAGTAAAAATAAAAGATGAAGATAATATTAAGGGATGGTGCTTGTTAGATATGAAACATCATGACTTTTCATTCATTTTCACATTTAACTTTAATCACAACAGCCATAATATATGTAGGGATTTCATGTTTTTTTTTTGGACCCCATATCTTGGATTTGAGGGAATTTTTTTTTTAGTCACAATTCCAACCCTACCACAGAGTCATAAAAAGAAATGCAAACTATGGTCATCAAATAAAGAACAAACCAACAAACAAACAAATAAATAATAATAATAATAACAACAAGTACAAGATTTGCACCGAATCAAGCCCAACAGCAACGCTGATTTATTTATATATATTAGTGCTGTCAAACGATTAATTGCGATTAATCGCATCCAAAATAAACGTTTTTGTTCACATAACATGTGTACTGTGTATATTTATTATGCATACATAGATACACACTCATGCATGTATATATTCAAGTGTGTGTGTGTGTGTGTGTGTGTGTGTGTGTGTGTGTGTGTGTGTGTGTGTGTATGTATATACATGTAAATACAGGTCAGAACCTGTAGTTATTAAAATGTAAATGTAAATGTAAATGTGTATATATATATATATGTATATATATGCATGTGTGTTTTTAATTTGATGCAGACACCAAAATGGCACATATATACAGTGGGTATATTCATTATAACTATATTGCATTTGCTAAAATATTTAAGTTCATATTAATGTATATTGACAGAAAAACACAGAATTGTTGACATTTTTGCAGATTTATTAAAAAAGAAAAACTGAAATATCACATGGTCCTAAGTATTCAGACCCTTTGCTGTGACACTCATATATTTAACTCGGGTGCTGTCCATTTCTTCTGATCATCCTTGAGATGGTTCTACACCTTCATTTGAGTCCAGCTGTGTTTGATTATACTGATTGGACTTGATTAGTGTCTATATAAGACCTTACAGCTCACAGTGCATGTCAGAGCAAATGTCATGAGGTCAAAGGAACTGCCTGAAGAGCTCAGAGACAGAATTGTGGCAAACAGATCTGTGCTGCACTTAAGGTAAGAGCACAGTGGCCTCCATAATCCTTAAATGGAAGACGTTTGGGACGACCAGAACCCTAGAGCTGGCCGTCCGGCCATGAGCTATCGCCTTGGTGAGAGAGGTGTCACTGTGGCTGAGCTTGCATTCGGGAGATTTGTATAAAGTCAACCATCACTGCAGCCCTCCACCAGTCGGGGCTTTATGGCAGAGTGGCCCGACGGATCTTCAGTGCTGGAGTTTGCTACACCTGATATGAGACCAAGATATAACTTTTTGTTACTAAGCGGTATGTGTGGAGAAAACTGCTCATCACCTGTCCAATACAGGTGAAGCATGGTGGTGGCAGCATCATGATGTGGGGGTGTTTTTCAGCTGCATAATCGCGGCCAAGTACAGGGATATGGACGACCAGAGTGCTCAGCCTCAGACTTTTACCTTCCATGACCCTAAGCACACAGCTCCGTGACTGTTCTTGAATGGCCCAGCCACCCTGACTTAAACGAGCATCTCTGGAGAGACCTAAAAATACCAACGTTTACCATCCAACCTGACAGAACTTCTGCAAGGAGGAATGGCATGGTGTGAGTTGCATCAAAAAGACTCATGGTTGTATTAAATCAACACTAAATACTGAGCACTGAATACTTAGGAGTGATATTTCAGTTTTTCTGCTGTCAATCATTAATGTGAACCAAATGGCCAGCTGTACTTTCCGAGTATATGTACTGTCTGTGTGGTTTTTTTCAGATATGCAAGATTGCACCAAGCCGCCATTCATTTCCGACCTCGCCACGCCGTCATATAAACAAATGCAAACTTAAATATGAGCATCAGGACAACAAACCACGTCTGGAGTGAAGCTGCCTCGTGCCAGGCCAGCGTGAGTCAGTCGGAGGTCTGGCACCGGCTTATATAACCACAGGACATCTGCACACATCCCAGCCGTCTAACGACAGTCCAGCACGCGTGTCAATGCTCGATCAATGCAGCAAGATCCCTAACAAACACTCACTGGTGATGCTCGCGGCAAATCTGCCCAGAAAACCAGCAATTTCCCCCACTTTCCTGCTCTCCTGCAGCTATTTTTAGCCCCGTATGAATGAGGATTTATGAGGGTCTCGCCGCTCCTGTGGCGACAGAACAGAGTTTTGAAGATATGCAAATGCACACGCAGTTATCACCACACGACATTTCTCTTCTAAACGCCACAATTTATTCGAATATGTCGCTGTTAAAGACTGTTTAAAGGGGCAGTGCAACCAAAAAAATTATAATTCTCAGTATTTAGTTTAATCTTTCTTCAAATATACTACAAATCTGGAGCCGTTTGCCACCAAAACAATTGTTAAAAATTGTCAGTGAATAATGAGTTCAATTTCAGTTTACTTGTCACACATAGTCCATTATATGACTTTGGAGGACTTGAAATACAATGCACAAAGTGCATGGAGTACTTTTATGATATTTTTTTGTCATTTGGGAGCATGACCCAGTCCCTATTCACTTTCATTATACAGAAAAAGTGTAGAAGACATTCTTCAAACATTTTGTGTTGCACATAAAAAAGAAAGTCATATGGGTTCAGAACAAAATTACTGCTTTAACTAGGAATGCAGTGATATTAAAATTCTGACTTATACCAAACACAGCAAGTTTTTTCATCTTATGGTTGATAGCCAATAAAAAGCAGATATTAATTAAATGCTATATTGTCACAAATTAAAAAAGACACATTAAAAACCTATGCTAGAAGTGCATTTTGGCATCACAACATTATTTACTGCATGAAAACAGATATTATTTTGTGATTTGCTAAAGATTATATTTAACAGTTATTAAATTATCAGTATTTTTAAAGATTAACTTTAAGTGAGTGTTAGATGTTAGTAAAGGTGATTTAAATGTAAAAATAGGGATAATAAGTATATACATTTAAATATTCAATATTGGCCAATATACAGTATATCCAATATAGACCAATTATTTATAAAAAAAAAAACACTAATATAAAGATTAAACAAAACAGTTTAACAAATGACAAATTTAATTTATTTAAATATACTAATATACCTCAAATATTTAATATTTAATTCATAGAACCATACAAAAACTTTTTTTAAATATATAACCTGTTTTGTAGCTGAAATTCCTGAAAAATATTGCACAGAACTAAATAATAACAGTACTGTCTTTTGTCGAGCTGCTAATAGCTGAATTAAACATACAGTATATCCAATATAGACCAGTATTGATAAAAAATGAAATAAAATAAAATAAAATACATTTTTTTTATATTTTGGACACAAGCAAATTGTATAACAGCAGCAGGTCAAAGATCTTCAGAGAAGGTACAGTACATCATACTAAGACATACGTGTCTCAGCATAGAGACACTGAAACAAAAGAGGACTGCAGTGTGCTAAAACAGATTGGATATGATTTTAGTCATGTTCAAACAGTCAAGAAGGACTGCATTTCCCTCTCCAGCACACACACAGCTGCTGTGATCTGTCCTCCCACCGTGAGCCATGAACACATCAGAGATCAATGACTGATCTTAAAACTGAGTTTCTCATGTCATTTCATTGAGAGGAGATATACCAAAACTAGCAGAAATTTGTGCAGAAAAAAAAAAAAAAATAAATAAAAGAGCATAATAATAATGAATGTGCCGCACTGGGTAAGTCTTACAGCTATACATCAGAAGTTATCAAACATTTGCCATGTCAATGCCTCACAGGCCCGTCCAAATTAATTAATGTAAAACAATTCAAATCAAAGCGTTTCTGTCACGTCTGACACAGAAACTGATTACTGTGGGCTGTTTGACATCAGAAATCCCAACTCATATGTAAATACAGTGCAAAACAGGATCTGCAGAACAAACCGTGGAGATGTGTTGGAAGAGGCTCAATCTTTCTCTCAGATTCAGTCTAAAGACGTTAGATCTTGTGTGAGGATTTTGTCAAATATTATCCAAATATTTATGGATTTTACCAAGTCTTTGAAACATTCACTTTAATTATAATTTATGCTTTAAAATAAAGTAAAAAAAAATGTGATGCATAAATAAAAATTGATAAGAGCAATGTGATGCAAACATTGGGTCTCATTCACTAATAAAAGCGCGTTATGATAAAGGTGCTGTGAATAGATCTTTTGCAGTAGGTAATCAAGTATTGGTCTTGCTTCCGGTTCCTGGATCTGCCTTATCTGTACGATTTTCTGGGCCATACGAGATCCTGGAAAAAAAAAGTGACACCGATTATGTAGTGAGAACTCCTGATAGAAAGCGTCAAAAGCGGGTGTGTCATATTAATATGTTAAAAGCTTATAATTCTAGAGTGGCTGCAGAATCTCTTACCACAGAGGGAAAAAGTGATGCTGTCTTTCCAGTAGGTGTTGCCTGTGAGACGAGTCCATCTGTGGAACAGGAGAATGCTGACCTGGATGGATTTTTGGAGCCTGATGCACCGCTGTTGTCTGCCAGGTTATCAAATTCTGAAACTCTTGAGAATTTGTCAAATGTTCTAGGTCATCTGGATGATGATCAACGGCAGGATGTCATTGAGCTTCTTGACAAATTCCCTTCCATCTTAGGTGATGCTCCTACACTAACGAACGTGCTGCAACACGATATTGTAGTTAGTAATGCACAGCCCATTAAACAACACCCTTATAGGGTGAACACTGTTAAGAGAAGTATAATGAAACAGGAAACTCAGTATTTGTTGGAGAAAGGGCTGGCTAAGCCTAGTATTAGCCCTTGGAGTTCACCATGTTTATTAGTGCAGAAATCAGATGGCACTAAACGCTTTTGTACAGATTACCGACGTGTAAATGCCGTGACGATACCCGATTGTTTTCCAATGCCGAGAATGGAAGATTGTGTCGATAGCGTAGGATCAGCAAAGTTTGTGAGTAAACTCGATCTACTTAAAGGATACTGGCAGGTTCCTTTGACTGCCAGAGCATCCGAGATTTCAGCTTTTGTGACCCCAGACTGCTTTCTGCAGTACAACGTTATGGCGTTCGGGTTGCGAAATGCCGCTGCTACATTTCAAAGACTAGTAAATTTAGTGCTTGCTGATGTTCCCAACGTTAACGCTTATCTTGATGATTTGATTGTTTATTCACAGAGTTGGCCTGAACATGTATCGTTGTTGCAGACAGTATTTAAACGTCTAGAGAGAGCATTTTTGACGTTAAACCTATCCAAATGTGAGATCGGCAAAGCAACTGTGACCTATTTAGGTAAGCAAGTGGGAGAAGGACAAGTGCGACCGTTAACAGCAAAAATTACAGCTATTAGTGAATTTCCAGCACCAAGGACCAGACGTGAGTTGCGTAGATTTCTGGGCATGGCCGGATACTATCGGTGCTTTTGCCGGAACTTTTCTTCTGTGGCGGTTCCGTTAACTGCTCTACTTAGTCCTTCAGAAACTTTTGTATGGTCACCTGAATGTCAGACATCTTTTGACAACATCAAAGCGCTGTTGTGTAGTGAGCCTGTGTTGTCTGCCCCAAATTTTGAGGTAGCGTTCAAGCTGGAGGTTGATGCAAGTGAAGTAGGAGCTGGTGCTGTTCTTTTACAGGAGGATAAGGGTGAAATCAATCATCCTGTTTGCTATTACTCTAAAAAGTTTAATAGAAGCCAACGTAACTATTCAACAATAGAGAAGGAGGCTTTGGCCTTGTTGTTAGCACTTCAACATTTCGAGGTGTATGTTGGTTCCTCTATTCTTCCTGTAGTCGTTTACACCGATCATAATCCACTAACTTTTATTTCACGTATGCGTAACCAGAACCAGAGGCTGATGAGATGGTCCCTCATCATTCAGAACTATAACCTTGAGATTAAGTATAAAAGAGGTACAGATAATGTTGTGGCAGATGCTCTATCCCGAGTTTAATTGATTGGTAAAGATCAATTAAAGATTGGTATGTTAATTTTGTCTTTGTCAAACATGTATGTTTTCTTTTTAAAGGGTGAGGGTGTTACGTCCCGTAATGCTGTGGGAGGTGTTTCTTTTTGTGTCTGCCTTGTTCTGACTGTTAGTACTTTCAGATCCGGTGATTGGATGTCAGCCCGATCAATCCTCCCCGTCAACGTGATGATAACAACGATCTCTGAACCAATCAGGCATCCTCGTCTCCTATAAGGACTCGGAAGTGACGCAAGACGGGAGAGCGTGTTTTTTCTTAGATCGCTCTCGCTGGTCTGTAACGCTGTCAATCACATTCGAGTTTTGTTGTAATTATGATTTGTTGTTCACTTTGAGTTATTTCTGATTGCTCTATTCACTACTTGCTGTATGTGCTCAATTTTGAGTTGACTCGATTCTCACTTTCTCATCAAGTGTTGATGACTGGATTTATTTCTCGACTCATAGTGCTGAGACAAGGTTAGTATGTCACGTGACCTACACAATGCAACATGTAGTGTATCGCTTGTATAGAAACACTAGGATAGGAGTGAGAGCTATGGTTTGTATTTATGTTTTGTTAGTGAGTGTAGTTAGTTGGCGTTTACGCCGAAGATTTGTTTTCTTTTTCTTTGCTTAGATTAGCGTTGAATTGGTCAAAGATAGTAGGTGGTTTTGTTTTTTTTGATTTCTTTGCTTTCAGCTTCACTCACGTCTCAAACTGTTGAGTTTTTTTTCCAATGTATATAATTTGTAAATATCATTTATTTTCCTCTTTGACGTTTCCGTCATTATTGTAAATATGAAAAGTAACTGAATGTAACTTTGTGATGAACATAATTCCTCACTAAAGTTTTCTGACAAAGCACTTTTGGTTTCTGTTTGATTCATTATTTCACACATCTTATCCTTTAACTAACAGGCAGCTTCCCCGATTCTAAAAAAACATATTTAATTATTTTATTAGTTTATCTTTTTTGTGTTGACTTCCTTATTTCCCTAGACATTAATAATAATATCAACAGCCAAAATAGGGAGGCGTAACAGGCTTATTCAGAGAAACCTCACAGCTGAACAAAACACAACTTTTCTTACACTTTCACTATATGATGAAATGTATGATGACAAGATTAAATTTTCTTATTAAATAAGTTTGTTATATAATTTTGTATATGGATTATATAACACAATTATTTAGTAAACATGCTTTAATATAATCATAGTCGTATTTAGATGAAATATAACATCTTAACATGATTATAAGGCCGTGCAGAGTAAGTGCTTTCTGCGTACGTGTGGTTTCAGTTGTTCCTATAATTTTTCGTAAATGTAGAATACATTTTAGTATGAAATTTTTGGTGAATCGTGGTTTGTTCTTAAAATCATTCGTACTCACATTTCATGCACATATTAGTGCGTACGCATGCTTAGTGAATGAGACCCAGTGTTTTATACAATGTCAAAAAAAAAGACAAATTGTCATTGACCTCGTTTTCGCCATATGTTTTCTTTATATTATTTTTATTTTTCAGCCATATATAGACCACTTTTCATAAACAAATCAGTTCTCACTTGATACAATTAAGCTCTAGTTCTTCACTGAATCTCAACTGATTGATTTGTTTTATCACAAAATGAAAATAAACAGCTTGGTTGTGTACATCATCAATATGTTAAATATATTTTTGTACTGCTCTAATCTACTTAATGCATTGACATTATAAAGACATTATAAATTAAAGTCATGTATTTCTGTAAATCTGCTTTGATGTGTAATGTGAAAAGCGCTTTATAAATACCACTTGAATATCCTGTTTTAATCAGACTAACACCAAATTATGAAAGCAAACTGAACTGCATTTCATATTGACATATGAAATGCATAAGACATAAATTTAACAATTAAAATTAATATTTATACTTTAATCTTATACTTTAATTTAAACCCTTTAAGGATCAACCTGTACATTTAAATCAAATTTGTTTAAATAAAAATATAAAACATGCATTTAAATAATGCCCAATTAAGGATCAAAGTGCAAATTTAAATCCAAAATGAGGGAAACAAAGTAAACCTATTGAGATACATCCAGTTCAGCACATCTTTAGTCATCATTTGTGAGGAGATGTTTCAATTAAATCAAGCCTACGGCTGAAACACACTGAACAATGTCCAATTATGATCCATTTGCTGACCGCTCATACTGACGTCAGAATCAAGTCTACAGACGCCACATCAAAACTCACCCGAGCTTGTCTTGAGCTCGGTTTGTCAGAATGGCATCTGCAGATTAATTGAGCCATAAATAACTCAACAGTACATTGATATATGAAGACAGTCAGCTCTGCTTTTACAGTAGGGTCTGTCCTTCTGATTTGCACCCGCTGTGCCGCAGGGGTCTCTGCATCTGATACACGGACTGAGAAAGGACTTTCTAAAGTGTGCACAGAGAAACACTAGTCCATGTTTATGAGTTATTAAGTGTATCCAGTGCTGTCCAGTTACTCTGCTGTGAAAGACCGGACGGCATCAAAGCACACGGATGCACAGCGTCACACAAACAGACGTGATTTTGGTAGAGTTTGTCCCTCACAGATTGTTTTTCTGTAATCTTGCCAATGATATGCACAGCTTACGAATAACAGAGAAGTGACTAAACACCTGACTGTGATATTTCTCTGTCGAACAGCTGCATCGTGCAAACGTTTGTGATTGAGTGAATTAGGATTCAGCTCATAGAGTGACTTTACTGTGTGAATGTAGAGCGATCTCTTAAGTAAAAGTGAGTGTTTGTGAGTGTTTCTTCAACATTTTGAGTGCTGTTAGTAAAACCGACAGATTTCAGGTTTTTATTTTTGTAAATCACATTAAAATTGTTCTGGAAACTTTTTGCATGTATGTCTTATATATAAAAATAAAAACATAATAATATTTTAAATATAATTTAAATGAAGAGTTATATACATCTTTTTTTCTCAATATTTAATGTTTAGAAATGATTTCTGAAATGCTTGCTTAGGTAAAGTTTTTATAAAAGTAAGTGTACTAACTTTCAAGCTATAATTTCAAATTACCAAAACAACGAACAAAAAAAGAAATTACAAAAAATTAAAAAATAATTATTATTATGTATATTAACGACACAAAATTCTGACTGTGAAAGAACAAAATAGTTGGCCATTTTGCTAAATAAATAAATAACAATAATAATAAAAGATTAATTAATTTCCACCATAGAATAATAAGAAACACAGTATATGATTTGAGATGTGGTGGAAATTTACATGCTAAAAAAAAAGACAAAAATTAGACTGAATTCTGCTGTGATGTATTTGGCATTACTGATTATTTAATTATTGCCCATAGTTGAAGAAACAACCTTATGAGGAAAATCAATCAATCAATCAATTCATAAATAAATACATTGATCATAATTATTAAACACACCATGTCCTGCCTCTTCTCATGATTTTCAGCCAAATTATTAGATTATATTTGATTTAAAACCAAATTATTTGGCTAATTTTTCATGTTACCAGTTAAATACCAAATTCATTACTAATAAGATTTCATTTTTATCCAGATAATAAAAGCGTGTCAGGGGAATTCCTCTCGTGCCAGCAGCGGATCCACAGTATGCACAACACTTGCTTTCCTAGAAAGATGAGATTCCACAGCCATAAATCAAATAACTCCTCCTCAGACGTGCCGGAGCTACATTAAACCTGCCTGCGTGACTCTGTGACCATGTCCATCTTCATGGTAAATGAAGAGCGTGTCAATCACAGGCGGACGGCTGTTTATCATTAACGAGGATTCATCATTAACACTTCTCAGGGTCTCATTAGAGCCGCACACAAACATGAGCACACATCCCAAACATGCTGCAGGTAACCGAGTCCAATACTGCACTGACACGTTCTTCATTAGCATGCAAACAACAGACCCGAGACTGCATATTCTGTGAGATCCGTTACACAATCCAGCTCTACATGTGTTACACTTACACTAGTGTGTGAAGTTTGGAATAATTAAGATGTTTTGGAAAGATGACTTTGATGAAAAATACAGTAAAAGCAGCAATATTATTGCATAGCTTTGTATTGTAATATATATAAACTGTAATTGATTTCTGTGATCAAAGCTGTATTTTCAGCATCATTTCTCCTGCCAGTCTCGGAGGTGAAATTTGATCAGTTAATCGTCACATGATCTTCAGAAATCATTCTAATATACTGATTTGCTGCTCAGGAAATATTTCTGATTATTATCAGTGTTGAAAACAGCTGTGCTGCCCAATATTTCTGTGGAAACCGTGAAACATACTATTCAAAAGTTTAAGTAAAGCCGGGCTCACACTGTGCGATTTTTTAAATCCTTTAGGATTGTACTTGTCAATGCACGAACATGATGATCATGTCAACTATGGGATCTCATTGTCATTATGTCAGACTTACGACAGTCAAGACGAGTAAAAACAGGTCGCGCAGAAAACTTGTCCGGAAGTTCGGTGATGCATGCATTGCGCGCGGGACCGAATGTTGGCTATCATGAAAAGTATATGAACGGCGGCAAACCGGCATATTTAAGAAGAATGTGTATGCAGTCTAACATCCACATGAAAACAGCGGCGCAACCGGTTAGCAACGTATCAGATGTTCCGTGACAAAGGAGTGCGGGAGTTTATGGCTGATAATAATTCTCTAGCATTGATTCTGCTCATAGCTTGTCTTGAAAAACGGAACAGTTTGAATTCATCGAGGGGTATCCCGCAGGACTGTTCGCCAAATCTTCTGACACTGCCAAAATGCGGAGGTGAAATTTGATCGCACAGCCATTAATCGGCTGTCGGTGAACATGTCAAACCAGCGATAAAGACTACAGATTAGCCTAGGATAAATTTTTAATTTTCAAAATTTGTCTCAGACGAGCAAATCGTGGCCAAAATCGCAATTAAATATAAATAAAAATAAATGAATGAAGAATTAATACTTTTACTCAGCAAGGATGCATTAAATCGATCAAAAGTGACAGTAACAACATTTATAATGTTACAAAGACGAATTCAACAAAGAATCCCGTAAAATAAAATGCATCACTGTATCCACAAATATATTAAGTAAATTAAATATATAATTAAATATATAAGCATATTAGAATGATTTCTGAAGGATCATGTGACACTGAAGACTGGAGTAATGATGCTGAAAATACAGCTTTGATCACAGAAATAAATTACATTTTACTATATATTCACATAGAAAACAGCTATTTTGCATTGTAATAATATTTCACAATTTTTACTGTATTTTGATCAGATGCAACCTTGGTGAGCAGAAGAGAAATAAATCTTAATTATTACCAACTTTTGACTGGCAGTATGTATTTATTTTGTTACTAATTAATTTATTGAAGTGATGAAGATTCTTTGATTAAAAAAAACACAATAAACTACACTGAAACACAGGAAGGTGACGAGCAGATCAGCAGCTGCAACAAACTCATACTCTGGTTAATTAGTGCCGCGCCGGGACTCACTCAAATGTGTTACTGATTAACGCTTCAACACTCCACACTTCCTGTGCTCACACTGGCCCTAACGAGAGAGAGCAGACACCAGTTAATGAGGCCACACACACAGGCTCTAGATTCCTGCATCACGGTTAATAATGTTAATGCTGACAGACTCTGATGGCATTTCTCAACAACAATTACAGTCTATATTCTGCATCATTGGGGCTCTTGTGGGTCAGTTATTAATAAAGAGCAATTAATGTGATGGAACGTGATACGAAGTTTGAAGGAAAGTCACTTCAGTCATCTGCGTGTTTATGGTTTAATTGGATCCTGTGAGCCAGTGATGCTCAGTCTGTGGGAAGGTAAGGTATTGTTAGGAGTCTTAGAGAGACTGTCCCAGTTCTGCAATCCCTGCCACTTTCACACATTCAGATCTGACACGGAGAACAAAATATGTGAGAAACAACACAGCTTACACTCAATTTCCTTGAAGAAAAGCAACAGCACGACTCTAGAAAACACAATTTGTATGTACTATTTTTATAATACTTTTGTGAGCTTCCACTCATTCCTCATCCACTTCATCAGAAAAGAAAAGAAAAGATGGATTTTTTTTTATAAATACTTTTTTTCAGCAAGCTTGCAATGAATTGTTGTAAAGTGACAGTAAAGTCATTTATAATGTTACTTAAGATTTCTATTTTAAATAAATGCTGTTCTTTTGAACTTTCTATTCATCAAATAGGGCAGCACAACTGTTTTCCCTTTAATCAACTAATAAAATAAGTTGTATGAATGTACTTTTTGATCTTTCAAAGTGAATTTTCTATAGTAAAAATGTTTTAGATTTCTTAAAGATGCAACAATACATTCTCAGGGAAAATATACAATTTAAATATTGAATATTGACCAATAGTGCTAAGAGTAAAAAAATTCTCTAAAATCAGTCAATAACCATATATACATTACAGTGTGACGCACTGGCTTTGAGTCGACTAGCTGTGGATCATATGACTTCACTTGTGCTCTGCTGTTTATAAACCTCATATAATGATATTAGCTTTATACAGTAACATATGAAATCAAATATATTTGGGATTTAGTGAAAATAAAGTCTGAGATCTTAGAACATCTGAGATGATCTGAGCTGATTCAGGGTTCATATTTCTTGCAAAACCCCCTGAAACTAATCAAGTGCCGCCCACAGGTTTTTGCATCATTTATAACAATGCAGAGAGCCTGAATATGAATCTGGCATCAGAAATGCTTTAGTTTCACACCCAAATCATCTCAGCTGCGTGGATATTCTCTCCGCTCACACACTTTCATCTACACAGTGCTGGACATGCCAGAAACAGCAAAGCGCTGATACTGCATGATGAACAGAGTCATTTCAGAGCGCTAAACACTGGCCTGCCAACTACTGCAGTCTCTGAACGACAAGTCCAGTGGCATAAATTAAAACAGAAAAAGTTATGCAAGCATTGGAAGCATTACAGTGATGTTTGACGGACACACACTGTGTCACATACGCCACTGGACTGTCCATTTCCAACAAGCCTGGAATTGCATAAATATGAAAGAGGAAATGCATGGCATGTTCAATAAGTTCCCTCAGGGTTTCTCATGCAACATACTGAAAATAACGAAATATCACATCCTCCATGGAAACTCACAGCTGACCGCGAGCATCGCTCCGACTCGCCCAGAGCATGAGAACAAGACCCAGATCCAAATAAAAAGGTGAGTTTGGAGCTGAAGAACATCACAGATGAGAATGATCTTTATTTGAGATTAAGTGACACAGGGCTGCACAATTGATCCAATAAACATTGATGCATTAAACTGATCAAAAATGACAGTAAAGACATGTATACTGTGACAAAATATTTCAAATAAATGATGTTCTTTTGAACTTAAGGAATTATCTTTATGTAATTAGGCCAATTAACTTGATCATTATTTAAAATAAGTTAAAAATAATGTTATGTTATGTGTGAAAAAAAATAAAAAAAAAATTGTTGATAAAAAAAAATAAGTTAAAATTCTATATTAGTCAAAAAAATTATATTGTTTTTGTAAAAAACAAATATAAATAAAATCAATCATTTTAATTGCTACAAGTGAATTTGCATCAAAACATAATAATGTAAAGTACGAAAAATGGATATTCATTTTGAGATTTGCCAATGATTTAATTTAATTAGCGTTTTAAAATGATTTATACATTAAACAAATTCATTTTAAGTAAGCCTTAGATGCCAAGAAAAGTCATTTAAATGCAAATATGGAGGAAAAGAACGTGCACAAATAGATAAAAATAAGCCGATAAACTTACATAACTATCATTACAGATAAATTTTAAATATCTCAAGGATTTAAGTGTCAGCAGATGCCATCAAAGGTCATTTAAATCCAAAAATAGAGGAAATGAGCATGCACAAAAAAATAAATAAATAAAATATATATATATACTGTATAAATATATCAGACGATAAATTTCCCAAATTACCATTACCGATATTTTTAAAATATCTTAAGGATTTAAGAGTCAGTAGATGCTGTCACATGACATTTAAATTAAAACTAGAATACAATATCAGTCAATAAATATGCAAAAAAAAAAAAAAAAAAAAAGAGTTTTGAAAGTCTCTTAATATTGGCTTATAAATTGTGTTCTAAATTTGAGGATGATATCAAAAAAAAAAAAAAAAAAACAATACAAGAGTGACTTTTTTTCAAGACTCTTTGTTTTCATCAGCATTTTATCATCATCAGTCGCCCATGATTTTGTGTGTGTGTGTGTGTGTGTGTCCACATAGCAAGTGCCAAAACCTTTACCAAGTTTCATACCATTCTGATGAAATAAAAAAATACTAGAAAAACAAAATGTAAAATTTTTTGGTTATGTAAGTTTATCAAAAAGAGATAAATTTCCAAAATTACCATTACCGATATTTTTAAAATATCTTAAGTTAATACAATATTTAAATTAAAACTAGATACAATATCAGCTAAATATGAAAAAAAAAAAAATTGTGTTCTAAATTTGAGGATGATATAAGAAAAAAAATAAAAATAAACCAATACAAAGTGACTTTTTTCAAGATGTTAAACATGGATTTTGTGTGTGTGTGTGTGTCACGTACCTTTACCAAGCATACCATTCTGATGAAATAAAAAAAATACAGAAAAACAAAATGTAAAATGTTTTGGTCTGAGGGTTAATTCGTTTTATTTACACAATCCAAACATCTCAAGGATGTCAAGCGTAGCTTGAGCAGTGATACAAAACCAGAGCGTCTCATGAGGAGCCTAAACGTCACAGGACTGTCAGGACCAGAGCGTGGTCGAGCCGCGAGAGACGGATGAGCCGCTGTCCGGTGTTTATCAGTTCCTCCAGTGCAGACAGACAGATGGAGTACAGCTGGACCGCAGCACTGTACAAATGAGATAAGAGAGCCGCGAATCCGAGCACACTCCGAATACGCATTTATGGAAATTTCCACTTTCACACGACGCTCTGCTTTCCAACTTCATCACAGAAGTGCCAAAACTGTTTTGCAGATTAATGTTACTCCTACCCGCCATCCCACAATACATTGCATCTCCAGCCTCCACGCATCAAATACAGTATTTAGAAAAATCATGCAACTGTGAAGTAATACACCTGCAGTGACTCCCTAGATTCACACTTCTTTAGTCGTGTCGCACCTTTCCTGCGCTGCAATAAAAAGGCCTCTTAATAGCAATGCGGTGGCTCAATATACTAATCATACGTCGTGCAAAACTCAAGAACTAAAGTATATGGATGATGCTGCCGGTGGAGATCGGTGCATTCGGCTTATGCCATCTGTGAGAGGAAGAGGCGGTTGTCATGGAACTTGTTGCCGTGAGGCTGTCGTCAAGAGCACGAGTGCCTCTGCAGCCAAGCTAATGAGAATCACGTCAACACACGACCACCTGGACGAGGAAATAAAACGCTGATGGAAAGAGTGAATAGAAATTGATATTTTTCTGTGTAAACTGATACAGGCCTATGCTGAAGAAAAGATGAGAAGAGGGTAAAAATGATCAATAAAAAGCACTGCATGTTTCACCTGCATGTTTACTGATTAATAGCCACAACATCTGTAGGACTGATGGAGGGATTAATTCGATAATATATCATTTGTAAATATTATAATATATAATGTTTTTGAAAGAAGTCTCTTCTGCTCACCAAGATGCATTCATTTGATAAAAAAACTGTAAAAACAGTCATATTGTGATTTGTTACAATTTAAATGAAGACTTTGTTGCTCAAGAAGTATTTCTTATTATTATTAATGTTGAAAACCACTGAAAACCATTCAAATATTTGGAATAAAATAATATTTTATGCATCAAGGCTGCGTTAAAATGATCAAAAGTGACAGTAAAGACATGTAGAATGAACAAAAGATTTCTATTTCAAATAAATGCTGTTCTTTTGAACTTTTTATTCATCTGTGAATCCTGAAAAATAAAATGCATCAGTTTCCACAAAAATATTGTGCAGCACAACTGTTTTCAACATTGATAATAATCAGAAATGTTTCTTGAGCAGCAAATCAGTATATTATTATGATTTCTGAAGATCATGTGACACTGAAGACTGGAGTAATGATGCTGAAAATACAGCTTTGATCACAGAAATAAATTACATTTGAACAGATACTCACATAGAAACAGCTATTTTAAATTGTAATAATGTTTCACAATTTTTACAGTATTTACTGTCTTTTTGATCAAATAAATGCAGCCTTAGAGAGCAAAAGATACTTCTTTTTAAAAAATATTTAGAATTAAGTAATTATTTCAAACTTCTGATCAGTAGTGAAGATGCTCGGGTTATTTTTCGACTGAAAACTGGGTTAAGGTCATTTTGTAGGTTATTTTCACATCACTTCACGCAGTAATGCAGCGGGAGCAGAATGATGTGCTTCAGTGTAGCTGTGGATGCAATATCTAGTTCATGGCATCCAACAGAGCGTTTCTTCTACTTTTGTAAAGCAGTCATCTGTCTGTCGAATGTGACGTATAAAGTTTCAACAACACACTGCAGCAAAGTAAAAGTGCTGTCCTTTCATCTCTCCACAACACAAACCTGTGGATTCTGCAGAATAATCTGAACGCCGCTCACAGCAGGCCATCTGACATCTCTAAATGTACTGTTGTACTGGATTGTTAAAGTTGGTGAATCTGTTACACAAGTACTGCTTACAAAGAGAATTAGAGACAAGAAGATTCAGAAAGTGTTTTACAGTGCTGATTGTTAGAATTGAGTCTCCCTAAATACAGAAATATTCAACTCAACCCATCTTTCCCTACATGTTTTATCTGCCAAACTGATGAAGCCGGACCCTTGTTTGTCAACACAACTTGAATTCAATCAAAGTTTGTATTCAACTGCATCCTTATCAAGTCATTAGAGACGTTCACTTAAAACATAACCGACTATTGGCCGGTTGCATAAAAGTTAGTCATCTATTTTTTTTCCTCCAAGAATGGTCATAACTTTTTCAAACCAGTTACATGAAAACACAGATTGGTCTAATTTGAATCCGACTGATTATTAAGATTAAGATTAAGATTAAGATTATTAAGATTATTTTTATTTGTCACATACACAATTACATAGAGAGTATATAACCAGCAGTGAAATGTATTCTCTGCATTTAACCCATCCTAAGTGAACACACTGTTGGGGGTTCGGTGTCTTGCTCAAGGACACCTCAGTCGTGGTATTGAAGGAGGATACTCCCCCCACCAACAATCCCTGCCGGACCCGAGATTCGAACCCACAACCTTCCGCTTACAAGTCCGACTCGCTATCCATTAGGCCACGACTGCCCCAAATTATGATTTGCTAAGTGCTGTAGTCCAACTGGTTCTCAAGACATAATAAAACAGTATAAATATATGCATTCCCTCCTGGTGGAATGACCTGCCCAACTCAATCCCAGCAGCGGAGTCCTTAGACATCTTCAAGAAACGACTGAAAACACATCTCTTCCATCTACACTTGAGTCTAGTAAATGCAAAATAAATTGCAATGCTTGGGCAAACCACTATAGAGTTGGTGTCGCTATAGAGTTAGAACCGGTGAATTTAACATTGGGAACATTGCCTCTAACACTTGCACTCTCTATTCTATTTCTAATTTATCTACTTGTTTTCTTTTATTATAAATTTTTATTTATACTTGTTTTCTTTTATATAATTATAAAAAAAAAAAATTAACTAACAAAAAACCCTTGCTACTGCGTTAGGCTAACAGAGACTTGTCATAGCACTTACATATTATTGCTCTTTTGTTGATTTTGATTGCTTCTATTGTCATCATTTGTAAGTCACTTTGGATAAAAGTGTCTGCTAAATGACTAAATGTAAATGTATTATAGGACAATTAAATGTTTTTAACATCCAGCCTATTCTTTTGTTTTGTTTTGTTCTCATCGATGCAGACTCGTTCACAGCATCACGCTTCATGTTAGGTAGGAGTTCATCAACCAGAAGCTTCAGCATCATGATCAGCATTCAAAAACAGAATGATTTCGACACGTATCAGGCATAAAATGCCCTTTTGTGAATCTATTGTAAATATGTAATTAATCCCTTTCAGCATCATTACTCGATTCTTCAGCGTCACATGATCCTTCAGAAATCTGCTCAAGAAACATTTCTGATTATCATCAATGTTGAAAACAGTTGTGCAGCTCAATATTTTTGTGGAAACTGTGACCAACGTCAGTCAACACTGAACACCAAAAAGTAGTTGCAATAGTTTGTTGTCGGATCACGACCCACTACAGGTGTTCAGTAACTTCTTGGATGCAATTTTCCATTTCCAGGTTATTCCAAACCCACAACATCATTACTCTGTAAACTCCCACTGCCTGCAAACATTGATGTTTCCCACCTGCTCTCTCTTAATGCATCTGCAATCTCACATATTAGTTCCTTTCCTCACAGAGCACAAATCATACAAACACACAAGTGCACAAAGCTGCTGCTTATACTTTTCAATTCTCATCTTTAGCACATGAGACCGTTTTCCAATTTAAGAGCCAGAACTTCAAATCTCAAATATGCACGGCTACCTTCAATGCTTATTTTGCATTTGACAGACAAACAGATGCATGATTGGCAGAAACAAACACAATTAAAGAGCGTTTTGGGTGCATGAGATTGTGTCGAGCAAATGAATCCCAAACCACTTGAAGTCAAAATCACGATTAACCTGGAAGAGTTTGCCGGATGTCTCTTGCTCTTTCAGTCTCTCACGAGTCAAGCCAGAGTTAATTACTATTAAAGATAACAAGGAGCAGATGAGAGAGCCGTGGCTGCGATGAGCAGATACTCTGATGATTAGCAGTGCAATATCTTCTGTCAGCAGAGACAGAGAGGAACACGGGCTTATTAACAGCCTGAGGTTTCTGCAAAACACAATCATTGATCAGGTGAGCTAAACTAACACTTACGAGCCACACTGGGAATCTTTTGTCTAGACTTTTGGCTCATATTATGCATAATAATAAAATGGCCAAACTTTTTTTTTTTTTTTATGTATAGTTCAATCAAAGCAAAATTTACAACCAATTTAATTTATTTTAAAATATATGAATGCAATTCACATATACAGTAACTTAAATTTCTTCTATGACTATCATGGTTTTAATTTCTGAATTAAAGTTCATTTTGATATTTCTTGGCATAGACATGTTAGGATGATACTGTGCTGTTATCACAATGATTAAAAAAAGCTTTTTTAAAAGTAATTCTTGAAAAAAAATTAGTAGCATAATCTTTTATTATTATTTATTTTTAAAAAAAGACAAAAAAAGAAAAGCTTTTGTCCACTAAAAGTAATATGATGCAAAGGACAAGCAGAAATATTCTGAAAAAAATAAATAAAAATACAGCAGGAAATAACATCATACAAATGTATGAAAATAATATATTATTTTTATCGTAAACTATAATTTAAAACTTTCTTTAAAATAATTATTTATATTTATGAAGTAACATTAATATTAAAGAATTTATATTTATAAAAATGCTTTTTAATCTCAAACTATATTTAAAACCTTCTTGAAAATAATAACTGATATTTATGACTTAATATTAATATGATTAATTATATTTGTAAAACTGCCTTTCATCTAAAACTATATTTAAAGCTTTCTTGAAAACTATTTTTATTTTTATGAGTTAATATTAACAAATTTATATCTAACACTTTATCTCAAGCTATTTAAACCATTCTTGAAAATAATTATTTTTATTTTTATGAATTCATATTAATATTAATATTTTTATTAATGGCTTTTATCTCAAACTATATTTAAAGCTTTCTTGAAAATAATGAATGTGTATACACGCATATAAAGATGATAATATTTATGAATCTTAATATGAATCAATTCATTATATTTGTAAACAAAATACTTTTTTATCTCAAAAACTGTATTTATAAATAATTATGAAAATAATTCAGATGCATACCCTCACATGTATTTCAGGTGTAAGGAAACATGTTATTTACTTGACAGTAACATCACAATAAATGTAAACTTTTCTTACAAATGGTATAAAGTCTTTGAAAACCGAATGAACTAACATGGATATAAAGAGCACTTGGTGCATGTGATTCTTCCGTCTCTTTATCTTGCACACTCTTATATGTCACTGACTCAGAAGTCAGTTTGCAGCTGGTTTTCATTCGTCTCTCTCTGACCGTTTGCCCACAAATGCCACAGTATCACTGTATATTGAAGCATGAGTCACATCAGCAGCCATGGAGACGTGTTTCTATGCATCTACGCAGTGTTATCGGCCACAGAGAGCAAGGTGAGCCACACTTGAAATGAAACGCAGTCCCAGGTGGACACCGGCACAGAAAGACATTTCTCAATGGCTCTGAATGTGCAGGTCATTTGATGATGACACACTGATTTCAGCAGCAAACAGAAATGAAATGAAGCTGATATTGAGCGTGTAGCACAGTGCAGCTCCTCTCTAACTAATGAAGGGAGGATCCCGCTATAAATCCACCCTAAACCCCTTCAGCTCATTAACATGATGGTATTTCAGCAGAAGATGAGTGTCGAGAGAGAGAAAACACGAACGGTGGCCATATGAAGAGCAAAGAATCATTTCCATAAACACTGAATCAATCACTGCTTAGAAAAAACACAATATCAATTAACAAAGGTTTTCTAACTGACAAGGAACCTTAATAAACTAAAATTATGATCATCACAGGACCTCCTTCCACCCAACCAAAAAATATAATAATAATAATAAATCAACTGTATATGCATACAGACTTTTTCATTCTGTACAAGAAAACTATTGTTTCAAAAATGTTAAATAACTGGCTTGTTATACTGTCATTTTACTAAAGCAAATTTATAAATTATCGCAAAAAAATATTTACTTTTTTAGTTCACTAAACTATTTGCATATTTTTTCTAGACAAAATAAAATCAATAAAATGTAAATGATATCATAAGTAATATCATAATCATAATGAATCTCCTGGTTTCTGTCCGGAAAGCAGAATGATACATTAATATTATCAGTAATTATCTTCATTAATATCTCATGCGCACAATTAAAAAAAAATTAAAATTCACATTTTGCAATTCTATAATTCTTACAATCAGTGTTGTTATTGCTAATATATATAGGTAACTGAAAAAAAAGCTGAAAGAAAAAGCATAAAAATGTATTTAATTTTTTTTTAAAAAACATAAAAATGAGAAATGTTGCATTGGCAACTAATGGAAATAAAGTACTAAAATTACTAGGAAAAAAAAGCAATAACACAATTATAATAAAAAATTCTAATTAATATAAATGATGTGTTATAAACTAAACATAAAAAGAAAAAATATTGTAAATATTAATAAATGCAATATAAATAATTAATAACAAACTAAATTTTGATCAAATCTTCATTAGTGGGCGTTTCTCTGCAAACATTGATACAGCATATGTGATTAATTGAAATTAATAAATCAGCATATCACATCATTAATTCGATCTAAAAGAGATTAAAATGCATAATCAACTGGCAGCCATAGTTCATAATGTTACATCAGACACTCAGACGTTATAAAGACGTGTGTCTTCATCAAACATGCGACTGAAGGCCAGCATCAGCAGCAGGAAGCCCCTCAAATTGCTTTCAAATTGGACAACACTTCAAAGACCTTCAGCTGTTCTACACAAGCACTTTATGTATTTTCCACCATCTCTTTTGGCCTCCAAACACACTTTAAGGCATCTTTGAAAGCTCCTGGTTTACCCTGTAGACAGACATATAGACAAGCTGCCGTGATGCAAATGTGAAACAAACCTGACACAATTAACACCATCTCTTAGGGTGTATTCACTCCTGTCTTGTTTGGTTCGATTGAATCAAACTCAAGTTTGTTTCCCCTCTTGGTGCGGATCTTTTGGGCAGGTGTGAATACAGAAATCGCAGTCGGGTGCGGACCAAACAACCGTACCGAGACCCAGCTGAAGAGGTGGTCTCGGTCCGCTTCCAAACAAACTCTGGTACGGTTCGTTTAAGGTGTGAATATAACCCGACCTCGATCAGACCCAATTGCAGAAATCACGCTCAGAAACAGACAGCTTGCATGCAGTGCTGTTTTTTTTGTGTTTCAATCACTTGTTTTTAAACCACAATGCTTAAAAATGCATGCAAATGATGAGTTTTCATTCCATTGCGCACGCAGCAACATGACGTGAGCGTGCTAAATAGGCTAAAGCTTGCCGCAAAAGTTACCATTTATATGTTGGGGGAAATAGTAAGGACATATTTGAATTACTTATTAATAAACTAGTGTTTTCTGAGTGAAAAACTAGTTTTTTTTCTAAAATTGTTTTCTGAGTGTCACAAAGATGAAATCGATGATCCTGACTCGCCATCTCATCATTGGACGCACCTTTAGAAAGAAATGCTCTTTATGGATTACATAATGAAAGAGTTTTTGTTTTGGATTTGAATTAATTCGTTTTGCAGTCATTTAAAGCTTTCTACAGATATAGACTATTCATCATGTCTGTAAGGGAAATATTCACTGAGTTTCGGTGCATTTTTGTGAAGCGCTCCTGCTCCAGACCGACGCACAACGTTTTGTTGATATGGTGAGTGCACACAAATAAAAACAGACCCTTTACAGTTTCGAACAATGTATTATTCTTAAAATTACGGTGTATTTAGTTTGTTTCCACTGATGTCCTGAAGCGTGCTTCAGCTTCCACTCTCCACACAAACGATTGGATATGTGCCTAATAGCGCACATTTATCTAGGTTAAATGTTTAAACTAACATTGTGATATGTTTTAAGTATTTTATATCTATAGATTTTATCTTCAGCAAGTCGTAATTACATCGTATGACATTGTCTCATATGATGCTCATAAGTTTCTTCATATTGCGTTATCTGATAACACCAAATCAGTAAAAGAATAAAAATTGCACTATGAAAAATCTCCATGATTACCCGATTTGCCCTGCTTGAGAATTTCTGTCCAATGAATGGATGACCTTAGCACACGTGTGGTTTTGTTTACAGTTTCTGGTTCACTTGCAAAAAGAGCAGTGTGAAAGCGAACCGCACCAAACAAAAATAAAAATCAACACTGTATTTGGTCCAGACCAAAGCAAGAGAACCAGCGGACTTTCCTGGTGTGAATACACCCTTACATTCAGACTCTATAACTGATGCAGAATCATGTTGAAGACCTAGTTGTGCTGTCGAGTCTTGATTAGATCCGCTGTGACTCTCCGGGGTGATTTATAATTCACCGTTAACTAGATTAAGCCATGAAATAAATCTGATTTACGGCACTCAACTACTTGATTCGCCTTTCACTCAGTGAATAATAGATTGAATTGGTAGTTATAATAGAGATTCAGATTAAAAGGACACATAATATCATTGCATGTGGCTTGCATAAATAGGAGTTTTAATGCTGAGGTCCTTCAAATATGATTACTGGCCTTATTAAGATATATATTTTATATATGCAAACTGTGTGTGGAAAAAAAATATTACTATTATTAATATTATACAATATTGAAAGAGAAAATACACTGATCACATACAAATCACACATTGTAGAAATAATTAAATAAAATACCAGTAAATAAAATGAAATGTTTACAAACATAATGAACACTATAAACATGTTTTTAGTTTTTTTCATCACTCCACAACAAACACTTTCAATTTAATGGCATTCAGAACAGGAATAAAAATATACAAGTATCAAATAAAAAATTAAAGTGGAATTCATTAAAAGCCAAGACTAAATTAATGTATTCAAATAGAAAGGTTAATGTGTGACTATAAATTACAGCATGTAAGCATGTTTCATATGATTAAAAACAAGCCCAAGCATGATATTATGAAAGCAACATGTTCCCAAAATTAAGTAAAGCAAAACTAATTACACTTTAAATAAATATTGTTTTAATAGTTGTTTTTTTTAATAATTAAAATAATGTAAGTTTGAAATAAAATAATTGGAGTATGTTTTACAAGAAAAACATTTGACCTTTAAATGACCTTTATAATGCATTATAAAGTCTTACCGAATATTTAATTTCTATGAGTTTTGGTGCATCTCAAAAACATTTATATGATCATCAAATATCTTGATGTTTAGACATTTTCTATTAAAGCATGTAACCAGCACAGGTTTAAAGTGTTTTAGGTTGAGAGGTGGTTCTTTGCTGGTGTTCAGGACACATTTGGGAAATATTAGCGTTTACATTATAAATGTGGTTTGAGTGATCGGATCACAAACCGTTCTGGACAGATCAAAATGTGCTCTGTACTCGCGGTCAGAGTAAATGAGACAACCACGCCACCCAAACAAACCTGCACCACCATGAAACTTCTCGTCTGAGAAAGCTCACGTCCAGAGATGGGAAAGGCCATTATAATATATTACAGGAACACAACAGATCTTCATTACCCTTTAAGACCGAGCGTCATTCTGTGGCATTTGGAACTCAGCTTATAAAACCATGACTGACGACTGAACGTTTCCCTCAGCTCTCCATTCATTAAATATAGATGAGCTCCTTTCTGAAGTGTTCACTGGCTCTGATGTATGACCAAACTCTGGCTAAAACTAAAAGAAGTCAAACTCAAAGTTACTCCAAGGTAAAATATCACGCACAAGCGTATTCAAAATTCAAGCTCAATGCAATGAAACACTCGACAGATCCAGAATTAAAATTAATGCTTTTAAAGAGCTGAATCAAAACGGTCTTTCTATAAACCTCCTATGTAGTTTTTACATCAGCTGCATTATTTTAAATGCATCTGAGCAGAACAACTTATCTATAAAGATCAAAACACAGACCAATATGCTTCAGCACATTCAGTGATCTTTTGACTCAATAACACTAGATTTTCCCTGAAGACAAAAAGATGTACGCATACACACACACACAGCTCTCCTGCTGCACTGTGTTTGAGAGGTTCAGTAACTATAAAGCACATAACAAGCAGAAGATCAAAGTATGATGCTGGGTTTGATGAGACAAAAAGAGCATAGAAATCTGAAGCGGATGACTAAAAGTGTGTATTCCTGTAGCTCAAACAGTAAATGACAAGGTCATGGGTTTGACTCCGAGGGAATGCATGAAGTGACACAATGTTTGCATCAATGCAATGCACTGTCAGTTATGGAAGAGTGTTTCCACAAAGGGTTAAAAAATAAAAAGTTTTTAGCTCACAATTCAGACCTATTTTATGAGTTTATACATCATAATTGGGATTTTTCTCGCAATTCTGTTTGATTTTTCTTGCAATTGTGAATTAGAGACATAAACTGTGAAAAAAGTCACAATTTAGAGATTTAAAGTCAGAATTGCAACATATAAACCTGCATTTCTCAGAAATAGTTGTAATTGTGAGATGTAAACTCACTGTTGGAACTATGAGATTTAAAGTCAAAATGTTGATATTTAAAGCAAAAAATTCAACATTTAAAGTCAGAATTGTGAGATGTAAAAAAAATTAGTTTTAATTCTCAGTTGCAAGATATAAATTGTAATTGTGAGATATAAACTTTTCAAATGTTACAAAAAAGTGAGAATTGTGAGATAAAGTCTAACTACAAGATATAAAGTAAGAATTTAGAAATATACAGTCAGATATAAAGTTGCAATTCTAAGACGTAAAGTCAGAATTGTAAGATAAAATGTCGAGCTTAATTTATATATTTTTAATTCTGTGGAGGGAACAAAAAAACAGAACTGTGAGATGTAAACTCAAAATTCAGAGGAAAAAGGGTCAAAATCACAAGATATAAAAAATGTTACAATTCCTTTTTTGTTTCATCTCGTAGCAGAAATGGGCTTCCATAGTAAGTCGTTGTGGATAAAAGCATCTGCTAAATGCATGTAAATGTAAAATTGCAGGGCTAAAAGTACAGACCGGCACTGGCAAAAATGATTTGCTGGACCTTTCTAAAAGGTTTTCCATTGATTAATGTGAATAAGTGTAATTAATCATTGAAATGGTTTTTTATCATATTGTGGTTTTAGACTGTAACAAGGTCTTCTCATACCTTAACTTTTTAATAATGCATGAAAAAGCTGATTAGTATGTCCTAAAAGATGCAGCGGTGGGAAACAGTCCAAGCACAGAAAGCCTCTGCTTACGTCTCTTTCATCCGGCGTCCGGCTGGTACTGTGTGTTATTGAGCTCGACAGACACCAGACAGGGTCAGATAAAGATATCGTCACACTGAAAAGAACAAGAAACGGACTAAAGTGATTCTCTACCTCACACAAAGATCCTAATCAGAGGCGCTTTAGTTCATTCATTCTAAGAGCCTCCACTCAAAGTCATTATGGAAGAATATGCATGAGCGATGAGATCGAGTGTCTGCGAGCTGTGACGCTATGCAGCGTATCAAGATGAGGACTCAAGGGTTGCTATTTGAGGATCTTGTGTTCCTCCAGCCTGCTCCTGCTGTGATGCAGTCAGATGAAAGTGTTTTAATTGTGCATCTGTGAGCAGGAGTGATAGCGCTACACTACAAACAGGCCAATTCATTACGGTCACATAGATCGGGATGCATATTAACAGCAACACTATAAATATTAATTAAATTAACTAATTAATCGCACATTTTTCTAAAATTAATCGAGATTAATCCCACCTAACATTAAAGTTTTTAAATATACTTTTATATTGCAATAATTTCACATTCAATCTTCAAATGTACAATGTACAAACAACATAAAGACAGTATATTTTTAATATTTCTTTAATGGCATCTTTTTTGGCCAGCATCACTGATATCAATACTACTGATGTCTCTATAAAAAAATGTTCCCCCTTAATATTTAATCATTGATTTGGATGTTATGTTATGTTATGTGTGAAAAAAAATAAAAAATGTTGATAACAAAAAAAAAATAATCATTGACTGTAGCCATTCAGCATTACAGTATAATTGAGAGCTATCAATTTGAACATTTATTAGACTTAACTTCTAATTTAAGTGAACTTAAAACAATCTTCACATGAACCCATTATAATAAATGACATATTTAGCTACCTGTGCCCTTCAGCAGAAATAT
Source organism: Schizothorax lantsangensis (assembly GCA_027422415.1). Taxonomy (NCBI): domain Eukaryota; kingdom Metazoa; phylum Chordata; class Actinopteri; order Cypriniformes; family Cyprinidae; genus Schizothorax; species Schizothorax lantsangensis. Next base: position 2,836,498 of record CM049860.1, read on the forward strand.
ACAGAAAATGAATAGTTACCAAACACTAAATTCTAAATTAAATATAGATGAACCCCTTAAAGCTATAAAAGTTATTGATTTACTCTTTTTTCTTTTGTTCTTGGATTAATAGAATCACAGCAGCTGGTTATTAGTTTATTTGCCTGCTATTGCTTTAAAAGCTGCTGCTGCTTTCTGACCCACTTCAGGTCTTAAAGTCTCTTCTAATGAGCGGACTCTTGAATCGGGACGAGTTGAATGAGGGTGTGTGGGGTGCAGGACAGTTTTGAAAACCATTTCAGAGACATGTTCATAAATGTGACGCACATATTGCATGCATGCACACAGTTTTGCAGCTTTAATCGCCTTTTTGGTAAATTTTGCCTTAACTGACATGGCATAACTGGACATTGCATGTACGTAGTGCACGCTGTTTGATATGAAATGATACAGGCTACAGCGCGCGATACAGGCACCTTTGTGTGTGTATTTGAAGAGCACGCGCTACGTATTTGAAGAGCACGCGCTATAGCAATATATATATATAATATATATATATATATATATTATATATATGCTATCAGTTGCTGGGTGGTCATCTTCAAACATAAAAACTATCTTCCGTCATTCCTGGCCCTATGGATTAATAAAATGTATATGGCTACATATCCAATGTATATGAGACATCCATCCAATGGCATTGAGAGACATGAACCAACACATGTCGCTTTGGCATTAACCAGAAGTGTTGCTCAGCATAGCCAACCAGCAGAAACTGAGCAGCATTCAGACCAGCATCCACCCAGCATGCCGGCAGCAAATGGAGCGAAAAAATAATACAGTAATTTGCATCATTATGGGACCCATGGGGCAGACAAGAGAAAATGGTCTTTGAGACGCTAATGAGGAAAGATAAGGGCAGGTTAACACAAGGGGTAATGAGATATAGCACGAGTCGTCCCTTTAGCTGATACCCAGACCTGTCTCTTATCATTCAAACCTCACCTCTGACTGCAGTTACAACAGAGAGAGAGAGAGAGAGAGAGAGAGAGAAGAAAAGGAGAAAGACAGGAAAGAAGGAAAAACAACAACAAGGAAAGAGAAGAGGAAGAAGAAAAAGAAAGGAAGGTAGGAAGTAAAGAAGAACAAGGGCAAAGGAAAGAGAAGAAGAAAAAAAGGAAGGAAGGAAGAACAACAACAAGGAAATGGAAGGAAGGAAGGACAATGAAAGCGAAGAAGGAAAAGGAACAAATGAAGGAAGAGGAAAGAGGAGGAGAAGGAAGGAAGAAAGGAGACAGAAATATAAATGAAGGAAGGAAGAAAGAAAGAAGAAGAAGAAAAGGAAGCAAAGAAAGGAAAAGGAAAGATGAGGAGGAGGAGGAGGAGAAAAAGAACAAAAGACAAAGAAAGAAAGAGAAAGAGAAGAGGCAAAAAATGAATGAAGAGGTAGAGGAAAGAGGAGAAGCAGCAAGGAAGGAAGAAGAGAAAGAAAAAGGTAAAAGAGAAAATGAGAAGGAAGAAGGATGAAGAGCATGAGGAAAGAAGAGAGAAAAAGGAACAAGGGAAGGAAGGAGAGGAAAAGAACGAGAAAAGTGAAGGAAGGAAATGAACGGGAAGAGGAAGAGAAATGAAAATGGGAGAAGAGTATGATGAAAACAACAAAATAGAAAGAAAGGATGGGAACAGGAAAAGGAAGAGGAAAGAGAAGAGTGAGAGGAAGAGGGCAAGAGAAAGAGAAGGAAAAGAACATGTACAAAGAAGTTCAAGTTCAGGTTCAAGTTCATTTATTTATAAAGCACATTTAAAAACAGCCACAAGACTGACCAAAGTGCTGTACATAAGAATCAAACTATAAACACATAAAACAGAAAAGAAAGAAGGGACAAGAAGGGAAGGAAATAAAGAATGCAAAAGTAAATCTAATCAACAATGTCTGCCATTAAACGGCTTCAGTGAAACAATCATTCAGCATTCAACATGAAGGTAATGATCTCAATGAACACTTGGAGAAATCCTGCATTACACCTACAAGCTCAACACACACACACACACACTTCCACATTCATCTCTCAACCTCAGTAAACCAGTCCCCAGGAGACCCAGAGTTTCTGACAATAGTCTGATGTTCCCATTGTTCCCCTCAGATCAGACCCAGAGCTGCTCTCAGAACAAAACCATCACACCATAAAATACCCCGAGAGCAAACGTTACTGTAACTCCGTCCAGAGTAAACGGCAACTAATCAGAGTAACAGAGCAGCGAGGTGTGTGTGTGTGTAAGAAAGACACTCAATCCTGCAGCAGTCACCCGAGCTGAGGACGAGGAGCGGGAAACAGTGGATATGTGGGAAACGCTGGAGGATGAGCGGCTCTGGAGCGGAGCCATGGTAATGACTTCGCTGGGGGTTGCTGGGTTGGCATCTCACGCTCTTTCGCTCTAACTGTTTGCCAACAGTGCCAGTAAAAGTGACTACAGCAGCTGTCCAAACACGTCCTGAGAGCGCGCACGTATTTCACACTGATTACAATGTCACTGCATTCAACCAGCTCTGTGTATGTCACAGCTCACCCTGAGACGAAGACTATGGCAGGATACAGAGAGCATTTATTGATTGATTTATTTACTGTAAATAAATATTACAGTGCTGTCAAACGATTAATTAAACGATTTTCGTTTATATAATATATATATGTGAGTACTTTGTATATTTATTATGTATGTATAAATATACACACATACCGTATATATTTTGAAAATATGTACATGTATTTACATGTATATATTTATATTCATATAATTTATATTATATATAAATATATTTAATATATAAACATAACAATTTTCTGAAATATATACAGTGCATGTATGTGATATGTTATATATAATATAAGTATCAATTTACATAAGATATCACATGAGTTAAAGTTACTACAACAGGTAACTTTCATCATTTGGTGTTATTGAATCATACTCAGACTTAATAGTTCCAGTTGACCTATTTCTTAGCATATGTTACAAGACCAAATTATTATAAGCATAAGTAGCATATACAAAGAAATAATCATCTGCGCTTTAAGTTTTCACACATATAAAGTATGATGACGTATTGTGACATGCATGTTGTTGTGAATGTATGGCGAGGTGATGGATGGTTCTATGTGTGTTTGGTGTGACATTCAGTGGTAGTAAAGCACAAGCTTTATCAACGATGAATTCAGTGTGATGGAATACAAAAACTTGATTGCATTATTGGGCATGCATGTTGGTGAGTGGACATGGTCTTAAATGTCTGTATGTGTTCGTCCTCCAGGAGTTAATGTGAAAAATGAACTTGTGTTGTGTACTGAGTACTTGCTGAATTAAATCTATGTGTGGGTGTTGGCCGTGTGTGAACATAAGGAGGGGGTGTACTCAATGCTGTGCACTGTACATGCATGTATGTGTATCACACAGTATATTATGTAAACAAAAACTTTCATTTATGCGAGTGATCCCCGTAAACTATACAAACATACACACACACATGTGTGTGTGTGTGTGTGTGTGTGTGTGTGTAAATGAATATGAAAAATACACCTAAATCTATGATATATATTTTTGTTTTATTTTTATATAAAAAAAATGTAATTTGCTTATAACTAGATATAATTAACTTTATATGCAAAGTATAATATGTTCAAACTTAATCATAAATCCAAATATTTATAGTAAATAAATATATGTAAATATAAAAATAAATCTATATTATATTATATATACACCTATATTTTTTTCACACTTTTATATTTTATTTTTTTATATTTTTAATTTGCTTATTGAAAATAAATATTACATTTTGCATATAAAAATCATTAATTATATACATATAAAAAATATTCATAATATTATAAGTACATGTGTAAAATAGTAAATACAAGTGTGTAACTTTTTTATAATAAGTAAATAAACATAGATCTTAATATAGATATAAATATAAATATAAAAATATTGGATTTTATATTATTATTATAACAAATATATTAATTAAATATAATATAATATTATATTAATTTAAAATGTTAAAAATAAACATAAAAAGAAATATAAAAATAAGTGTGTATGTGTGTAATATGCATTTACCATAAATAAACATACACACAAATATTATATACTATACTAAACATTTTATAGTATACGTATTCCTTTTGTGTTCTGTGCAAGAAAGATATTCATATGCATTTAGTAAATAATAATAATAATAATAATCCAACATTAGTGTGAAAAAATATATATAAATTTTGGGTGAAGTATCACTTTAAGGTTAGGGCCACCGACAAGCTTGCTACTATTAGATATTCACACATGCTTAATGAAAAGGAAATGTTAGCTAGTTCTCATCCTCACGTCTCACACAACAGCAGGGGCTAATGTGTTCACAGATGCATTAATGATGGAATAATATACGCTAGTGTGAGAGATACAAGCTGTTAACCTGAGAGCCTCAACTCATGACATCTACACAGTAATAAAGCGCTTTCTGTTATATCAATCACATTAGACTGTGATGCGTACGTGAGGGCCATACGTGAATCTGATGTTAAATGAACAAGATCTTGTTTTTGCTTGACAGAATCAATATCCAGCACCATGAGGGACAGAAGAGAGGCAATGAGCGTGTGTGAGTCTGACGGCATGAGAGAGACGCAGACAAAGAAAGACATTAGTGAGACTGTGTGAAAAATGGGATTGAAGTGGAGAGAGACGATATAGATGGAAATAAGGAAAAAGATGAAAGAGACAAAACCTGAATGAAACCAGTGGAGAAAGAGTGTGCGAGTAGAAAGTGCTGAACTTTCTGAAGGTCATCTAAGTGAATGCAAGAAGGAAGAAGATGCTTATGGAATCGTGAATCATCTCAAGTCCCTCCAATCCTCATTCATATGGCCATTCATAGTCATGTAGTGTGTGTGTGTGTGTGTGTGTGTGTGTGTGTAAAAGAACTGCTTTCTATGTGAATATCTGTTAAACTGTATGATCAAAGCTGTATTTTCAGCATCATTACTCCAGTCTTCAGTGTCACATGATCTTCAGAAATCATTCTAATATGCTGATTTGCTGCTCATGAAACATTTCTGATTATTATCAATGTTGAAAACAGTAGTGCTGCTGAATATTTTTGTGGAAACTGTGATACATTTTATTTTTCAGGATTCACAGATGAATATAAAGTTCAAAAGAACAACATTTATTTGAAATGGAAATCTTTTGTAACATTATAAATGTCTTTACTGTCAGTTTTGATTAATTTAATGCGGCCTTGATGAATAAAAGCATTAACTTTCTTCATCTTTCTTAATTTTTTTTCAGTCTTACTCACCCCAAACTTTTGACTGTAGTGTAGCACGTTTTCCACAAAAACCAGGATCATGTGACACTGAATGCTGGAGTAAAATTCATCTTTGATCACAGAAATAAATTACATTTTTACAATATATATTCACATAGAAAACAGCTATTTGAAATGGTAATATCATTTCACAATATTACTGTTTTTACTGTATTTTTATCAAATAAATGCAGCCTTGGAGAGCAGAAGAGACTTCTTGCAAAAACAAGTAAAATTCAAAATGTCCCATTTTCAAAATAAAGAACTCTACCTCAGAAGTGCAATAAATATGAAATTAGCATTTAAAGTACCGTCACTGAAAAAACACTTCGAGCTCATCTGACTGTGCTCCAATGAGCAGCTGCATTGCAGCGAGGAACGACGGTCACAAGAACCTTAATTATCTGCAGATCTTAATAACTTTGGGGATATTTTGAGATGAGATACATGAGATGACTGAAGGAAGAACAGATTCTTAATATACTGCTCATCATTCTCATCAATAATCACACCACATCCATGTAATGAGTATATGAATATATGATGGAGATTATTAAAAAATAAATAAACAAATAAAAACAATAGTTGCCATGTAGATTACACAACATAAAATGCAGCTAAAATAACAAATAATAAAATTAAAAACTACTTTAAGAGACAAAAAAAGAGTTTGACACTAAAATAAAATGTACCAACATACCAAATTATCATATGCATTTGTAATAAACTATATTTACTTACATATTTAACTATATTAAAGTAAACCATTTAAATTCATGCAAAGTGATTTCTGCAAACACTTTTGATTGATTACATAAATGATGAAATTGATTTAGAAACAACTGTCAGATTTGCAGTATTTTATTAGAGACTGTCTTTGTAACGCATGTTGGAAATGATTGTACAACTCACCAGAACGGGCATCATCACGTCTGCGATGTAAACGAACAGAGCACCGAGTGCGAAACCCACAGCGACGGGGAAGAAGGCAAAGTCACCATATTTCCCAGACTCCTCAGCCATCTCGATAGCAGGAGCCAGCAGAGACCAATAGGACGCCGCCAGCATGACCTGAGGACAGGAACAGGAGAAGAGCTGCTGTCAGACAGAAGAGATTTCACCATCCACAGCACATACTCAAACACAAAACACAAGAACTGATCAGCATGATGCTGTTAAACCTGACACACTCAATCTACTCCACGCCTGCTGTCTCTGATTCAGAGTTTAGAGCTTTTATCAAGTCAAAGCTCTTTTAGTGTAATTGTGCAAATGTCCAGCTTCAGCTGGTGCTTCATGTGTCTTTTCTCTGTCAAATCTTGACTGATTTTGATCAAGTAAACGTCAGAATAACTGTAGTAATATTTCTAGATGAACACTACTGGACTGAAGCAGCTCAGCTTTACTTGATTCTCCATCAATCATGTTTTAGTCTCAAATCTGATCATCAGGATCTTTTGAGGAGCGTTTGTTTCCAGAAGCTTTACTTTCACTGTTCCTCAGCGGAGGAATGATCTTCATCTCACATCTTCTGAGGAGCGTTTATTTCTTCATCTCTCAATCAGCATTGCATTATATGTTTGGATCATTTCAATCTCATCTTACTAAGACATATTATTGGAGATATAGAGTGACAAATTATATTTATATAATTTCATGCAAGTATCTGCTATACTGTTATAAAGATCTCATTGATTTACATTAGAAGCATCAGAATTTAATCATAAATATCAGCATTTGCACCATATTTTTGCTTATTTTGAGTCTCTGAATACAATTCAGCTGTTTTTACATTACATTTAGTCATTTAGCAGATGCTTTTATCCAAAGCGACTTACAAATGAAGACATTAGAAGCAATCAAAACCAACAAAAGAGCAATTTTCCTTCATATTCTCATTATATCACACTATATGAGCCATAAAAGCCTGATGGATCAAATATGATTCAAAACATAAAACACACAAAAGTTTCAACAAACCTTTCCATTTCAAAAACATAGATTTTTCTGACAGTTATTTTATATGTCAGGCTTAGATTCTGCAGAGGAGATACTTTTTGTTCTCACGTGTGTCTTAATATTATGTCAAAATTGTCCTTGTTCTAATGATAAGTGAAAACGAGCTCTTTGTTGGCAACGGAGAAGAGCAGCTCAGTGATCAGAGAGAAGAAAACGCAGCATTATGAATCAAACACTTCAAAGAGAAAGACTGAATACTAGATGAGGGGGAAAGCATTATCATCTGCAACAGAGAAACCAATGTTAGTGTAAGATCTATTTCTGATGCTTTTTGAACTTTTGCCATTCAATTTCAATTAGGATTTTTTGATGAATCACTTCAGTGTGATTTAAATCATTATTATTTTGTAAATGTGACTGATGAGAACTGGCTATATATTTAGTCATGCATGCATGCTCACAGCATGCATACTACATGAAGAGTATGTGAGATAAAAGTTAGGACACACAGAGTTATATTTTCTAATTGTATGCTTTGATTTTACACTTCACCAATAAAGTACATTTAAACAGTGTGCAAATCTTCCAAACTCCAGCCCGCATCGGTAGACTTTTTAATTATTCATGAGTGAAACTGTGATACAAATCCCTCAAGCGGGAAAGAGCAAGTTTAAAATCATCTATTTTTTTCATGATGTCCAACACATTTGGACAAATCGTGATCAAAGCCTTGTTCATTTGTCCTGTAGGCATGCTGGTAATGATATCAGGACCTGAAGGAAAACAGCAGCACTGTGTATTATATGAGAGAGGGGAGATTTTATTTCACACACGCACCATCTAATGTAAGAAAAGCACAAACTCAGAGACAGAATCACAAAGAAACATTGCAACAATGTTACAAATGTTCAAAAAACAACTTGAAATCTCATGGTTTGGACTGACAGCCTCTTCACTAGCACTAAATGACATTGGAAACAGATTTGGTTCAGTTTGGTTTGGTTTAAACCATTTTTTATGCATGTTAACTAAAATTTGACATTGACTAATTTTAAAAACATGATGAATAATTAATGCTTTTCGTCAACTGAGCATGCTTACTTTACAATCACTGTAAAAGTTTTAAAGCACCTCTGCAAAAACTGAAGATTTCAGGAGAGACGCATCACGTTAAAGAGTCGCATTACAAATACAATACATTAAAATATGTTACTGATGGATTAAAAATAGAAAACTTACTTCCTGGTCCATCAGATAATAACAGACAATGCTTAGTTGTAGCACAATTTCTTGTCAATTAAAAAACAAGCATCTGGGAAGTTCTGTACATTTATTACATTATTAACATTTTTGAAAGACAAAACAATAAAAATCATTCAAGTTTGTGAATGGTTTAGCATTAGGGTACATCAAGCTAATTTGTGAATTATACATCAAAATGACTAAATATTTATTATTATTGTTAAAACTACTACTAAATAAAAAATATTAAACAACAAGAAATATTGAAATATTTCACTGTGGATTAAAAAAACAATCAAGTATTAAGAACAAAATAATAATTTACAATACAAAAGTAAAATTACAATAGTAATATTTATTGCAGTCTTATTTTCTTCATTTTCAAAAGATAGAATATAGTGCAGTTTGAGTATTTTGGAGGAAGATGATGGTGATTTGGATTTTATTTTGCAGCCTTAAAACTTTTTAGCAGTTACAAATAAAACAAAGATTATTGAAGCATTTAATAAAATACAATTTCTGTCTTTCTACTTCAAAATTTTATGTTTAATTCAATGTGTTTCTTGCAGTTTCTTTATAAATTGTTACATTTTGTAGCAATTTCGGAGTGATTTTGTATGAACAAGCTGCAACCTGTCTCTAGAAATTACACCTATATGTCCTTAGTGGCCAGAGCTGCACTTTATGATTATTGTTATTATTATTATTATTATTATGTCTTGTGGAAAACCTCCATTTCCTGCTCCATTTGGCATCTGTTTTGTTCCCTTTGAGGGCAAAGCTGTTATTAAGATCAGGGGTGAAACGCACAGGTTAATGCAGGACTTCTTCTATAATGACAGTCTATTGTCTGCCACCGTTTCACCGCAGTGAGAATAATAAACCCAGCTTCACTGCACATTTCAGGTCAATTAAACACTGAGGTTTTCTAAGAGGTGTGTTATTCATTTTGTCTTGGGAAGGGGGTACTTATTTCATTTTCTTGTGCGCCTCTTTCCACCGGAGGAAGCGGTTTGCCTGAGCAGAAGACGGCGTAATAACATCCTTCTGGAGCGTAGACAAACGGACCTGCTCAGTTAATAGATAATTACTGACGCTGTGATTGAACAGAGACTCAGAGTCCGATCGATTCACTGAGAACTCCAGACTCAATCTCAGGAACCGAGGAATGATGCACGGCTGCCCACAGGAGATAAAGGTGAACTTGTGCTTTCACCAGTTGTCTCGTGATTTCCAGCATGATCGGGAATGATTCAAAGATTGACCCGTGTGTAAGTCAAGACGTCTGTATTCTTAATTTTAGGGTCACACTCGTGATCCTGGTGCTCAAAACAGACCAAAATGTACTATCTTCTGTTCAATAATATTTTTATTAAATATTTTAATGAATTATTCATTAATTTACCTATAAATTATTCACCATGTATTTTTATATAAAAACATTACTTTTTTTAATAGAGCACATTAATTTAAAATGCAATGAATGGACACAGATTTGAAACCTAAACAGTAATATTTAAAAAAAATTACAAAAGCACATAAAATAAAATAAAAATACTAAAATTAAAATCAAATGTAATACCACTTCAAGCCTACTATACAGTATATAACAGAATTAAAACTAGATGAAACCTAAATAGTAATATTTTTAAATATTTTTAAAAATTCAAATAAAAACTAATAAAAATTACAAAAGCACATAATAAAAAATCAAATTTAAATACTAAAATTAAATACAAAAAAATGTTAATTAAAAAATATTAATAAATGAAAATGAAATTGAAACACTGAAATCACTAAAAACTATCTTTTACAAATTATTTGAATTATTATTCATAAATATCATTACATTTCATGATATTTAATTTTTTGTCTGCATGGTTGCACCACATGAAAGTTAAAAAAAAAATTTAAATTAAATAAATTCAACCAAATTTGAAAAAAAAAAAAAATCAAGCTGAATTTCATATAACTTCAAATAAAAAGTTGAAATTGCTCAACTAATTTTGATGAGTTCACGTAAAAACATAAGCTGCCATGACACTGAAGATATCATGTTTTACAGTGAAGAGGTTTACTCAAGTCACTGTATGCATAAGATTTTACATAAATTAATATCTGTGGACCAATGTTGTTGAATCACAGCTCATTGCTATCTACAGTATAAAACAAAGTTGCTTGAAGTTGTTTGTTCTTTGGTCACGTCTCATCTAGCACTCAGAGTGACTGTGAAGAACTTAAGTCAGTGTTGTACTGCAGTCCAATTATGGAGCCACAGCTAAAGCCTAATTACTTTCCAGCAGCTCAAGGAACATTTAACCCTTCTTGAAAACCTCTTTTCTGTGTTACAGAATGAAGGAAAACTCATTAATTAGCCTGCCTTCAGGTGGAGACACTTTCTGTCCTGATCTTAACACACTGTCAGTAAATGTGCTGTCGTGTTTCCTCTCACACTCAATTATTCAGTTTGAAGCCAATCACTGACATGAATGACAGGCTTTTGTGTGTGTGTGTGTGTGTGTGTGTGTGTGTGTGTGTGTGTGTGTGTGTGTGTGTGTGTGCATGTGTGTGTGTGTGTGTGTGTGTGTGTGTGTGTGTGCGTGTGTGTGCGTGTGTGGTGTGTGCATGCGTGCGTGTGTGTGTGCGTGCGTGTGAGCGTGTGTGTGTGTGTGCACGCTGCATCTGTCTGAGGATCTAGTGTTTTCAGTTCTTCTCGAATCCTTTGGAGTTTCACTTGGACCTTTGGGTTTCCAGCAGAAATACTGAAGCACTGCACTAACATCCACATTCAGACAAGTCTTCTTCACAACATCTTTGAGTGAAGCAGCAACAAACTCAATTATGATGCATCATAATGTCTGTTTTGAGCCAGAAAATATACATAAAATTTCTAAAAAACTGCATACAGTTTAAAGACTTTCAAAATACACATCAATCAATCAATTATTTATTTATTTCATATTTATTTTATTTACAATATATTTTTTAATGATTTAAGACCATGTATTTAACTTCTGTGAAATACATTCAGCCTTTTCTCCATATCTCTCACTATGTGTTTTGTTGTTGTTGATGAACATGAATGTGTGTGTCTGTGTCTATTTTTCTAAAAAAAAAAAAAAAAAAAAAATTATCCCTCACTTTATTATCTGACAGTCAGATTTTAAGCAAAATTTGAAGTTTTGTTTGAAAACTTTCCAGAGTAAATGTTTGTTATTTTGGTAGAAATAAATATGCAGGTTTCAAAAATGTAGACTCTTTTTGAGAAATCATGAGTTATAATTATAAATTGAAAGGAATTTTACTAAATTAATTCATTCCAATTGAGTTAATACTGATACATTTCATATTAAATATTCTTATAAATTTCATAAAAATACAATTTCTTATCACTACTGACAAAAAGCATACATATATTAGTCAGCTTTTGTTGTTTGTTTGTTTGTTTTGTGTTTTGTTGGATGTGGTTTATATGTCATTTGAAAGATTTTTCAAAAAAAGTGGATACATGGAGTAATAACGTAATAATAACAACATGTTAACACTGAAAACACTCACTCGTTAATGACAAGTTGCTGCTCAGATACCATATGGTTTTAGTTGAAAAATATTAAGTTATGAAAATATAAGTTATAAACCACAACAATTGTTGTTTTTAAGTTATAAAAAAAATCTAAATTCTTTGGGTAAATGGACCCAAAATGCTAAAATATACAGATTTTGAAAACACGCTAAATATAACTTATTTAGCGCTTATAACTAATGTCTGGTTTCCATTATAATATGGGTTATAAAAGATTATGAAAACATCAAACCCCTGTGACACCAGCTCTGACTGACTGTAAAGAGAAACTGGTCAGGGTAAGACAGCACAAACGTTTGCTGAAGGTGCTGCAAGTGATTTCAAGCATTTTACTAACAAGCAAACGCCCTCGGTCTGAAATCCCCGCCGTCAAACCTGAATATGCTTCACTCACTGCCTGACTCACGTCTCCTGTATTTCAGTCAAATCTGATCTCTATTAGATTAAGATTTTTTATTTGTCACATACACAATTATATAGAGAGTATATAACCAGTAGTGAAATGTATTCTCTGCCCATTTAACCCATCCTAAGTGAACACACACCCGGAGCAGTGGGCAGCCATGTTACAGCGCCCGGGGAGCAGTTGGGGGTTCGGTGCCTTACTCAAGGACACCTCAGTCGTGGTATTGAAGGAGGATACTCCCCCACCAACAATCCCTGCCGGACCTGAGATTCGAACCCACAACCTTCCGCTTACAAGTCCGACTCGCTATCCATTAGGCCACGACTGCCCCTAGGAGGGACATTTTATGTTTGGAATGAATGAAGCAGTAAATAAACAAATGGATTGAACAAAAAGAAATAAAAGCTTGAATTGATAAAGAAATGCATAAATTTATTGAAAAAATATTGCATCAAATAAATAAATAAAATAAAATGCATTAAATAAATGAATGAAAAAAATAAATTAAATTAATTAAATAAATTAATTAAATGAATTGAATAAATATGTAACTACATTTATTTATTCAATAATTAAATTAAAGATTTAATAAAATGTACACACTAAATAAAATATAAATTAATAAATACATTATTAAACAAATAAAAGGTTACATAAATAAAAAAATTATTACAATTTTAAATTAAAATAGACAAATTAAGAAATAAAAGATTTAATACAGAAATGTACTACATACATGTATTTAATAAATAAATGTATTTCATAAACATTTTTAAAAATCAAGGGATAGTTAACATTTCAATCCAAATATTGAGGCTGAAATAAGCTGATGTTTTTGATATTCAACTGTAAAATAGCTTATTTAATAATAAACCGGCATGCTGCCACTCCATTAACTCCACCACAACAAACCAAGTAATCATATTAGAGCGTGTATATTAAAATACAGAGTCAAATATGAGTTTCACAAAAATGTTGCATCACCACAAAAACCCTTGTAGCGTTGAGAAGGAAACCTGCCAGACACAACAGTCTGAAGAACAACAAACTGAAAGAAAATAAAGACTTTACTCCAACTCGCCAAACAAGGTCCAGAGGAAATATTAAAGCTCAACAGCAGGTCAAATGTAGATTTATTGCCCTCTCTCCAAATTTCTAAATACTATTTCATTGAATGACGCATACAGGTTTCAGTAAACGTCACCAATGTTAATGAAACGAACAGAGAAACTCCAGCAGTTTCCCTCGACTCTATGAGCAACACATGAACACAAACGAGTGAGAATACAAATGAAAAACACCAATGAATCATTCAGACTATCGGTGCTTTTCTTCATAAAGAGAAAACATTAACAGAAACCAGACAAAAACTCAGAAAGAAATCGTAACCACAAAACTCGCTCTGACGTCTTTTACGCGACGAAGCTTTCAAATCATGCCATTCACAAGAACATAACAGCATTAGCACACACATGATACAGTATGATGCCTTACTTGTCACACAGATGTGTTTAATAACTGTCTGTAAACAGATGAAGTGAATTACAAAGCTTGTCATAGCAACGACATTCAGAGCGAGTGCAGCTGCGATGTGTTCACATATAGTTTATAATGGCCAAATTCAATCTTCACTATTTTAAGTCCTGTAAAAATAATAATCCCGAACATATGCCTATAAATAATAAAGCATGTCAAAAAATAAGAAATAGAATAGATAACCAACACCATAAATTACAATTAAAAATATAAATGTATTAATATCTGGTGTTCACATTAGGTCAGGTTTTAACATCATACAGAACATTTTATATTATATATATATATATATATATATATATTAGTGCTGTCAATCGTTTAAAAAAAAAAAATTTGCATATTTTTCTGAAATTAATCATGATTAATCCCACCTAACATTAAAGTTTTCAAGTATACTTTTATATTGCAATAATTTCACATTCAATCTTCAAATTAATGTACAAACAACATAAAGACAGTATATTTTTATATTTGTTTAATGGCATCTTTATTTTTATGACTGAAGGCCAGTATCACTGATACCAATTAATACTGATTTCCCTATAAATATGTTTCCCCCTAATATTAACCATTGACTATAGCCATTGAACTTTACATTATAATTAAGAACTATCAATTTGAACATTTATTAGACTTTAAAAATAACTTCTAATTTAAGTGAACAATCTTCACATAAACCCATTATAATAAATGTCATATTTATCTACCTGTGTCCTTCAGCAGAAATATAGCCTACAGAAATTGAATAAAGTTATCAAACACTAAATTCTAAACTAAATACAGATGAATATAAAAGTTATTGATTTCCTCTTTTTTCATTTATTCTTGATGAACAGATATCACAGCAGCTGGTTATCAGGTTGTTTTTGTCTTCTATTTCTTTAAGAGCTGCTGCTGCTGAACGTGAAGCGGATCTGACACGCATCGTATTTTCTCTCTACTCTCTTCACCTTTTCTGACCCGTTTCAGTCTCTTCTAATGAACTGACGAGTTGAATCGTGTGTTAGATGAGGAGACAGTGCTAGGATGAAACAGGACAGTTTAGAAAACCATTCACACTTTCTGATGGACCATTTATAAAGGCGTCCACAGAATGATACTAAATGTGAACGTACAACAATTTCCGGAATGTTCCTATGAATGATTTATAAAACATCCAAATGCACTTAAATAAAAAATTCAACCACAATGTGAACAAGCACATCACCTCCACCTACAGATAGATATATATAGACATTTGAGACACAATATTGTCTGTTTTTGCTCTACTTTAGTTCCAAACAAAGTCCCAGCAGAACCGTTGTGCGTCTCTGAGAAACACAGTGCAGTGGCATTTTGTTCCTGAATGAATCAGCGTTTCTGAACAAATCAGTGATTCAATGATTCTAGACTCGCTTGCTGTGAATAAAGCAACTATTCGAACAAATCAGTTGCACGAATGATTCAATGACTTACTCATTAAGACTTTATCTTGCCCCCATCTACTGTCAATTTTAGTTTAATAACTAAAGTATCATTTCATTTTTAATTTCAGATTTTGATATTCAAAATATTATTTTTAAAACACGATTTACATTATTTAAACATTAAAAACATTTTATTATGTATTTATTAAGTAAATGTTCCACTTATATGGTACAAAAAATTATTTTGTTGATCCTGATTTCATTTGATTGATAACAGCCTATAATGTCTATAACATCATTTATGTATCTTTACATCAAATAATTTTAGGGAAATCACTGGAAATCAATTAAAACTGGCAAATATCACCCCTTAATGGAAAAGTTAATCACCACAGAGAGAATGTAACAGGCCTAACCCAGAAAAAATACCAGAACAAAAACACACCCAGCAAAATATCGTCTAATTATCGTTATCCACAAAATCCAAGACAATATCATTTGTTGTCAATATTGCACACTCCTAATAGGATGCTCAAAAAATTGGCCTGCCAAGTCACAGTGAGTTAATAATGAGACTAGAAATCAGACAAATCCAAACGTCAGGGGAAAAGAGCAGTCTGGATATCAAGCAGTCCTGGGAAAATGTTGAAGATGAAACTAAATTGTTTTTGCAGCAAGAAACATCAAGTGCATTATAAGTGAACCATATAATAAAAAAAATGTTGCAATTCTTTTAAAAGTGGAATCTGTTGTCAGTGTTGTGGAACAGCAGTAGCTTTAGGTTTGGACTGCTTTACATCCCGATCCTTAAAGGGGGGGTACAATGCTGTTTCATGCATTCAGAGTTGTTTACACTGTTAAATAGTTGGATTCTCATGCTAAGCATGGACAAAGTTTCAAAAAACAATTTGGACGCATAACAGTATTTCTGTGCCAAAAAATCTCACTTCTGGGTTCGTACAAGTTTCGGAGAGTTTTTTTCAATCATGGCTCTTGCTGACGTAAACGACGGTGGAACTCCTTATATGGGCATTTTTCTCGGAAGAACGCGCCCGTGCACGCATCGACCGGAGCGAGAGAGCGTGCCCATCAACGCGCTTCATTCGGCTGCACTGCACGGGACTCGCTCAGGAACAATGTCTCTAAAGAAGTGTGTTTTTGGTTGTGAGGGAAAGATAACCTTGTTCAGCTTCCCAAAAGAACCCAGCGGTACGTGAACAGTGGATGCAGTTTGTTTTTCCGGGGCAGCAACGGAGTTTCTTAAGTGTGTTTGTTGACGAACGTTTTATAAACAAGGCCCAGTTCGACGCTGGATTTGCACATCGTTTGATAATGAAAGATGGAGCGGTCCCAGCTATAAAAGATCCCGGTCATGATTCAGAACTGCAGACGGTAAGTGAAAAAGCATCAAATGTCTCTTGTTTTGTTCGCGATCGGCGCTCAAGTGCTCGTCACTCTTTAGCTCCGCCCACTGCACGCCTCCAGGAGCTCGGCTTTTTTCGGAGAGAATCGTAAAGCTGTATCTTTCTTTTATAAATATGATAAAACTTTCCTTAGGTTTTACGATAAGGCTTTCCTGTAGCTCAAATGGTAGAGCATGGCGCTAGCAACGCCAAGATCATGGGTTCGATTCCCAGGGAAAGCAAGAGCTGATCAAATGTAAAACTGTAACTTGAATGCAATGTAAGTCGCTTTGGATAAAAGCGTCTGCTAAATGCATAAATGTAAAATGTAAATGTAAAACTAAAGACTTTTTGGAGATATGAAGGATGCAGTACTACTCTATAGGTACTCAAGATTAACATGAGATTGGGTGAAACTGTGTGTGTTATGCCCAATTTAATTACTTTTTGTCACTCTTCACTTTCTGTCAAACAAAAAGCCAAAACACACACACACCGACTACAACTTCAGTGATTACAGCCATTAATCTTCAGTGGAAAACAAAGAGCAGAGCGAACAAATGCTTCCTCTAAACACATTTATTTCTGGTGACGACTATTGTTGAAAACATCACCCAGCTCCTAGAGTTATAATTGACCACACAAATCAGACTAACAGCCCTTCAGCATTTCTTAAAGTCTCTAACAAACAGCCTGTCCAGACGCCATCACCATTCCTTCACTGTAGAACCAGAGAATGATCTTCTCAGGAATATTTGCTCTTGGCAATGTCATGATGCCAGATGCTGAGGTGTTTCAGAGACACAGATGCTTGAGGCAAAGCGAGACCACCAAACTAAAGGACGATCCATATGGACAACAGCAGACTGCAGAAGAGGAGGAGGAGGAAGATGAAGATGAAGTAATAAACTAAGGAGACTGCAGTGCTGTAATTAATGTTTTCATAGGAGGAACACTTGCATTACCTTTTAGCTAATTTTGTACATTTCCTACCGTAAATATATCAACTTTAAATGCGATTTTCTCAATATTCTTATCAGATTCCAGATGTTCAAATAGATGTATCTCAGCCAAACATTGTCCTAATTTAGCTAGTATCCAGACTAAAAAGTTTCTAAAAATGCTGTAAAATGAGGATGCTGTCAAAAATAAAGTCATAAATAAAAAAAATCATAAATATATATGTATATGTAAATAAGTATATATATAAATAAATATATGTATATGTATGTACTCCTGTATGTATGCATGTATAAATAAAGCACTGTGTGTGTGTGTGTGTGTGTGTGTGTGTGTGTGTGTGTGTGTGTGTGTGTGTGTGTGTATATATTTTTATTTTTTCTTTTCTTATTTCTTTCTTTTTTTAGGGTAGTAGGGTTTTAAATTTCAATGTTTTATGAAGATTATTCTAAGAAGAATAAGAAAAAGCCTTCTTTCCAAATACAGTGCTCATATTAGGGACAATAACGCACAATCTGTCAACTGAAAGTAGGCTCTTAATATGAATTTGATTAAATATTAGCATAACCTGCAAAATATGAAAGCAAGAAACTGATTTTACAAAGTTGAACCAATGAAACTGCCAAGAGAGAGCCATTTAACCTTTGCATACAGATTACAATGAGTTACATACATTAATTACTTTAATCACACCATGGTAAACTATGAAGCATCTGCCGAGATCAAACACCAGCATATCTGTATAAAATATCACAGAAGTCTAGAAAAGTAGGAGCAACTCATTTCTAGTTAGCAACCAAAAAAATACATAATTCTTATGCAGTTTTGTAGATCAATGTGCTCTTTAAAAGACAAACTGTCATCAAGTACAATCATATTTAAACGTTGAAACACTCTCAATCTCTGCACCCCAAGCAGAGTAATAAAATTATGCTAGACGACACTGAGAATTGAGTATCATTATACAAGTTCTCATTATGTAAGAATTTGTAATGACTCAAATGTCTAGAACATGGGGGCAGAAAAAAACAACAACCTTTTAACCATTTATTAGTTTGCTGGATTTTCAATTCCAATCTACAAAACATGCATATTTAATGCCATGGAAATGATTTATTTCCATCTTCAATGCAAGACCATTTTTCACAGCCCTTCAGGCGAGTACAAAAGGGGAACTGTTGTTTCTGAACATTTGATAAGGATTCGGCAAACCTGGTGTTGCATTCAAATACTGCAGATAATCAAAACGGGACAGTGTAATTAACTCTGGGTCACAGATTAAAAAAAACATCTATTCTTTTTTAAGCCTTACTGACAGTTTTCCTGAACAACAAAGCGCATAACGTGCTCCTGCCTGCCCTCACTGAATGAATATTTCATTGTGTAAAGAAAAAGAGATGTGATGCAAACACACCATGAGAATGTACGGCAAAAATGGGAAGAAATGATAGACATATAAAGCAAAGGATGAAAGTAAAAAATAGGGTTGAGTTTCTTACCCCTGCGGCAAATCCCAGACTGCCATCCAAGACCCGCTTCTGTGAGGAAAAAAGAAATACACTATAAAATCAACAACACAATTAAAAAAATAATGACAGCTGTGGTTGCCAGATATTTGCCATAAAAACTGAAATTAAATTTACAGTAAAACTTGTATATTTTATTAACTGATATAATGTTAATATATCAACCTAATGACCTAGTGAAATACAAAACATGTGACACTAAAAAAGTATGTAATAAACATTCATTTAACAACATAATGTTAAATAAAACCCTAAAGCACATAACTTGTATCCAAAAATTAAGAAAAAGCATTCTCAATTTTTTTTTTAAATCAAACATTAGTTGTGATTTTTTTTTACTGTAAATTATAAGATAAGTTAAGATAGATACATTTTTCATTTAACAGTATTTTACTGTAAAATTACATGAAATATCCTGTTAGATCACATTTTTTTTTACTGTATATAGTAAGGGACCATAGCATTTTTATAGTTGTTTACTAATAAAATTAGTTAAACACTCAAATCTTCATTTCACCTTGACTCTTCTTAAAAAAAAAAAAAAAAAAAAAAAAAATTATATAAAAATTATATTTTTATAAATATTTTCATTATTTAATGTTAAGCCAAACATATTTTACTTGAAGAAATATGAACTAAAATTTCCCCATTAAAGGGAAAGTTCACCCAAAAATGAATGAAGTCATAATTTAATCACTTTCATGTTCTAAACCTGTTCCTTCTGTTGAACATGAAACAAGATCATTTGAAGAATATGGGTAACAAAACAGTTTCTGGTACCATTAACTTTTAGAATATGGGGGGAAAATACTATGGAAGTCTACCAGCAACTATTCCTTTAACTTTCATTATATGGAAAACAGTGGTCAGTACATTCTTCATAATATCTTGGATATGGATATGACAGAATTTCCTTTTTTAACTATCCCTCTCTATATTGTATGACAGCCCTGACTGATGTAACCCGTCTCACCTGTCTGCTGGAGAAGACGAAGACGAGAGCGGCTCCAGCTGCGGTGAGGCCCCAGGTGAACAGGGTCCCCAGCAGGGCCTGAACCACAGGACTGACGCCTGCAATCATGATGCCTGTGCAAATCAAACACAGAGAGACGGAGGACGCAGTTTATTCCTCGTGAACCAAATCCTGTTTATCCAGGATATCTGCAAACACTGAGCTCTGTGCATTAAACAAGCCCATTTAAAACCATTATGTTTAGTTACAGGTAGAATTAAGGTTCAGTTAATGACAAGCTCAGCGTATGTAGTTTATAATTACTGTTTAATCTCTGCCACATGTGTGACCCTGGAGCACAAAAGAAGTCATAAGTCAACACAGGTATATTTGTAGCAATAGACAACAATACATTGTATGGGTCAAATTATCCATTTTTCTTTTATGACAAAAATCATTAGGATATTAAGATCATGTTCCATGAAGATATTTTGTATATTTCCTACCATAAATATATCAACTTTAAATGCGAATTTCTCAACAAAAAAAAAAAAAAAATTTTTTTTGTCCTACAAATATTGTCCTATCATAACAAACCATACATCAATGGAAAGCTTATTTATTAAAAAGCGACCCTTATGACTGGTTTTGTGGTCCAGGGTCACATTTATGTTACAATATATATGAACTAGATATATCTGTCAGTTCTGAGTGAGTGCAACATATGTCATTATGCATGAACCAAACAATTAAACATATTAACTAGCACTGCAGTTCCTTCCTATCGAAACAATGTTTATTAGCAGCTGAAACACTCATAAATGATATAATAAAGAAAATGCAGCGCTATTTAATGAAATAACAGACTGAAAGACTCCTGCAAAGTTCAATCGTCAACTTATGCTGCATTTAAATATGCCAGTATTTCAGAAACACAAAATAAACGCGTCGATAGCAGATTTGTGCTTTTTTTTCCATTGATTTCATTCATTTTACTGCCGCAGAATACACAACTTACTATTGAATGAGTTAGTACTTACTGTTTACAGACACCAGCTGAACAACTTCACTTCCTGCTTCCCTGTGTACACGTGTCTGTGTGACGGCCGAGGTCCCGCCTCTCTCGAGCTCCTATTGGTTCGAGTTTTAAAGTGACACGTCAGCTACGCTCCAACAGGTTATCATGTAGATTCCGAGTTACCTGCTGAACAGTTTACAAGATTTACAGCTGAATAATGTTGTGAACTTGTAGATTAGAAAAAAACGTCACTAGTTATATATTTTTCTACATGCAAGATTATTCTGGAAGGATTTGGAAACTTATTAGGAGAAAGTAATGCGTTAACCTTTGGGGGAAAATAACTAATTATAAATAGGCTACATAAAACAATAAATATAAATACATAAAAATTGTCATTTACTTCTTGATATGGTGATCTGCTGCTGTATACTGTAAAAAAAATAATAAAATAAAAAAATCGAACCTGCAAATAAAATAAATATTATTTGAGCACGTTTTACAATAAAACCCCATTTCAGTCTTTCAACTTTTCATTTAAATGTGTTAGCTGCCTTTCTTTCTAATTATTTAAAAAAATGAGTAGCAATTTATGAGTGAAAATTGTTTCAAAGTAAAAAAAAAAAAAAAGTGTAGTCTATACATAATAATAATATGAAGAAAATAATAATAAATGAATATAAATTAAATTAATAATATAATTAAATTAATTAATTATAAATAAAATTACAAATAATAAAATTAATGAATTATTAATTATGTGACATTTTATTTAATATTTTTTACAATTATTCTCTGCGCCCCCGACTGTATTATTCTGCATACATCATGTGCTCTGATACTTTCATGCTGTTTGAACCCCGTTCAAATTATATTCCAATCCCATCAATGATACAATTATAAAATGTAATACTTTTTATATTGCATTATTTCTCTAATCAACCTTTTCTTATCTCTAGTGCTTTATCTTTTCATTTTTGTCATGTGCGCTCTTTAATTAGCTCCTTTATATTTGCTCTTCAGTTATTACTCTCCTTTTATCTCTCATCTCTTTTCTCATTTATTTGATCTAATATCTTGTTTGATAACGACAGCTTTCTTAGAAACGCATCTGGTTATGTATCCTGCACTGCTTCTCGTCTCCTTTATGGTGAGCAGACTGTTGTTTCTTTCATGACAATGAGATTCACTCACCATATGAACTTCTGATGTATGTTCGTCTTTGAGAAGAGTCCATCAGGGCTGTTCATTGAAGTCTAAAATAGCAGGGGACCACAAACTGAAATATTAAAATGACTTCCATCACACAGAACATGACTATATTATTGTTATTGTGACAGATGGATTATACAGGATTTCTCTTCAGGAATTGTTACCAGAAAAATGGTAAAAATGGAAAAATAAAGCATCACTGAACTTTACAGGTGATTCACTACAGCCATGTGCATTTGAGATTTGTCATTTGGTTTAAGATGAACGATAAGCCATAAGAAATTAGATCAGAGAACAGAGATGAAAGAGAAAAGGGGAGTCATTTCAGTAAAATTGAAAACAGAAATAATGGAACTAATTAAAGACACATGCAAATGAAAGAAAAAAAAAATTTTTTTCGAAAGACAAAGAATAAAGAGATGCACAGATGAGACCAGGAACGTGCATTAAAGGTTTTTGGAGGAAAGCTTTCAGAACATTTTGAATCATATCCTAGTTCTTCTTTCCCAAACAGTTACAATTCTTAGAAACCACAACATGCTATTTGTAAAACCGGTATGTTCCTTGTTAAGAGATACAAGAGAACTCAAGCCCAGAACAGTGAAACCAAATGCCGAGCATGGAGATTTATTGGAGAGGTCTGGATACCTGTCTTCAAGTCACTTGAGGCCCTTTAAACCTCTAAATAAGCTCAAAGCATTTCCAAGTTTACAGTAACATGCCAATGGAAAGTTCCAAATTCTAGGAATGATTTCATGGAATTGGGAGTAGAGCAACCTCCAAAACAATCTGCATATTGCATAACCACATATCTACTACCAAAACTGTGCTTGTCAGTGAGGTGAGTATATAGCTCACTCTATAAGCATTACCTCCCTCAGTTACTGTTATCCTGGGAAGTTCACTGGGAGAATTGCGGCATTCCAACTATGCGTGTCAGAGGAGGAACAGGACTAAGGTGATCGCTCATTACTCTTGCCCTTTTATCTGCAACCGTTTCCACCCACCGAGGCCTTGTGCGTGATAAATGATTCACTGACCGACAAACAAAGACAATCGGCGAGAAATATAAACACTGAAGGGGGGAACGCAGTGCATTAAAACAAGCAGAGGGAGACAGGTCAGATTCATCACTCATCCTTTGGGGACGTACTTGGAAAGTGGGTGGCCCAGAGGGGAAGTTGGGGGTTGATGGGCTCAGATTGACCCCCCACTGAACTGCGAGAAAAGGGAGGAAACAGAGGGGTGGAGAGAAGGAGGAAAATGAGAGGGAGTGAGAAAGGGAGTGTGAAAGAAAGAGACTGGATGGACCTTCTGACAAGGGTGTTTAGTTATGAAAACAAAAGTATTGTAACAGATGGCACCCTGGAAACCTCTTAACAGCGGATTGGAACGAGCCGGCGCAGCTTATCGGAGTCAACGGATGACTTTAGACACACACACACACACACACACTCTGGGCGCTGCTGGGGGGATATATAAGATCTCACTAGGAGGGTCAAACACCCACTAAATTTCTGCTTTGGAGTCTAGATCTTTCAACAAATATCCTACCAGTCGTTTGAGTGCCAGTTCTTTTGGGTGAAGCTTGTTTTTCCTCCAAGCTTATGCTGAAATTTCTTCAAAGACCAACTGGGGAAGTTCTCGAGATGGGAAAATAAACCAGCTTCAAGGACAAGGTGGATGCAAACCTGTGGAGATCAAGAACAAATTTTGGCAAGATCTGATGCATTTGAACTTGCAAGGACTGCAAGGACTACAAACTGTTTTTGACCAGAACATTTGTCAAGTTCTAATATGATTGAACTTCTGCAAGGATTACAAACTGTTTTTTTCCAGAAATTTCAGCAAGATCTAATACGTTTGAACTTCTGCAAGGATTGTTTTTGACAATAAATTTTGGCAAGATCAATTACATTTGAACTTCTGCAAGGACTAAAAACCATTTTCTTCCAGAAATTTTGGCAATTTCTAATACATTTGATCTTCTGCAAGGATTACAAACCATTTTTGACCAGAAATTTCATGGCAAGATCTAATACATCCGATCTTCTCCTCCAAGAACTACAAACTGTTGCTGACCAGAAATGGAAACCTCAAAACCTGTGGGAATGTTTTACGACAACGTGTCGATCGTAGATCTGGACAGCTCTGCGATAAACAACGTCTACATTCGGGAGGACTTCGACGCTTTCAGCGTCACCATGGCCATCTTGTACCTGGCCGTGTGCATTGTGGGATTGGCCGGGAACTCGCTGGTCATCGTCACCATTCTGAAACTGGACAAAATGTCTTCGGCAACCACCGTCTACATTTTCAACTTGGCTCTGGCGGATGGACTCTTCATGGTAGGACTCCCATTCATCGCCATCCAAAACTTCCAGGACCAGTGGATCTTCGGAGATGCCGTTTGTAAGCTAGTTATGGTTCTAGATGGCATCAATCAATTCACAAGCGTGTTCTGCTTAACGGTGATGAGTGTTGATCGCTATATGGCTCTGGTAGACCCACTGCGCTTCGCTCACTGGCGGACACCACGACGGGCGAAGATCATCTCCGCATTAATGTGGTTTATCTCTCTGTTTCCAGTGCTTCCAATGGCTATTCACTTTTCTGCCAACTATGGTTTGTGCACCGTTGACCCTCATGTTGCATCTGACACCTGGTGGTTGGCCTTTCTTAGCTACACATTCATACTGGGCTTCGCCTTGCCGTTCACCATAATGATTGTGTTTTACACAGCACTTCTAATGACTTTGAGAAACGCCAGACAGCAAACGTCTTCAATGGAAAGTCACAGGTTTGAGAAACAGGTTACTAAGATGGTAGTGGCGGTCGTTTTGGTGTTTGGCATCTGCTGGCTGCCGTTCTACGTCCTCAACTTTTGCTCTCTGCACCAAATAGACCTGGTGCTCGATTTCATGCGTGGCTTTGAGTTTGTGGTGCTGCTGTCGTACTCATGGAGCTGCGCCAATCCAATACTGTATGCATGTTTGTCGGAAACCTTTCGAAGACATTTCCAAACCCTCCTTTGCCCTCACAAGAGCTCACGGACACACTGCGACAGAGACACCGAGGGCTTTGTTTTGCATGACACCAACGTACAAAGCATGCTAGCTTAGTATGTCTTTGTTTTAAATAGTTAGAAGGGTTTGTGTTGCAATGCATTCCCGCTTTGTAAACAGACAATCTTTGCTCGCCACATTTTTGTAGTAGTCTCTGAGACTGCATTTGCTTCTGTGCAACAGAGAAAAAGACACGAGCAGAGTGAGGCGTGATAAGTGGCGAGTGGAAGTCGATAACTCATACTTTGTTGCAGCAATGTTATTTCACCACAAACGCAAAGTTGCTTGGTTTCGGTGCAAAGGAAGAGCCGTGTTGTAAGGATGATTAAGCAATTTCTGCCCTCCTGTACAAGTGCTGTCAAACTGATTGTGGACTTCAGGATGATGTCATGGTTGTCATGGCATCCAGCTTGGACCAAATATTTGAGGATTTTTGTGTGACTGTTACTGAATGACACATGAAAAAGGAATGTTGCTGTGAATTTGTTTGAAAACAGTTTATAAATATGATGTTAATGGCCAACATTTGTTTAAATAACCATGTGTTATTATATAATCTACACAGGGTAATGTATATTTTTATTACTTGATTTTTGAATATATGTTATTTGATTTTTGAATATATATTTTGCTACTTTTTGGGGGGGAGGGGGTTGCTTTTTTTGCTTTGAAGTAATTATGCTTTGTAAGTTTTTGATAATATATTCTGAACTGATGATTCTGAAATGATTAGAAACTATTTTATGCTTCTGCTTTGATGCCAATATTTTACTTTATTGCATGTATTGAATATTTCCATATAATCATCCAAAAAGATTTTTTTTTGGGGGGGGGGGTTGTATTACTTTCTACATATGTAATTTATCATTGTTCATAAACATTCAAATTCACACCTAACGACAAAGTGTGTAATTCTAGTTGTTCAAGTAAGGGGAATGAATTATTAAAACATTTATGAATCTCCTTTCAAAAGTTTTTAGTGGAAGTTGTCAAAAGAGCAAGTTTTCAGATTAAAGCTTAAGGAGAAACAAACATGCATTCAATTTGAGCTGTTTCTGCTTTAAATGTAGAAATGTATAACCACTTGCAGATAAAAACAAATCTATCATCTACTTTAAGTTTGTTTTTATATATTGACAGCTTGAAGGCTTGCAACTGAGAAATGCTTGAGAAAATGGTCCACAACACTTCTTTGTCTCACATCTGGCCCACATTTGAAATGTTATAAACGTGTTGTTTTTGCAGCAGTTTTATAGGCAGTCAAGGTGCAATACAAGCCTATAACATACCTTTCCTTATTCAGTATTCATGACTAAAGGGGAACCTGGTATAGCATAAAACTTTTCTCATCAAAATACGAACGCACATGTAAACATCATGTATAAATGCTTATTCCATGGTCTGTCTGAATACTCGATTCTGATTGGCTGGCAGGTGTTGATTAAATTCGTTGAACTGCACAGGTAGTTCCAAGTCAGTTTAATCACCGTTCCATATTAATGCGCTGCTTTAATAGATGCACACTAACCAACAAGCAGCACTCGCTCACACACACACACACACACACACAGAAGGAGAGACTATGGAAGCCCGTTCCCGCCACCTTAAGAAAAAATATAATTCTGTAAGTCATAATAATGAGATACTTTCTCATAATAATGACTTAGTATCTCGTTATATTGAGATACTTTCTCATAATAATGACTTAGTTTCTCATAATAATGACTTAGTTTCTCATAATAATGACTTAGTTTCTCGTAATAATGAGACTTAACTCTCGTAATAATGAATGACTTAGTTTCTCATAATAATGACTTAGTTTCTCGTAATAATGACTTATTTCTCGTCTTAGTTTCTCGTAATAATGAGAAACTCGTAATAATGACTTTCTCGTCTCGTAATAATGAGAAACTTTCTCGTAATAACGACTCACTCCTAAAAAAAAAAATAAAGACTTCCTCTACGCATGCGCAATGCAAGAGTGACGGCACGCTAGCGACATCTGCTGGTCAAAGCCATGCAGGAACACCGCAAACATTGCTTGTTCTGTAATCTAAAACTGTATAATCTGTTTTTAAATGACGATTTCAGATAAATTATCTGCATGTAGTCTTTTGATAATTTGTAGCACGTACCAGCAAGTTACTCTGCCAGATAGTTATGGCTTCAAACATTCCAGACTAATATTTCAGTTAAGAAATACAGGCATTTTATGAAGAAATGAAAGCCATTACGCATATAAACTTAATTTATAGATGTCTATTTCATTGATCTATTAGTTTTATTAGCTGTCCCTTTCATGCATCACATGCTTCATACAGTAAGCCATCTCATTTCAAAAGCACAAAGCATCATTTTTCGTTACCACGGCAACCGCTTGGTCTTCAGCATCCTACACCGCTTCTTGCAGGACAAACGCTTAACGTGAAAAATGCTTAACGTGGCTTGAAGTACAAAGACAGATTGAACCAAATTCAGTACACAACTTAATGACATGCATACTGTATATACAGGCATTCAGGTGGACCCAAAATATGAATGCAACGCAAAACAGCAACGCTTATGCAGCATTTTCTATAACGGTTTTCTAAAGGAAAACGCTTAACATGCAAGTTTGGGTGTTGTGTTCAAATTCTGGGTTCTTATGCTTGCCTGTATGGATGATCAATAGTACTGTATCCTGAATTAGTCATTGTTCTTTAAGCCACATTAAGCATTTTTCACGTTCACATGTCCTGCAAGAAGCGGTGTGGGATGCTGAAGACCAAGCGGTTGCCGTGGTAACGAACAACTACGCTTTGTGCTAGCGGATGAGATTGGGCTACTGTATAAACATTGTGGGCTTATGCATGTGATGTATGAAAGTGACAGCTAATAAAAACTAACAAATCATCGAAATGAACATCTATTCGTTAAGTTTATATGTGTAATGGCTTTCATGTCTTCATAAAATGCGTGTGATTTTTGTTGGAATATATTCCTCTATATCTGAAGCCATGAACTTCATTGTCTGGCAGAGTAACTTGCTGGTACGTGCTACAAATTATCAAAAGACTACATGCAGATAATTTATCTGAAATCGTCATTTAAAGATAGATTATACAGTTTTAGATTACAGAACAAGCAATGTTTGCGGTGTTCCTGCATGGCTTTGACCAGCAGATGTCGCTAGCGTGCCGTCACTCTTGCATTGCGCATGCGTAGAGGAAGTCTTTATTATTATTTTTTTTAATTTTTTAGGAGTAAGTCATTATTACCAGAAAGTTTCTCATTATTACGAGAAAATAAGTCATTATTATGAGAAAGTTTCTCATTATTACGAGAAATTTTCTAAGTCATTATTACGAGAAACTAAGTCATTATTACGAGAAACTAAGTCATTATTATGAGAAACTAAGTCATTATTATGAGAAACTAAGTCATTATTATGAGAAAGTATCTCATTATTATGACTTACAGAATTATATTTTTTCTTAAGGTGGCGGGAACGGGCTTCCATAAGAGACTGAGTGTGAGTTCGAAGATCGCAGATTGCGCTGCACACATACATGAACTTCTTGTCAACGCTTCCCCGCGATTTTTATTAATAAAATAGCCTAGATACTAGATCGCTACATTATATTCCTCAACAACGATGGTAAAATGGCTGAAATCAAAGAAAACCGAAGAAAAGTAAAATCAAGGAACTTTGCTGCCGTACCATCTGTGCAGCAGGTGCAGTGATATGAAAGTAGCGCCTGAAAGTAGTCCCCAGCTCAGTAGCCTAACTGATATAGCTGGGGACTACTTTCAGGCGCTGCGTCATATCACTGCACCTGCTGCACTCATGGTACGGCAGCAAAGCTCCTTGATTATTACGCCGGAATGAGGAATATAGTTCCTAACCATATCAGCCTAGAAAATCACAACTTTTCATTTTCCGTCGGTCTTAGTACACGATGTAACTACAGAAGTGTCAAGTTTTAAATAGGAAAATTATCGAAACTCTTTGGTCATTTTTGAGCGCGATGCTAATGGTCTAATCCGATTCAATGAACTATGCTAAGCTAAGCTAAAAGTGCTACCGCCAGACCCGGAGATCGGCTGAATGGATTCAAAAACGGTAAATCTCAACTTTTTAACTCTAGGGGAGGTGTAAAATGAGCCTATTTCCAAAAAAAGTGGAGTGTTCCTTTAACGTTGCTTAATGCGTTAGAGAGTGTTTTAAAAGACCAAACTCAGTAAGCACATTATTAATAAATTATAATATCCTATGTACAGACAAGATGAGTCCAGGATGCGAACGCAACGGGTTTTTCTTATATTTCTATGGGTAAAACGCTTAATGCGTTAAACGCATTGCGTTCTTATTATGGGCTTATTTGCTTGTCGCATTAAGCCACATTAAGCCATGTATAACGCATTAAGCCACGTTACGTGTTGTCCATATGGTATTCTATGGAGGAAAACGCTTTACGTGGAATTAAACGCATTGCGTTCTTATTATGGGCTCATCTTCTTGTCTGTACATTACTAATAATGTGTATGCTGACTTTTGTCTTTTAAAAACACTCTCAATTAAAGCATTAAGCCAGGTTAAGCATTTTAGAATGTTCCTGTCAAGGTTGCGTTCGTTACTATAGCAACAGTACACTCACGATGCATTGTTTTAAAAATCAAACAATCATTGTTTAAAAGAACCACTTTTGTTATGTCGAAATCACGAGAAAATTAAGTCGTGATCACGAGAAAACAACTTTTGTTATGTCTGATCACGAGAAAATTAAGTCGTGATCACGAGAAAACAACTCGTTATGTCTGATCACGAGAAAATTAAGTCGTGATAACGAGAAAACAACTTTTGTTATGTCGAGATCACGAGAAAATTAAGTCGTGATAACGAGAAAACAACTTTTGTTATGTCTGATCACGAGAAAATTAAGTCGTGATAACGAGAAAACAACTTTTGTTATGTCTGATCACGAGAAAATTAAGTCGTGATCACGAGAAAACAACTTTTGTTATGTCTGATCACGAGAAAATTAAGTCGTGATAACGAGAAAACAACTTTTGTTATGTCGAGATCACGAGAAAATTAAGTCGTGATAACGAGAAAACAACTTTTGTTATGTCTGATCACGAGAAAAATAAGTCGTGATCACGAGAAAACAGCTTTTGTTATGTCTGATCACGAGAAAATTAAGTCGTGATCACGAGAAAACAGCTTTTGTTATGTCTGATCACGAGAAAATTAAGTCGTGATAACGAGAAAACAACTTTTGTTATGTCTGATCACGAGAAAATTAAGTCGTGATCACGAGAAAACAGCTTTTGTTATGTCTGATCACGAGAAAATTAAGTCGTGATCACGAGAAAACAACTTTTGTTATGTCTGATCACGAGAAAATTAAGTCGTGATCACGAGAAAACAGCTTTTGTTATGTCGAGATCACGAGAAAAATAAGTCGTGATCACGAGAAAACAACTCGTTATGTCTGATCACGAGAAAATTAAGTCGTGATCACGAGAAAACAACTCGTTATGTCGTGATCACGAGAAAATTAAGTCGTGATCACGAGAAAACAGCTTTTGTTATGTCTGATCACGAGAAAATTAAGTCGTGATCACGAGAAAACAGCTTTTGTTATGTCTGATCACGAGAAAATTAAGTCGTGATCACGAGAAAACAGCTTTTGTTATGTCTGATCACGAGAAAATTAAGTCGTGATCACGAGAAAACAACTTTTGTTATGTCTGATCACGAGAAAATTAAGTCGTGATCACGAGAAAACAACTTTTGTTATGTCGAGATCACGAGAAAATTAAGTCGTGATCACGAGAAAACAACTTTTGTTATGTCTGATCACGAGAAAATTAAGTCGTGATCACGAGAAAACAACTCGTTATGTCTGATCACGAGAAAATTAAGTCGTGATCACGAGAAAACAACTCGTTATGTCTGATCACGAGAAAATTAAGTCGTGATCACGAGAAAACAACTCGTTATGTCTGATCACGAGAAAATTAAGTCGTGATCACGAGAAAACAACTCGTTATGTCTGATCACGAGAAAATTAAGTCGTGATCATGAGAAAACAACTTTTGTTATGTCTGATCACGAGAAAATTAAGTCGTGATCACGAGAAAACAACTTTTGTTATGTCGAGATCACGAGAAAATTAAGTCGTGATACGAGAAAACAACTTTTGTTATGTCTGATCACGAGAAAATTAAGTCGTGATCACGAGAAAACAACTCGTTATGTCTGATTACGAGAAAATTAAGTCGTGATCACGAGAAAACAACTTTTGTTATGTCTGATCACGAGAAAATTAAGTCGTGATCACGAGAAAACAACTTTTGTTATGTCTGATCACGAGAAAACAACTCGTTATGTCTGATCACGAGAAAATTAAGTCGTGATCACGAGAAAACAACTCGTTATGTCTGATCACGAGAAAATTAAGTCGTGATCACGAGAAAACAACTTTTGTTATGTCTGATCACGAGAAAATTAAGTCGTGATCACGAGAAAACAACTCGTTATGTCTGATCACGAGAAAATTAAGTCGTGATCACGAGAAAACAACTTTTGTTATGTCTGATCACGAGAAAATTAAGTCGTGATCACGAGAAAACAACTCGTTATGTCTGATCACGAGAAAATTAAGTCGTGATCACGAGAAAACAACTCGTTATGTCTGATTACGAGAAAATTAAGTCGTGATCACGAGAAAACAACTTTTGTTATGTCTGATCACGAGAAAATTAAGTCGTGATCACGAGAAAACAACTCGTTATGTCTGATTACGAGAAAATTAAGTCGTGATCACGAGAAAACAACTTTTGTTATGTCTGATCACGAGAAAATTAAGTCGTGATCACGAGAAAACAACTTTTGTTATGTCGAGATCACGAGAAAATTAAGTCGTGATCACGAGAAAACAACTTTTGTTATGTCTGATCACGAGAAAATTAAGTTGTGATCACGAGAAAACAACTCGTTATGTCTGATCACGAGAATAGCAATACTAGTCTATAACTTGGCAAATGACCAATTGACCATGGAATAAGCGGGATAATCAACACAATCATCCCTCAACAGCTCATCCATAAACTGGTCCAGAATACGAACTGGCTGTTGGACTTTCTGACCGTCAGGCAGTATTTCTCACACTTGTGTGCTGATCCTCTGACCCACGACTGCACACCGTGCTTCATTAGCGGATGACACGACTGTATCAGCAACAGAGATGAGACCAACTATAGTGACAACAATGAATGTGGAGAAGACGAAGGAGATTGTCGTTGACTTCAGGAGAGTGCACACTCAGCATACCATCAATGGTGCGACCGTGCAGCACCAAGTTCCTGGGTGTACACATCACAGCAAACAACACTGCAGCACTAGTCGCAAACTTCATGTGCACCTTCTACAGAGGCACCATCGAGAGCATTCTGACTAGCTGCATCAATAACGCGGCCGCAAGTAACGGATAGTGAGAGCAGCTGAGAAGATAGGAGTCTCATCAGCATTGCAGGTGATCTTCTTCAGTCTGATCACTGAGGAAAGTGCAGCTGGCTGTTGAACAGGAACTCGGACGGAGACTCACTTGTACAGCATTGGACTGACCTCATTCATTCAACTACCTCGTCTGGCAAATAAAAAAGACTGACTTTAAATAGTCTTATAAGCTCTTTGGCAATCTCACTGATTTGCACTATCTGCCATGTGCCCTATGCCACTTTGGTCCTTATTTGTATAAATAGTTGCACATGCGTATACTTATCTGTAAAGTGTTATCTGTATGCACCAGGGAGTAAGAGAGTAACGCAATTTCAATTCTCTGCATATGTACGGTACATGTGGCACAATAAAGCTGACTTTGACTTTGACTTTGACTAATCAACGGCTAGCCGTGCATTAAACAATTTGAATGCACTTCGCAGAGGCAACCGTTCTTCGCCTCCACGTCGTGCTTTCCAATCGTTTAATGCACAGCTAGCCGTTGATTATCCCTTACATACATACTCACACTTTTCTTGAAATGATCGTTGTTGCCTGTCATCCTATTAAAAATAAATAAATAAATATGCATAAATGTATTAGACAGGACTTGGTTGGAGACAGTATACTTAGATTAGAACACTTAAAATGCTTCATTCCCATGTACAAATGTCAAAGTGTATCCCATGGCTCCATGACGAATTTGTTTTTGTGAAGATTGTCAAAAAATTATACCTTTGACATAAAGCAGATGCAATCTAAGCTCATCATATCTTCCAAAAAAAATTATTTAGATACAAAATTAGAAGGTTGGCAATAGCTCTCACGCACATTATGTACCAAAACAATTTTAAATAACATCTCTCGGGAGGTTATGGGATCACGTCCCTCATTACTCTGACCAAAGGGCAGCATCTATATTGTGTCATAAGCATCTAAACCGAAAATTACTAATTCAGAATCAGCATTAAAATATGAAATACAAATTAAATAAATCACATGACTATGTGTAAAATATAGCAAATATAATACACATATTATGTAAAACTCCATCTAGAATTAAAAAAATAAGTCCTAAAATGATGTGTATTAACAACTCTAATTTAAATGCATGTTGACATTTGATTCACAGTCCTGGTTCTGTATTTTTGTGTCATTCTTGTCCAGAAACTTCTCACTTTAACCCTGCCATTACATATCCAGTTCAACATACTCTAGTTAACACTACATTTGACCATTTTAAACAACAAAACTGTCCGCTAGTTCAGCTGTCACTTGTCTGTCACTGATGACCCGGACTGTCTAAAAGGTTTCATTTATCGTTCCCCAACCTTTGGCTTTGTGCCTTAGAAAACATCCTTTTAAACTCCTAGCTTGGCTATTTGACTATAATCATCTATCATTATCACTGTGCATACACTGACAAAAGCTTTTAATTGGACCCCTGGGCATCACATGTCCGGTGCAGGCCAATAATGTATAGGTTTGTGACATATCATAAAAATAATGAATAGTTTAGTTATCCTGAGGCACTTATTCAAGACAGTAAGAGAGAGCCATATGCCGTTTATTAAAACGACAGTAATAAACTGCCTCATTTCGCATTCATATTTGACCTTATTTCTTTGCAACAAATTGGCAATAAAAAATACCCTTAAAGTTGATGTGACTCAAACCAATTTCTTAATGACTCTCACAATCAAACATGCTCGCTAAGGAAGGATACAGGCTATTTAGCTTTTATACTTACATACATTGTGAACATAATGGAAAGGTAACACTTTATTTCGATAGTCCACTTTAGAAATTCTACTAACAGTAAGTAACTTTGGGTAAAACTTTATTTTAATGTGTTAAGAATACAGAGTAATTACCTAATTAAGTACTTAGTAGTAGCCGTTGTACTTACATGAATCAAAATGTACTTACCATGTAACTAAGTTATGTAACAGCCTGTACTTACAGTTTGTAATTATGTAGATGTAATAGACAGCTGTTACACATATGTTACAGACCGAGTCTGTTACACAGCTACTTCTGTAACCAAAAGATTGTTACATATGTGTTGCAGACTATATGCAATGTGATTATAAATGTAAGTACACAGACATAAGCTACTTAAAATAAAGTGCAACAAGATTGTACTTAAGTGTACTTCATGTGTATCTATACTGTATCCAGCTGTACCTTAGTTTGATTTAACCCACCAGTACACAGCTAAAATACATGTAATACCTTTCTAATTACATTACAATTACAGAATATTACACAGACATAAGCTACTTAAAATAAAGTGTATCAAGATTGTACTTAAGTGTACTTCATGTGTATCTATACTGTATCCAGCTGTACCTTAGTTTGATTTAACCCACCAGTACACAGCTGAAATACATGTAATACCTTTATAATTACATTACAATTACAGAATATCACACAGACATAAGCTACTTAAAATAAAGTGTATCAAGATTGTACTTAAGTGTACAAGTAGCTGTGTAACAGACTCGGTCTGATACATATGTGTAACAGCTGCTATTACATCTACATAATTACAAACTGTAATTACAGGCTGTTCCATAACTTAGTTACATGGTAATTACATGTAAGTACACGGCTACTACTAAGAAATTAATTAGGTAATTACTCTGTATTATGACACCTTAAAAGAAAGTGTTACCTAACTTTGCAACTACATGTCGACTAGCAGTCATTATAGTATTAGTAGACGGTCTGCTTAATATCTTCTATCACTTTATTTTGATGGGACCACAACATACAACATACTGACTATGAGAAACTTTACAAGTATATGTCAACTTCTACTAACCCTAAACCTACCCTAACATACTCTGAGAGTTAGTACACATGTAGTTGCAAATTAATGAGAATTATTTGACATGTAATTACAAACTTACTTATAGTTAGTAGAATGTCTAAAGTGGACTATCAAAATAAAGTGTAACCAATGGAAATGTGAAATGAACGCTCACTCGTTTTACTTGACGGTGTTGATCCGGTGGCGTTGCGATGCGGTTTTCTGATTAGCCTATAGTGTCTAAAGCCCGAACATGTTTCTCAATGTCTCATTAGGTTTACTTTATCAGTGAATAAAGTCATGATAGACACGGCTGCACTGTTTTCAAACTGTTTTTCTATGTAAACAGCCGCGATACGGACGTCTTTTGGCGGTTTTGCCGCCTCTGAGCGCCGTGTTTAAAATGGCGGGCCAAGTAAAAAGAAAAAACGCTTCTCGAGAACCTGCGCTTTTTATCATTTTACTTCAGTGTGAATCACATAAAGACATTCTGTCTGAACAGCCTTTACACTTTAATTCAGTTCACCGCCCATTTCAAGTCCTCGTTATAGGTGGCCAATTTTTATAGCCAACTAGACCTGTTCCGACCTGTAGGTGGCACTGTAACATTGAAAACATTCATCACCAAGAAACAGCATTTAAAAAAAAATTGGAATAAAATGCCATTAATTGGAATAAAATTTGAGCATTTTATGTATCCTAAATAAAAGCTACCAATATTCTAATATTTTCACATCATTTAAATAATTCAACAAAATTTACATTTACACATTTCAGATTGATAAATGTTTGTCTGGGATAAGCTTAAAACATTCAAATATATAAATGGAATTTGAAAAGTAAAAAAAATAAATGATGAAGGCATGGTAAAAAGTTTCCAATACAGTTTTAATGAAACCTTCTCATAACAAAAAGAAAAAAGTTGAAATCTGTTTTAATAAAAATCAGCAACTGGGGCATAAAAGTGCCCAAAGTTAAAGAAACACAGAAATGCTTTGCTCTCTCATTACTAATGTATAATCCTCTCTCTTTGAACCACACACCATCCTAACAACCCTATCAGATTTTCCCATTGATACTTCGTCAGCTTGAAAACAATGGATTTCCTCTCACTGTTGCCCTTTTCATGAAACCTGAATTTAATTTAAAACAGTACTTCAGAATGCAAATATCCATTTGGTTAGAGCTTCATAACACTTTGATATCCAAAGTTTGAAAATAAATGGCTCACTATTTCAAACACTTATCAAATATACTGGATACTTTCTGTTTCCATACACATTTCAGTTTAATCGTTTATCATTTTGACTTATTTTACCCTTTATTCAAGCTGCGTCTGTTTATTGTCATTGCCACAGTTTACCTTTCATCAAGGCTTTTCATGGCGTATCTGCCATTGACCTTTAACCCCATATATTCTCAGTTTCTGCTCTCGTTGAATAAGTGCTGTCAGAGGTGAAGGCCCACTGGTGTGTTCACCATTCTCTTCTGTTAGAATTAACAATTTCAGTTCTGTTAAAGCAGAAGATACTATGACTAAGCTCAGTATTCATGCAGCCTGAATTTCTAGTAAAAATTACTTGACTTGAAACCATTTTACATAGGCCTACTGCCCGCAAGAGTCAAAAAGAAGATTGTGGGGTCTATCATACATTTATAAGGCTATAACTTATGAAGTTATGATAGAGTGTGTGTGTGTGTGTGTGCGTGTGTGTGCGTGTGTGCGTGTACGTGCGAGCGTGTGCGTGCGTGAGTGTGCGTGTGCGTGTGCGTGTGCGTGTGTGTGCGTGTGTTTTTTTGAGTGTGTGTGTGTGTGTGTAGTGTGTGTGTGTGTGTGTGTGTGTGTGTGTGTGTGTGTGTGTGTGTGTGTGTGTCAAACTGTTAGAACTGAGTTCCAGACACTTTGGGAACAATTTGTTTTGTTGTTGTTGTTTGTTTTGCCACTGTACCACTGTACCAAACACACCTCTCTGTGAACTGCTCATGTGCTATAGCCTGTTTGTCTGTTTGTCTGTTTAATCAGTCAAGGTTAGCTTCATTCAGCTTCACCCATTCAGTTATTTTATTGTGTACATGATTTACCCTTTTTGCTCCCTTTGATAAGTGATTGTCATGTGACTGTTCCTGGATCTGAGTACCCACGAGCAAAGATGGCAGAGTCAAGGGGCCGGTTGCATAAACTGCTTAGACTTGTCTTAAAAAATTACTCATGTAATTTGTTTTCTTGGTCATATCTTTTTTAAATCAGTTACAAAAATGTAGGCTGACCCAATTTGAATTAGAAAAGTAACAATGCTTAACTCTTGGCTAACAGCTAGTTCCCTGTTGAAAAATCCAGCATATGCTGGTTAGGTATGTTTTGAAGCATGGCTGCTGGTTTGAGCTGGTTTAAGCTGGTCATGTGCTGGTCCTAAGATGGTCCTGAGCAGGAGCTAGTTGCTTAGAACCAGCTTAGGACCAGCACATGACCAGCTAAGAACCAGCTTAAACCAGCTCATGACCAGCTAAGGACCAGCTTAAACCAGCTCAAACCAGCAGTCATACTTCAAAACATACCTAACCAGCATATGCTGTTTTTTTCAACAGGGTTGGTCAAACTAGTTCTTAAGACACAACATAAGTCACTATGTTTATGCAACTGGCTTCAGGTTGCACAGGATCTTGTATCAGCCATGGAACTGTCATTAAGAATGTATGGAAGCCTGTTTCCACCACCAAATAAAAAAGAAAAAGAAAAAAAGATATTTGTGACTTTTTATCTACAATTCTTTCTTTTTTTTCTCACAATTGTGAGTTTAGAGCTTACAAAACTGTTTTTTTTCTCAGAATTGCTTGATATAAACTCACAGTTGCAAGTTATAAAATCAGAATTGCAGGATATAAACTTGCAATCATGAGAAATAATGTCACAATTGCAAAATATAAACGGTCAATTCTGACTTTCTTTTTCCTCTTGCAATTGCGAGTTTATATCTTGCAATTCTGACATTTTCCTCTCAGTTCTGACTTCTTTTCTCAGAATTGTGAGATATAAACTTGCAATTGCAAGTTATAAAGTGCAGTTCTGAGGAAAAAAGATTTTGCCTTATATATGCACCTTTTTCTTCAACGTGGAAGTAAGCCGGTGTTCTGACGATTTGTGCTACCCGCTCAGATTGTGCTACCTCCCATTAAAAAGATAGGTAGCACAAATCGATAGCGGAAAATGCTACCTATCAGATTGTGCTACCAGCATCTTATTCATGTGATTTGAGGCTTTTTTAATGTCCACACCTACCCTTACCCTAAACCTACCTGTCCACACCTACCCTTACCCTAAACTTACCCTTAAAACAATGCAAATATATTATTGGTAGCACAATCTGATAGGTAGCATGTTTCGTCGGTACACCGGCAAGACTTAGCCGCTATAGGGAAATAACGAGAAGAAGAACAATGTGCAGTAAACAGTAAAACTGTTTGCACTACAAACCAGTGTGTTCATAATTAAGATAATACATTAAAATAGTAAGTCACACCCATTTTAATATCAAGCAGCAAAACCAGCTGTTTTGTACAGCTAAACATAGCTGGATGCAGATGAGACCGGAAGCTTGACCCATAGAATTACGCTCTTACGGGAAGAAAAAGGTGGATGCTAATTGCGTTTATAGCTTATCTCAAAATTATGACTTGCAAACTCACAGTTGAGTTTATATAGCGATTCTGAGACAAGAATTGTTAGATCAAAAGTAAGAACTGTGAGATAAAAAGTCGCAGTTACCTTTTTTTTATTCAGTGGCGGAAACAGTAATGCTATGTATTTCACCGTGGCCAAGTTCAGCCCCGACAATACGGTGCAAAACGTTTTTTAAACGGAAACGGTGGTGCGTTGAACATTGTTCTGATGACGCAAGTGTTGCATCTATGGCAGCTGAGAAGGACATTCTTTGTGTTCTTTTTGAAGATTTTTCGAAGCCTGTTGAAATCGGTATAAATGCGTGTTTAATACTGCAAAATACTCTCAATGTTACAGTCACTGCCCTTGCCGTCCAGAATAAAAGAGAACATCCCAATCGAGTGAATAAGGGATTTGTGGAAACTGTGGTTCCTAATTATTGTGATCCAACATTTGCCTCACATTTCAGCTGAAGGATAATCCACTTCTTACCTCCGAGACTGTTATTATCTATATGACCTTATTATTTTTATTATGAGTATTAGACTTATTATTGCTGATCACTGTTGTTGTTCTATGATATTGTAATATTTACCATTATATAATCAGAGGAGCATAGAAAAGTTTATGAACGTGTCACTCCACAATACACTAGCAAAATATATAAATATGTATAGTATTTTTATGTTACATTAATCAGTGTCTAGCACACCTTCCTAAGGAAAGGATATGGACCAGAAGACATTGCAATTAGTACAATATATTTAGACAGACTTATTTAAAGAAGTTGCAGATCTATACTTGTACTCTTATTATTTCAGTGATTTTGCCTTTAACGAAAATAAACGTGCAAACAATATACTTGCTCTTGTGAATTTATTTTTATGTAATTACATTTACTTACAAATTCATCATCATCATGTTGATATGATGTTACTATAAAACTCTTACGACAAACATGTCTTTTAATATCTTCAATTGTTGCAGCTGCAGCGGACACAGTTGTAAATGACTTCACTTGGACCCATTGTGCCAGCTGTCTCTTTAATGCCACGTGGTTTATACACATGTTGCTGCTGATTGGCTGACATTTCTGACACACCCACCAAACAAGAGAAAACGTATCTCAAACCCGTTGCACACCGTTTCCAGGAAACATGTCGTTCAACCCGGAAACCGTAGCAAAACGTTGTGCACCGGTGTGAGCCTGAACGTGCCCCTTATTTTTAATAAATCGCGGACGGCCATTTGTAGCCTGTGTAAAGCTTCCGGTGTCATTCCCTTACAGCTATTTTAGCTGATCAAAAACAGTTTGTTATGCTGCTTGATACTGCAAACTGGCATTAGTTAACATGTCATTTTAATTCATTATAAGAATCATAAACACTGGTTTAGAGCATTTTAGCCTTTACTGCACTTTGTTATTCCTTTAGTTATTTACCAATAGCGGCTAACGGAAGTAGAAAAGTTTTGCACATTCAAAGAAAATAGGCTATTTCCCTGTTTAAGGTAGTTGTAGAGGTAAAGGAGTCCTTTTTACAGTTTCAATAAATGGTTTGAGAGCCGGGCACAATGTAACACTTTTTGACTTTCTCAGTTTGTGTAGGCTAAATCCACATGGGGTTCAGAATATAATTTTTTATCCACAGTAATTTCACACTTGTCTAGTACAAACATGTCACTTTGTTTCATAATTACAGTGTATACGTTTTTCTTTATTTACCCTAAAAAAATGGAAGTGAAATGTGACAACATGCCCCATAGGTGGGGTACATTATAACATCGGAGCGGCACGTTGTAACATGACCATATGACATCTTAAAATGTTATCTGATCTCATGAAAAAATAGGCTATACAAGACATATATATATATAACAGTATAGGCTATAGGACATCATCTTTTTTCTCAAAGAATGTAGGGAAGATACGAATTCTTATGATATGACTCATTTAAAGTTCCTGAATCTATTCCCACATTTAACCGAATCTAATTTTAAGCATTCGGGGATTTATATAAATAATTATTTGGACCCCTGCCATATTTCCGTATCCTTATCAAGACCACACAGAAATAACAACTGAATATAGCCTTTCACGTCATTTAGATTAATGCATCTCGCGCGCGGAGCGGGATATATCAAGCGCGCGCTCAGCGGATCAGTGCGGGAAGCTGCACTCGCGTGCACGAGGATCTATCTCACTGACATCTTTCAGCTCTGACTGAAAATACCAAAGGAATTCGACCGCTGCCCCCGAAATCTCGTTTTCATGACTTGAATCTTATTTTTTGGTAAAGTTGAAGTGTTTTAAATGTTTTATGTTAAAAGAAATGTTTTAGTTTATGTCCTGCAGAAATAACGATCGTTTGTTATCTGAGGAGAACTGCCGGTGTCCTGACGCACGAACGGACGCGCGCGAGTTTATCAGGACGCGTCAAGTCCGAGCGTCGTTTATTCTTAGTTGATATCGCACTTGAGCGTACAGTTTTGCGGTAATGTTATGGTGATCCGTGGAAGCATGTAAAGCTGTCAAATTCCAGGAATGGATCTCCAAAGGTGCCCAAAAACTACAGGTAAATAATTAAAATGAAACACATCGGTGCAGGGTTTAAAATTGTTCGTTTTTGCAACATACTAATTCACATGGCATGTAGTTATGAGCATATTATTTAAGATTTAACTTTTTCATTTGAAAATAAAAAGCATACCCTATAATTATGCAAATTATTAATAGCCGTTTTTAGGTAAAAACAGTTATGGACTAGTCAGGTGGCTGTTTTAGTTAATATATAACTAATTTTGTGTCCTGTTTTCTATCCATTATTTGTCGTGTACTGGCTAA
Source organism: Schizothorax lantsangensis (assembly GCA_027422415.1). Taxonomy (NCBI): domain Eukaryota; kingdom Metazoa; phylum Chordata; class Actinopteri; order Cypriniformes; family Cyprinidae; genus Schizothorax; species Schizothorax lantsangensis. Next base: position 2,878,911 of record CM049860.1, read on the forward strand.
AAAACGCAGGATATATTTAGTAGCCTATACAAAGAGAAACACAGAGTGGGATGTTTAATTGGTATCTTTTTAATTGCTTAATTAAATACATTTAAGCTCTTTTTAAGTGTAGGAAACTCTAGGGTTTGATTTGCTCTCAGCTGGGTTTCTGTAGTGCTGTTCTTTCTCAGTTTAAGATGCTGTGAGATGAAGACAGACACGATTTGGATGGATCTCTGTAATCTAAAACGGCAGAACAACACTGCAGTACTTCAGGTTGGACAGCAAAATTAATTCTGCATCGTTTGTTAGATTATCTCTTCAAGATCAAATAGTTGTGCTGTTTGCTCAATAAAGATCAATTAAACCAATATTTGCTAGGGCAAAAGTCAATGAGCTGTAGAAACCAGACAGACAAGGTAAAGTCCTTGTTTATCCAAAGTTGCAGATCAGAAATGTAAGCAGAATTGACAATCCAGCAGCGTGTGACCTTAAAATCGCAGGGCAAGTAAAACGCATGACTTTGGATTCATAATCAGTTTTGATAAACGGGCTGTTTACATTTAATCATTTAATGCATTTTGAGCGCATTCCATTTTCACTTGGCCATATAAATGTCAATTTTTTATTTTGTATATTGCTTTTATTTGTACGTGCTTCAGCAGAACAGATATAAACCCAGTCTACTGTTCTCTCGCAATATGCAAACATATCAGAATTCACAATTTCTGTTGCATGCTTCATATAGCAATTATTGTTTGAGATTTGTGATTGCTCCATCCATGTGTCTTATCCATGATCGCTCACTCACATGTGGGTTGTGGGATTCCCAAACTTTTGTATGCTGACGTAAACCCATTAGGGGCAGGTTAGCAACCATTTACACTTGTATTTGTCTCAAATGCATGAACTGACCAAGTGAAAACACTCATATAGATTCTACGAGTATATATTTCATAATGTTTAAAATGCCAATTTCTAAAATGTTGTGGTGTGCATTGAACTGTCATATTAACATTGAGTCTGAATTCAGTTAGTTTATTCTAATGTGGAAATCAGGGCTACAGTCCACCATTAATACACCCAAAACAAGTCTACAATTATTATGTATAAAAATTGACACTCACATGGTGTTTCTTTGATTAGGTTTTACTTCAACCAAGACAAAAAAGGCAGGTGTAGATGTGACATTTTCAAAATGACAAGCTTGGTTAACTAATATTTCCTTGTTTTTATCAATGCACACAGGTTTCTCATTAAACTGCAGACTCTATCTTTATAAGCCTTTTCCCGGTGAATAAACACTACAAAATACTGCCACAATGGACACAAAATGGACGATTATGCCCAGTTCCAACATGTCCCTCCCTGACCGCCTGCTCAATGATAGTTTCTTCCCCGGGAACGAGTCTGACTTTGGTCTGGAGATTTACCCTCACAATAGCACCCACCTTGACTTCGACCAAACCAGCTCAGCAGTTATCACGTTTGTGTACTTCGTCGTCTGTGCGGTGGGGCTCTGTGGGAACGCCCTGGTCATTTACGTCATCCTGCGCTACGCCAAGATGAAGACCGTCACGAACATCTACATTCTGAACCTGGCCGTGGCGGATGTCCTGTGCATGTTGAGCTTGCCATTCATTGCCATTCAGCTCTTGCTGCTCCACTGGCCCTTTGGATCTGCGATATGCCGCGTCGTCCTAACCGTGGACTCCATGAACCAGTTCACCAGCATCTTCTTTCTGACGGTCATGAGCTTCGATCGATACTTGGCTGTGGTGCATCCGATCAAATCCACCAAATGGCGAAAGCCGCGCATGGCCAAAACCATCAGTCTGGCCATGTGGGGCATTTCTTTGCTCGTTAACCTGCCGATTATGATCTACAGCGGCGTGAACATCAAAAGGAACGAGGCCCGGACTTGTACCATGTTGTGGCCAGAGCCACAGAACACCTACTACACCACTTTCATCTTCTACACCTTCTTCTTGGGGTTTTTCTTACCACTGATAATCATCTCCATGTGCTATCTGCTGATCGTAATAAAGGTGAAATCCTCCGGCATGCGAGTCGGCTCCACCAAACGAAAGCGTTCTGAGCGGAAAGTCACCCGTATGGTGTCTATCGTAGTAGTGGTGTTCATCTTATGCTGGTTACCTTTCTACGTATTCAATGTGACCTCTGTGACCGGAACCGTTCCCACCACACCTGTGCTGAAGAGCACCTTTGACTTCGTTGTGGTGCTGGGTTACGCCAACAGCTGCGCCAACCCCATCCTCTACGCCTTCTTGTCAGACAACTTCAAGAAGAGCTTCCAAAACGTCCTGTGTCTTAAAAGAGTCGGCGGCTTGGATGAGATCGAGCGCAGCGACAGTCGACAGGACAGGACTCGAATGGTCAACGACGTCATGACGGAAACGCATAACGCTACGCTGCTCAACGGAGACCTTCAGACCAGCATCTGAGAAGAAGATAAAAGTCTGAGATTATATGTTACATGAAATTGGTCCATTAAAATTCTCAGATTACCTGCGCTGGGAGAGATGTAGTATTTAAGAACAACAATAAATACCTAAACGCAACCCAAACCACATTTTAGGACATCTGTGTGAGTCCTTTTGGGTGAGCTCGATCTGACTGATGTATTTAAGCGATGAGCAAACGAATGTCATTTACTGTAAATAACTCTAGTTGCTTTGTTTGGTGTTACTGTCTGAAGAAATTCTAAAGCTGTTGTGTTTATTATGAGTGTATGTTCACTTCAGTGCCAAAATTGTAAGTCGTGGCCCTCATTAGATAAACATGATTTCATTCTGTTTGTGGAAACACAAGGCCCAGCTTGTTAGAGGCTTCTTATTATTCAAGGCTTTTTGTGATGATGAATACAAGATGAGTGAGTGATGCTCAACAAGGCCACATCGCTGAATAGAAAAGGTCTCCGAAATCTAAACAAAGATGTATATTTCTGTGGCATATTTATTTGTTGTTATACTTAGAATATCTTGTTTACATTTAAAAATCTTCCCTCGTAAAATCCCTCGCCTCTGGTTCCCAGTAGAGTTGTATTTTGGTAGAGGAAATGTACATAATGTTCAGTGGACAGGGGGAGGAAAAGATGGGCTCTGTTACAAAACTTAGTAAGCTTCCTACCTAAACAACATTTTCAGGCTGCTCCAAAAAGTGTAGGCAGCTCCATTTAAGATACCTCCTTCTTGGCCAGATTTCTAAGGCAGTATTTATACAGTATCCTTCATGAAAAAGGCAATCCTAAAATCCACAGTGATTTTTTTTTATTAAAATGGGCTACTTTATTCATATTTTGTGTGTTATGTGTTTTTATGCTTATTAGAGGATTGTTGTTACCAGTGTAACATACTAATGACGAATTCTCAATGCTATCTCACAACCAATTCGTACGAATGGCTAATTCGTACAACCTCACTTGTACGATTTGTCTAGACCCCAACGCTATCTCACGACCAATTCATATGTATTTTATGAGGTGACTAATTCGAACGAATACGTACGATTTGTCTACACCCCAGTGATGGGTAGGTTTAGGGGCGGGGTTAGGTGTAGGTCATTCATACGAATTGTGCAACTCGTAAAATAAATACGATTTAGCAAAAAAGATGGTACGAATGACGAGTGAGGTCGTACGGATTCGTACGAATTAGCCACCTCGTAAAATATGTATGAATTGCCGTGGGATCGGGCTGAGACCCCAGGTTTAGGAGCGGGGTTAGGTGTAGGTCATTCGTACGAATTCATATGAATTGGGGAACTCGTAAAATATGTACGATTTACCACAATTCGTACGGATTAGCCACCTCATAAAATATGTACGAATTATCGTGAGATCAGGTTGGAATTCTATAGGAATCAGAGTTATGGCTTTAAATGCACACTAGGTTTTGAAACAGATCTGTAGTCTAATCTTTAGTTTAGTTTAGAGCTTAATCGTTATCTGACCTGGAGAAAGTTTCTTTGTATTATGTTCTAATTGTGCAAATGACGTATGAAGTAACCATATGGCCATTGGCTGTACTAAATTAACATTCATCAGCTGGCAAATGAGATGCAAAGAAATCCCCGTTCCTGCTGTTACACAAACAACCTTGCTCACTCACCTCAGTCATAGCAATGAGGGTCAGGGGGCAGTGAGACAGACGAAGATGACAGAGGCATGCAGTTCACTCGTTATTCTGAGAAAAGTATTCAAACAAGTGCATAATTGTGCAGTTCTTCTTGTCAAAAATATACCTCATTATAAAACACAAGATCCATCATTGTGACGAATGCATCCCGTCACAATAATGCGGAAGCATCACTGCACATGGACTGTTCTGTAGTGACGACGAATAGCACCACAGCAGCCGCTTTACATTTACGTTGCTTGGAGGACTTTAAAAACAATTATTTATTCTAGCAAGGCTGATAAAACGATGCTGCAAGTGCCTTAAATAATCACTCAAAAAGACACACAGAATGAGAGACGCAGAAACCATGTGCATTCATTCACAGAGCTTTAACAATAAACCCTCCACCTGAATGTACAATCAATTCATCTACTATTATATGCTTGTAAATAAGATGCTAATTGAAAACCGCTGCCGCTCACAGAGCTGTATAATGTGTATATATTGAGCTGGCATTAACAGAACGTATTCAGGTCTTGCCCGTTTGAGGGGTTTAGATCATTTTAACATTTGCGAAGGGCTAAAACTGAACTTGTTTACTTTAGTCTGTCTGATTTCTAAGGGCCAGGATCAGATCTGTTATGCTGCAAGTGTTGTAAAGTGAATGAGTTCACGTTTAGAAGTGTAAACTGTTTTTTCTAGCATGGAAACAAACATATTTTGAAACCTGGGGAAGTACTGATGACAGCAAAGTGGTTATCGCAGTATTCGTCAAGTACTTTGAGTTCAGTTCAATGTGCCTTTGACTGTCAGGCAGAATAGTGTGTGTTAGTGTGTCATGTTTTAGTGTTGTATCTTATGTCAGGTTGCCTAGAGTCTCTTGTCTGATGGTGTGGGTACAATATAGCATGACCTTTATATTAATATCAAATTTCAAAGATGTCCATCATTCATCATACCAAATATGTGTTATTAAAAAAATAGTTCACCCAAAAATGAATATTTCCAATATGTTGATGAGTTTGTTTCTTCATCAGTTTTGGAGAAATGTGTCATTGCATCACTTGCTCAGCAATGGATGCTCTGCAGTGAATGGGTGCCGTCAGAATGAGAGTCCAACAGCTGATAAAAACATCACAATAATCCACAAGTAATCCACACCACTCCAGTCCATCAGTTAACATCTGGAGAAGACAAAAGCTAAAACAACATAATCCATAATAAAGCTTCCTCCAGTGAAAAAGTATGTCTGCTGTTGTCTCTCACATCAAAATCCAGCCACATATTTGTTTAGAGCTGTTTTGTCTTGTAAACAGTGCTTGATTTCGGTGCTTGGTGCAGATTTCTCTCCTGATTCAGACCAGACCACTTTTTAGCCACCTGCAATGGTTTGAAGTTGAAACATCTTAATGATGATTTGTTTCAGCTTTTCTCTTCTCAAGATGTTAACTGATGGACTGGAGTGGTGTGGATTACTTGTGGATTATTGTGATGTTTTTATCAGCTGTTTGGACTCTCATTCTGACGGCACCCATTCACTGCAGAGCATCCATTGCTGAGACAGTGATGCAATGCTACATTTTTCCAAATCTGATGAAGAAACAAACTCATCTACATCTCGGATGGCCTGAGGGTGAGCACATTTTCATTTTGTGTGGATGAACCATTCTGTTAAGTCTGGAAGAATGACTCATTCTTCACCTTCTTCAGTAGTTGCTTGAATGAAGGCTGTGTATTGTGTGCTGCTTTTCTCTTACAGCGTGTGTGTGTGTGTCATCATAAGGATGTAGCATAGCTCAATGTCAGGCTGTGCTGAGATGTGCCTGTCATTCCCCTCGTTGCTAAGCTGCCACAGCTCAATTTTTGCCCAGTTATTTATTGTAAAGATCCAATTTATTACAACCCACCCAAGCAGAATAATCCTCAGGTCTAATTAAATGATTCCTCAAACACTCTTATTGGCAGGTCATTTGTGGAGAAAGCGCGATTGCATTTTAATTAAATTGTACAAAGGTGCAAGCCCATTTTTAATGCTTCTTTCTTTAAGTAGAAGGTCTCATTTGTGAATTTGTTCATGCATTATCTAACATAGCCTAGTGATTTATTTATTAATATGGGTTAATGCATTAATAGAAACAGTTATTTGTGTTTGTGTTAGTTCACAGTGCATTAACTAATGCTAACACAACTTTTAATTTAAAAACATATTAGTAAATGTTGAAATTAACACTAAGATTAAGTAGTATGTATTTAACATAAGAGTTGCTTTAAAACTTCAACCAAAATACAACATATTACAAATGACCAAACTTTAATATTGTTTAATTTGTGATAATTAATATTATGAAGTTAATATATGTATGCATGTGTGATTAAAAGTGTCTAGTAATGACTTTCACTGGGAAATGATCATTTAAAATAATCCGCAGTGTACAGACATATTTCTGAGAAATCTGAGTCAAATTGAACCCTCAGCACAACTGACTAACTGTAATGACACATGAGAAAATCTTGACATATAAACATGTATGACAAAGCAAGCGACCCTCCGCTTTTTTTTTCAATCAAATTGTTGACAAATGTCTCCCTCTGTTGTCCAGTTTGGGTTTTATTTTATATTTAAAAAGTGAAGGACTGTGGACTTGTGTTCAGGCTTTGTATCTTTTGGCTTGTATATGGATTATGCATCATGTTCATGACCTGTAATTATTGACAATTGTTGAGAAACGTGATCAAGTATCTGCCAACCTTTTTCAGTGTTGTTATTGACAAAAAAATAAAATGCATTACATTCATTTACCAAACAAATAAAGGCTAATGTGTGAACACTGCTCAGTTTGATTTGTGTGAGCAGTAATGCTCAAATGAAGCTCGGTACACTCGGTACAACCTATATGAATGTAATGCAAATGTGTGTGCTAATTGTTTTCAGTTTATGATAGTATTATTTACTATATTTGATCAAATTGTGAAATATTATTTTAAATTCAAATAGCTGTTTTCTATGTGAATCTATTGTAAAAATGTAATTTATTCCTGTGATGAAATCTGTATTTTCAGCATCATTACTCCAGTCTTCAGTGTCACATGATCTTCAGAAATCATAATAATATGCTGATTTGCTGCTCAAGAAACATTTCTGATTATTATCAATGTTGAAAACAGTTGTGTTGCTGAATATGTTTGTGGAAAACCGTGACACTATTTATTTTTCAGGATTCACAGATCAATAAAAAGTTCAAAAGAAAAGCATTTATTTGATGAATACATTTTATTTTATTTTTCAAAAATTAGTGATCCTAATGTTTTTGAACGGTAGCATATATATATATATAAGTTTATTGCGAAATATAATCAACAATACGTTTAACATAAATAAAATCCCACTGTGCCTCCTACGAAATCTCAAGTGTTCCACCGCGTGTGTTTCTCTTTGACTGACACACAATGAAACCAAGGCAATAATGAATGCAGTGTTTATTCATAACAGGTTTTTGCTGTCATCTGGAGTCCACAGGTGTGGATCTGGCCTGAGCTCTTCCTGCAGTGAGACACCATCTGTCTCTGAGGTTCAGCTTCACTGCTCCGGCTGCACTGTCATGCTCAGACCTTCCTGCTGCCTTCAGAATAGCTTTTCTGCTGGTTTCTGTAGGTTGTCTAAGAAACACTCGTCTACTTGAGGTCTATTTAAAAGAAGTGCAGGTGCAAGGATGTGCTCAAATGTGTGTGCGATCGGTTTCGAGTCGATTTCGAGTCTCTGTGAAATGAAATGTGTGAACGCTGTTTGTGTTTTCTGCAAACATCAGGGAGCTCGGTGGCTGGAAATTCATCTTTTGTTTCAAAACTTGAGCGATGTGTCCCCCGAGGATAATGTATCTTCATTTTAAACCTGAGTCATCTTTATATGAATAATTCCTCTCCCTCTGAGCTCGTCTAGTCATTTAGTTCACGTTACAGCAAGAGAGCGTTCAGCTGGAAGATCATTTGTTTTAATGTGTCTTTAAAATGATGTTTATGTGCGCCTACAAGAAACTGCTTGATGCATCACAATTACCTGAAACAAGAACTTGTTCTAGCTTATGTGTGGCATTTGACCTTTCCAGTCCAAACTTAGTCATGAAGCCCCTGCAATGATGCTCTGAAACAAACATTTGTTCAAAATATTAGTATTATTATTAAATAATATGGCATTAAAATATTGTAAAATATATTATAAAAATGTAAAATAAAATATTAAATTACTAAAAAATAACATGGAATTAAAATATTATTCAACATGTATTGAAAATTATGTATTGAACTTATATTGAATATATATATATACGATAGTCAACATTTGAAGTGGATCAAAATATTTCATCAAAGTTGTCCTAAAACCTAAAATCAAAATGCGTTCTTGTCTTAGAACAACTTTGATGAAAGGTTTTTATCCACTTCAAATGTTGACTACTGTATATACAGTATATATATATATATATATGTACACACACACATACACACACCATATATATATATATATATATATATAATTTTTTATTAGTATTCAAAATAATAATGACAATAAAATATTATTCATCTCTCTCTCCACACACACACACGCACACACGCACGCACGCACGCACACACACACACACACACACACACACACGTTTGTTTTTTGGTTTACGGGGACTCTCCATAGGCGTAATGGTTTTTATACTGTACAAACTGTATGTGCTATTGTCCTACACCTAAACTTAGCCCTCACAGGAGACTGTGCATTTCTACTTTCCCCAAAAAATACTTACTCTGTATGATTTATAAGCGTTTTGAAAAATGGGGACATGGGGCAATGTCCTCATAAGTCACCTTACAAATGTATGTCCTCATTTGTCACAAAAACACACGCGTGCACACACACACACACACACACACACACACACTCACTTTATTTATTTTTCAGTTCCAAAGTATTTTGTGTTTCCGTGTTCTCAGATTTATTTGTGTAATAAACTGGGATATGAAATAATCAAAGATGTTCAGAAAGGTGGTGTGTGTAATAAAAGCAGTTGCAGCAGTGCGTGGTCTCCTGAGGCTCAGTGTGGTTTATTCAAATCATCTGCTGGTACAAATAGTCCCACACTCACAGAACGCTAAACTTCAGACCCTCACTGGAGGTAAGATTTACACACCATCTACACATTCACACTTCTGAAGATCAGATTTTAATGCAATAATAAGATCAGCTGACCATCAATTACAATCCAAAAGTTTTACATCACATTTTCCTTTAAAAAAAAATGTGAATATTGAATATTGTTTATAAACAATAACATAATAGCATTTGCTTTTATAATTACAGTAGATGAAGGTTCAGTGCTTTTTTTACAACCCTTCTGAATATATTACAAACATCTTTGTGCCAGTTGTGTTCAGTTTATTGATTACAGTATGATGTTGTATTATTATGCTTATATATATATATATATATATATAGTGCTGTCAAACGATTAATCACGATTAATCACATCTAAAATAAGGTGGTTTTTTTACAGAATATGTGTGTACTGTGTATATTTATTATGTATATATAAACATACACGCATACATGTATATATTTAAGAAAAATATGTTATGTTTATATATTTAAATATAATATAAATTATATGAATATAAATATATACATGCATGTGTGAGTCTTTATATATATATATACATAATAAATATATACAGTATACACACACATATATTCGGTAAACAAAAACTTTTATTTTGGATGTGATTAATCACGACTAATTTGAAAGCACTAATATATATATATATATAATATATATAATGTAAATCAAATAAATGTCCAATTTAATAACAAATTATTCTAGTTCGAAGTAAAACAAGTATAACCCATGTTGTGTAAAATATATTCATGTATATTAAACTATAAAATATATGGATGTATATAAACTTTAGCTGTAAATGCTAATCTATATCTTCTGTGAATGAGTCATTTACGATCATCATCTTTGTGTGGTGGATGATGATCAGTCATGAACACAAGAAATGACTAGACTGAACATTTTGATGATAATATCACAAAGGCGTTTTTCTGGTTTTGTTTCCTCTGTGTGTGTCGGTTCAGTGAACAGTTACCTGACAATAATCAGAGATATAATGCTGAGACATTAAACTAGCCTTTAAAACTGACCAAATGTTCTTATTTTCTTCATGTTTTCACGATGTTTATTCAGATTTAGTCCATTGAGTCTCATTTGAAATGAAGAAGGTGTTTCTATGGTAATACTCAGTGTGTGCATGGGCTGTGCAGGTGTTTGTCAGGGCTTGAGCGATGGCACAGAGCTGTCCGGAGGGTCAGTTCATGGACAGGCTGCTGCGGGAGTGTGTGTCCTGCAGCATGATCTGTCACGACTCTGTGATTCCCACACGCTGCTCTCAATACTGCGGTAAGTTACACCGCCGTCTTCAGCTCACGCGTGTCCAGAGCATGGTCTGATGAAGGACTGTGATGTTGTGTGGCAGTGTCCTGGAGATGTAAAGCCGTGTCCGGTCAGTTCTACGACACGCTGCTGAAGAAGTGTCTGAAGTGCTCCGAGCTGTGTGGCAGTCACCCGGAGGTCTGCGCAGACGCATGCAGGAGTGAGGACCCGAAACACATCTCACAACAATCACACTTCACAGTTTAGCTTTTGAATGAACAAAATGACATTATGAGTACTGTGGAAGCTTAGGTTTCTGCCCGAGTTTTCTTTCTTAGAATTGTGAATTTATATCTCTTCATAATTCTGACTTTTCTTTTTCTTCAAAATTCTGAGGGTACATCTCACACTTGTGACTCTTTTTTTTCAGAATTCTTCTGAATTTACATCTTGCAATTAATATTTTTTTAATTCTGCATTTATATTTTACAATTTTGACCTTTTCCTTGCCATTCTGGGGGGGGGGGGGGGGGGGGGGGTAAATTCAGATGTACTGAATTTATAATTCAGTAAATCTCACTGAATTGTGAGATATACATGCAGAGCTACTTAGAATTGTGAAAAGTAAAAGTCCGAATGGTGAGATAAAAAGTTACAAATAGGCCTGCTGTTTTGTTGTTGTTTTTTTAGCAGTCTATGGTGATAACAAGCTTCATTAAGATACTACCAGCTGACGCAGTCTAATAGTTAGAAATTAACCATGGTTTTATTATAGTAAAATAATTGATTACAATTTGCATAACCAGTTTTACTACTACAAATACTATGGTTAAATATGGTTAGTGCAGCAAAAACAGTCATTTTGTGGTTACTATGGTTTAGTAACCAGGTTTTTTTTTTTTATTTGTAGTAAAACCATGGTTAATTTTTGGAAGGGATGGAAAATTACCTACAAAAAAATAAACGTACCAGGGTAAATTTGTATTTAACTATTTTTTTAAAAAAGTGTCTGTTCTACAAATAACAATGACTTGCATGTATATACCTTTATGTTGGCTGTGAGCGCTGTAACTGTGATCCAGGCACAGGAGCGGTGTTCGTGACGCAGAGGCCTGATGTCGGCGGCTCCGCAGTGCAGCTGGTCCCCGGCAGAGGGCGCTCGATGTCCGGATCAGCGCTGTACTCGGAGGCGCTGCTCTACTCGCTACTAGGCCTCTGCATCATAGTGCTGATGTTCACGCTGACCGCTGCTGTCCTGCTGCTGCTCAAGAGAGCCAAACACCAGCAACAGCTGGACACCAAGAAACAACAGCCCAACGAACACGGACAATCCTCCGAAGGTGATTCATACTCAGCTACACTATGAGGGATCACAAAACATATCCAACATCTCTCCGAAAATATTGAAAGTTTTTGATTTAACTTTTGCTTCATCTATCTATCATTTAATATTATGGCAGTGTTAACAAATAATTATATATATATATATATATATAGGGAAAAATGTTTTGACAAAATTAAGAACCAACAAATAAAATAATACAAGGTCATATTATTAATTTATTTTTATCATAACATTATTTTTTTGCATACAAATATTTAGTTAAAATATTGATTATTTTGACATTTTGATTTGAACATTATTGTTCTACATACTTCTTAAAACATTAAATATGATTTTGGTGTAACTTACAGTAGTGTGATGTTCAAAACTTCCATCTAACCTAAATGTAACTTTGTATTTTTTTGTGTTTGTATAATTATTAATATTATTATTTGTATAATAAAACTATGTATGGACAGTAGCCTACTTCTGTACACTACACCATTTAGAATGCTGTTCAAACATTGTTGTAGGCCTATATTAAATGAACATTGTAGATTATTTCCTGGTTGAAATGAGATGTTCTTGATTTAGTGTTTGTGGTTTGCTGCAGATTCTCTGATGGCTCGGGTGGATGAAGTGTCTCAGGAGCGACCGAGGGCCACAGAAACCTGTGTCTACTGCTTCTCTGAGCACACAGACAGAGAGAAGAGCCGAGCGCTCAGGATCATCTGCTCACCGACACAGACCAGCATGTGAACAGAGTCCTGCTCATAGAACTGTATCGCATGTCACTCCTCAAGAATTCCTATGGAAAAATAACTTCAGCTTAGTTTGAATAAATGCTGTATTTTATAGAGCACAACACACTTTGAAGGCCTCTTGACTCTGAAAGTACCTCTCATTCAAGTTCATAAAATTCATAATTATATTGTGTGTGTGTGTGTATATATATATAGTTATACACACACTATAAAACTATAGTATATATATATATATATATACAGGTGCATTGGTCACAATTCACACACACATTCCACACAGGCGTATTTCTTTTAATTTTGTATTAAAGTGACAATAAAAAAAAATTCAAATAGAATATTACTAAGACCATACAAAGAAAGGATTTTTAGAAATCTTGGCCAATGAAAAGTATGAACATGAAAAGTATGAGCATGTACAGCACTAATACTTAGTTGGGGCTCCTTTTGCCTGATATGAGCAATGCGGCGTATGGAGTCGATCAGTCTGTGGCATGCTCAGGTGTTATGAGGCCAGGTCGCTCTGATAGCGGCCTTCAGCTCTTCTGCATTGTTGGGTCTGGCATTCACATCTTCCTCTTCACAATACCCCATAGATTTTCTATGGGGTTAAGGTCAGGCGAGTTTGCTGGCCAATTAAGAACAGGGATACCTGGTCTTAAACCTGTAGCTTTGGCACTGTGTGCAGGTGCCAAATCCTGTTGGAAAATGAAATCTGCATCTCCAAAAGTTGGTCAGACAGGAAGCGGAATTTGGTCAGCAACAGCAGCAGCAGTTTTAAGCTGAAGTGTTCTAAAACTACCTGTATACGGCTGTGTTGACCTTGGACCTCAAAAACACGTGGACACACCAGCAGATCACATGGCACCCCAAACCATCACTAACTGGAAACTTTACACTGACCTCAAGCAACGTGGATTTGTGCCTCTCCTCTCTTCCTCCAGACTTGGGACCCTGATTTCCAAAGGAAATGCAAAATTTACTTTCATCAGAGAACATAACTTTGGACCACTCAGCAGCAGTCCAGTCCTTTTTGTCTTTACCCAGGCGAGACGCTTCTGACGCTGTCTGTTGTTCAAGAGTGGCTTGACACAAGGAATCGACAGCTGAAACCCATTCTTGCATACGTGGCGTAGTGGTTCTTGACACTGACTCCACTGCAGTCCACTCTTTGTGAATATCCCCCACATTTTTGAATGGGTTTTGTTTCACAATCCTCTCCAGGGTGCGGTTATCCCTATTGCTTGTACACTTTTTTCTACCACATCTTTTCCTTCCCTTCGCCTCTCTATATGTGCTTGGACACAGAGCTCTGAACAGCCAGCCTCTTTTGCATACCTTTTGTGTCTTGCCTTCCTTGTGCAAGGTGTCAGGTCATCTTTTGGACAACTGTCAAGTAGACTTCCCCATGATTGTGTAGCTACAGAACTAGACTAGAGACCATTAAAGGCCTTTGCATGTTTTGAGTATTAGCTGATTAGAGTGTGGCACCAGGTGTCTTCATTTGAACCTTTTCACAATATTCTAATTTTCTGAGATACTAATTTGGGGTTTTCTAGTTGTCACTTATAATCATCAAAATTAAAAGAAATAAACACTTGAAATATATCAGTCTGGTGGAATGAATATACATTATACAAGTTTCACTTTTTGAATGGAATTAGTGAAATAAATCAACTTTTTGATGATATTCTAATTATATGACCAGCACCTGTATATATAGTTTTATATATTTACACAGGCATATGTATAAATAAATAAATATAAAAAATAAATAAAACTATACTGGAATTAGCAATGAAGGTACAATATGAAATTATTAACTATAAAGGTATAGTAACTTTTATAATTTGTTGCTGCTTCCCTCTCCTGTAAAATAAAGGCAAAAAAGACCGTAAATAAAACGTGAAAACACGCACTGGTCACTAGTGAGCAGTTTTGCACTTTCTGGTTTCCACGGTAACCGTGACTTCTCTGATTGGTGGAACTCACTTGAGAATTAGGAGGAATATACACTGATCTATAACAGATATATAGACATCTGTATATTATATAGTATTTCAGCCATTCAGCTACTAAACATGACTTTGTGGTTTAGAAACATATTTCATTATTTAACAACACTGGAGTTCAAAGTATCTTGAAAGGTTCATAAAAAACAACTTTTCAATGGAGAAAAATGAAGATTTATCTTCCAGAACCTTCTGTTTTACAGTTTAAGACAAGACACTACAGGTGAATAAAATATATATGACCATACTCACATATACTACCATACTATAGGCATATATATATATATATAGTGATGTCAAACGAGAATTTAAAAAAAATAGAAGTTTCTTATGCTCATCAAGGCTGCATTTATTTGATCAGAAAGACAGTAATAGAAATGTTTTGTAACATTATACAATACTGCTCAGAAGTTTGAGGTCAGTACATTTACACAATACTTTTACTCAGCAAGGATGACTTAAAGTGAGAAAAAGTGATCAAAGTAAAGACTTACATTGTTATAAATTATTTCTATTTATTCAAAGAAATATCACAGGTTCCAAAAAGCATTTCTGAAGGATCATGTGACAATTGTTTTTTTTTTCTGCATTTTTGATCAAATAAATGCAGCCTTGATGAGCAGAAGAGACTTCTTTAAAAAAAAAAAAAAAAAAACATACCAATACCAAACTTTTGAATGCCTGTGCGTTACATATATATATATATATATATATATTTATATAATTTCTATTTATATATTTGCATACATTTCCAGAACAGAAAGCCAGATTGTAAACTGTGGTTTGATTTATATTAAAAGTTTTATATAGAGAGTATTTTACATTTTTTGTTTTATCACTCCATAAATCAGAAAATACTGTTAATAGACAAACAAAAGTACATTTTCACCATGTTATAAGGAATGAAGTGTTGTATAAAAGCAGGTGAATGTTATCGAAACAAACCCTTCACAGGAATAACGTAAGTGCTGCCGAAGCCTTTAAAGATGACGATTGATACGGAAATATATAAACCGCAATAAAATAAACACTAAAATGTGTATTTTGGATATTTTTCCTCACTTTTCTGCAAGAGGACATGTTCTGGAAGCAAAACAGGCTAAGATTTGGATGAAAAGCAATGGTTTCGCCTGTAGCGTCTCGCCTTAGAGTTTCATCTGATGTTTTTTCATCAGAAATAAAGATGGCCTAAAAACGAGCGTAAGAGACGCTGAATGAAGAGAATGTTAAAAACCAGAACAAAGGATTCAGAGAATCATGAAAACAAATTAATTAAGAGAAAAACTGGCTCAAACAGAAAGACTTCAGAGAAACGAACGCTGAACTTCATCCGGTCGAGAACCAATCACACGACAGCGCTTTTTCTTCACCATCTTTTTTTCCATTGATTTCTTTTACATACATTACATACATACTATACATAGATACATAATTAACATTTATAAAATCCTCCCCAAAGTCTTTTAGCATCCAGTTTAAACAGCATGCCAAGTTTGAGTACTGATTCAGTACACACACACACACACACACACACACTAACACCACCAACACACAGGTGCACACATACCTGCATGCGCGCGCGCACACACACGTGGCTGAGGATAACACTGCTGAATCAAGCCGTGGTGGCGACAGGCATCACACAAAAGGAAAACGTCTTCATTCACAATGCATCTGAAACACGACGGAACCAGCAACCCAAACCAAGATGTGACGAAGCACAAACACCTTTCCATTCACACCGAAGCACGTGAAGAGAGACGAGATGAGGGTATAGGACACGGAAACAGAAAGCAATGACTTATAAAAATAGATTTATATATAGATTTGCGTGTGCGAGTGACATTTTTTTAGCCCAAAGAAAAAGACGAGGAGAATGAGGGCAGTGAATGAAAAAACAAATCAAAAGTGCTGGACGAGGACAAACTCAAGCGACGAACGACGATATAGGTTTAAGCTGAAGTCAATAACACCATTCTGTTGCATTCAGTACATCGATAATGCATACGAAGAAATAAAAAAGGAATATTTTCCCTCATATACTTCTCAGAAAATCATCGGATGGAGGATGAGAAGACGCACGTGAATGTTTGTGATTGGTTCTGGGAGAAACACAACAGAGTGAAATGCGAGAGCTGAGATGTCAGTCTGTGTGTCTGTAGTGAGGTTCCTCCATCAGCTCCTCTGCTTTCTATCAAGTATGCTCCGTGCTCAGTGCAGATTGGTTTAGCTGTGTCATTTGTTTTATTACATGTTGTTTTGATTTTCTTTAGTGAGAAGGCTGTGTCTGTGTGTGGTAACGCTCTTCTGTTCTTGCCAGCTCTCGAGGGACGAGCAGGGGTCAGGCTGGACGTCACTCAGAAGATCCTCCCTTCACAGCTTTGACTCGGCCGCTGCTGCATCGTCATTATTCGTATTCAAGGAAATGCTTATGGTAAAATAACAAGTACCTGCAAAACAGGAAAACAAAAAAAATAAAAAAAAGGAGAGGTATTTTAATATCTTTGACATACTTTTATGGTTATTAATCATTTTTACTTTTATAATTGTAGTTTTTATTTTAATTTTAGTTACTATATGGTTATATATAGTTATAGATTTTACAAATTTACAAAAGTTTTTTTTTTTAAACATTTTTAAATGTTTCATTTCAATAAACGTTTATTTTATTTCAAGTAATGTTTTTTTTTTTACTTAAAAGAAATCTAATAAAAAAATATATACACATACATATATATACACATACATACATACATACATATAAATAAGTATTTATAAATCTTTTATTGCAAATGTCCCTGGTTTGATATTTTTGTACTGCAGTGACTCAGATGTCCAAACACTGATGTGTGTGTGTGTGTGTGTGTGTGTGTGTGTGTGTGTGTGTGAGAGTGAGAGTGTGTGTGTGTGTGTGAGAGAGTGAGAGTGTGTGTGTGAGAGTGAGAGAGTGTGTGTGAGAGTGAGAGAGTGTGTGTGTGTGTGTGTGTGTGTGTGTGTGTGTGTGTGTGTGAGAGTGAGAGTGTGTGAGAGAGTGAGAGTGTGTGTGTGTGAGAGAGTAAGAGTGTGTGAGAGTGAGTGTGAGAGAGTGAGAGAGTGTGTGAGAGAGTGAGAGTGAGTGTGAGAGAGTGAGTGTGTGTGTGTGTGTGAGAGAGTGAGAGTGTGTGTGAGAGAGTGAGAGTGTGTGAGAGAGAGTGAGAGTGTGTGTGAGAGAGTGAGAGTGTGTGTGAGAGAGTGAGAGTGTGTGAGAGAGAGTGAGAGTGTGTGAGAGAGAGTGAGAGTGTGTGAGAGAGAGTGAGAGTGTGTGAGAGAGTGAGAGTGTGTGTGAGAGAGTGAGAGTGTGTGTGAGAGAGTGAGAGAGAGAGAGAGTGTGTGAGAGAGTGAGAGTGTGTGTGAGAGTGTGTGTGAGAGTGTGTGTGAGAGAGTGAGAGTGTGTGTCGTGTGTGTGAGCGTGTGTGAGAGAGAGAGAGTGAGCGTGTGTGAGAGAGAGAGAGTGAGCGTGTGTGAGAGAGAGAGTGAGCGTGTGTGAGAGAGAGAGTGAGCGTGTGTGAGAGTGTGTGTGAGAGAGTGAGAGTGTGAGAGTGAGTGTGTGAGACTGAGAGTGTGTGTGTGAGAGTGAGAGTGTGTGTGTGAGAGTGAGAGTGTGTGTGTGAGAGTGAGAGTGTGTGTGTGAGAGTGAGTGTGTGTGTGTGAGAGTGAGAGTGTGTGTTTGTTTGAGCGACTGACCCCTCACTGTCCAGAACATCTTTAATGCTGGCTTTAGTGATAATAGCATCATCACATTTAAACCACTGGTCCTTGTGCTGGCGGATGAACGTGGTGTAATGACCACTCTCCAGCGTGCCCTGATGATTGACCACCGCGAACAGAGAATACCTGCAGCACACACACACACAGAGACGCGTCACAGGACCGATCTTCACACCGGATCACACTGAACGCAGCAGACGCTCACTCACTTGTTATCGTTGTTCAGCGAGTCGACGGGCTGCTGGTACTGTCCGTTCATCCGGCTCTCTTTACTGAGAGACAAACAGAACATTATCTTACTGTCTGCACTGACAGTGAGCTACAGATGTAACGGTATCAACATTTCTTATCACGATTATAGTGACCTAAATTATCAGTATTATCACGGTATTGTTAAATGTGCTGGAAATGTTCAAAAAGTACTGACAAATCATTTCAAAGATGAACAATAAATAAAATGACTTTGTCTGGGTAACACTTTAGTATAGGGACCAATTCTCACTCTTAACTAGTTGCTTATTAGCATGCCTATTAACATATTGGTTGTTTATTAGTACTTATAAAGCACATATTCTGTATATTATATATTACACACATTCAACTACCTTACAAATTACTAATAAGCAGAAAATTAAGAGTTCACTGAGGCAAAAGTCGTAGTTAATGGTTTGTTATTAGCGAGAACTGGTCCTTAAAGTGTGACCTTTGTTTGCATAAACACTAAAACAATAATATTACCAATGATGTCTAGATTTTAAATGACAAGTTTATATAACAGCATGTATGAAATATTCAAATAAAGCTTTAAAAAAAGTTTCATAAAATGGTAAAGCTCACATTTCAGCCTTTAAATAAAGAAAAAGGTCAAATCAAAATGATAATTGATTAATAAATGATGTATTTTATCTTCTCCATAAATAATTCTAGATAGCTTAACTGAATTGTTTAAATGTGTAGAATCCACTTAAGCTTGCTTTTCATCAACCGTCATAATTTACAGTAGGGCAAGCAAATTCAGTCTATTTTATGTCCAGACAGAAACAGACTGAATGTGAATGTAATCTGTGTAAATTCAGTCTATTTTATGTCCAGACAGAAACAGACTGAATGTGAATGTAATCTGTGTAAATTCAGTCTATTTTATGACCAGACAGAAACAGACTGAATGTGAATGTAAGTCTGTGTAAATTCAGTCTATTTTATGACCAGACAGAAACAGACTGAATGTGAATGTAAGTCTGTGTAAATTCAGTCTATTTTATGACCGGACAGAAACAGACTGAATGTGAATGTAAGTCTGTGTAAATTCAGTCTATTTTATGACCGGACAGAAACAGACTGAATGTGAATGTAAGTCTGTGTAAATTCAGTCTATTTTATGTCCAGACAGAAACAGACTGAATGTGAATGTAAGTCTGTGTAAATTCAGTCTATTTTATGACCAGACAGAAACAGACTGAATGTGAATGTAATCTGTGTAAATTCAGTCTATTTTATGTCCAGACAGAAACAGACTGAATGTGAATGTAAGTCTGTGTAAATTCAGTCTATTTTATGTCCAGACAGAAACAGACTGAATGTGAATGTAAGTCTGTGTAAATTCAGTCTATTTTATGACCAGACAGAAACAGACTGAATGTGAATGTAAGTCTGTGTAAATCCAGTCTATTTTATGTCCAGACAGAAACAGACTGAATGTGAATGTAAGTCTGTGTAAATTCAGTCTATTTTATGACCAGACAGAAACAGACTGAATGTGAATGTAAGTCTGTGTAAATTCAGTCTATTTTATGACCAGACAGAAACAGACTGAATGTGAATGTAAGTCTGTGTAAATTCAGTCTATTTTATGACCAGACAGAAACAGACAGAATGTGAATGTAAGTCTGTGTAAATCCAGTCTATTTTATGTCCAGACAGAAACAGACTGAATGTGAATGTAAGTCTGTGTAAATTCAGTCTATTTTATGACCAGACAGAAACAGACTGAATGTGAATGTAAGTCTGTGTAAATCAGTCTATTTTATGACCAGACAGAAACAGACTGAATGTGAATGTAAGTCTGTGTAAATTCAGTCTATTTTATGACCAGACAGAAACAGACTGAATGTGAATGTAAGTCTGTGTAAATTCAGTCTATTTTATGACCGGACAGAAACAGACTGAATGTGAATGTAAGTCTGTGTAAATCCAGTCTATTTTATGTCCAGACAGAAACAGACTGAATGTGAATGTAAGTCTGTGTAAATTCAGTCTATTTTATGACCGGACAGAAACAGACTGAATGTGAATGTAAGTCTGTGTAAATTCAGTCTATTTTATGACCGGACAGAAACAGACTGAATGTGAATGTAAGTCTGTGTAAATTCAGTCTATTTTATGACCAGACAGAAACAGACTGAATGTGAATGTAAGTCTGTGTAAATTCAGTCTATTTTATGTCCAGACAGAAACAGACTGAATGTGAATGTAAGTCTGTGTAAATTCAGTCTATTTTATGACCAGACAGAAACAGACTGAATGTGAATGTAAGTCTGTGTAAATTCAGTCTATTTTATGACCGGACAGAAACAGACTGAATGTGAATGCAAGTCTGTGTAAATTCAGTCTATTTTATGACCGGACAGAAACAGACTGAATGTGAATGCAAGTCTGTGTAAATTCAGTCTATTTTATGACCGGACAGAAACGGACTGAATGTGAATGTAAGTCTGTGTAAATCCAGTCTATTTTATGTCCAGACAGAAACAGACTGAATGTGAATGTAATCTGTGTAAATTCAGTCTCTGACAGCAGGTGGCGCTTCTGGAGCAGCAGAATTACAGCTGTTTCCCTCCGTGAACAAAGCAGCGTTGTGATTAAAACACTACTTTATTAGGCATCACATGGAGCGAAGATGAAAACAAAATGGCATTGAATCGTTTCTGAAGACAGCCATAACCTTCAGAGGAACATTCATATAATTAATTCATTTGTATAATTCCCTTAGCACTCTTTTAAAACCTCCCAGCTTTTCCACCGTGTTTTCACACAAAACTGAACTACTCTGTGTGCTGTGCACCTGAGACTGTTACTGAAAACTGTACTTTATGCTGGACAGTATTTATTAATCCTCAATTGTTCAAATTGTGGAAATCGAATAAGGTTTTAATGACAATTAACCCTCTGGGGTCGAAACGCGAATCGTGGAATTTTCCTCATCGAATAGCTTGAATTACTCTGTCATTTTTGTTACAGATAAGAGCAATAATGACAAGGGGTTAAAATATAATAACAACTAAACTTTGTGCTTTTGAAAATAAAGAAAACAGTGCGCTCTCTGTCTTCTCCGTCTCCAATACTAAAAATGAAGTGTAACAGTGGGGAATTTTATCATGATTTATCGAAAACAAATGTCAAATGAAACCAGTAGTCTTTCCCGTCTATCATTATCTCTAATGTTCCGGCCGTTCATATGTAAATATCCCTACAGTGAGCACACAAAGAGGAGATCGTACCTGGAGGCCATGAAGGAACAATATTTCATCCAGTAGTGGAGATCATCATGTAAGTAATGTTTCCAGCTGTTATTGTGACTAGAGGGAAGGACACATAGGTGGTGATCTTCCGCCGGAGCTTCGCTGAATGCTCGAACCGCTGGACAGGAGAAACCAGAGCAATCAAACACACAGAACCATGAGTGTAACGAAACACAGAAACAGAAGGAAGAGCACGGGTCGCCCACAGACCTTCTGACGCGTCTGATCATCACTCACAATCACACTCAACCCAATCTTTGTTTCCAATCTTTGAAATATATTCAATGTTTTGGCAGATCTTGTCCAGACTGGACAGTTTTAAAGTACAGATGCACCAATATAAAAACACTGTCTGATGATTACTACTTAATAGCTGATAATTATGCTAATATTATGGCCAATACCATTAAATGTATAATAATTATGAAAATATTATTTATTTGTTTATTTATGATGTAACACCATATCAGCAGCATTGGCTTTATTCGTGGCAAAATGAACAGTATTTAAATTTTTGCTATTATTACTATTATTAATAAAAATAAAACAAGAAATGTATATTGAAATTCACGTTCCATACTACTCTGGGTAAAACAATACATAATAAAATATGTTTTTACAGTAGTAGTAGCAATGATAATACAAATAATAATAATAATAACTTAAAATAAATTTATGAAAAGTGAAGTGTTCCATCAAAACCAATTACGGAGTAATTTTGCTTTAAATAGTACACAGTGGTACAGAATTTTAATACTTCTAAATACTCCTCATTTAATATTTAATAATATTAATATTACCAACATTAAATAATTAATATTTAATTATAAATAAATGTATAGAAATATAAAAATGTTATACTAATGTGTATAAAACAAAAATAATAACAAAATATTAATACAGTAATATTATTAAAAAATATTATCAATAATAATAATAATAACCTAAAATAAATGTGAAAGTGAAGTGACTGGTATCAAAACCAATTACTGAGTAATTTTGCTTTAAATAGTACACAGTAGTACAGAATTTATATATTTCTTAATCCTCATTTTATACTTAAAATAATAATATTTTTGGCAACATTTTATATAATTAAATTATGTATTGAAATATTAAAATGTTATACTAATGTGAATAAAACAAAAATAATAAAATATTACAGTAATAATAATAATAATGACATTTTTGAAAAGTGAATTATGAACTAAAACGAATCACTGTGTATAATTGTTGTTTACATAGTACACAATATTATAGAATTGTGATATTTCTATACATTTATCATTTAATATTAATATATTAATATGAATAAATATTAAATATTATTTTAATAATATTAATAAAGATTACAATTTAATAATATTAATAACATTACTAACAGTAGTTATAATATTTACCATTATTATCAACATCATAAACGTCTGTAATTACATTTGTGAAAATAATGATATTAACAGTGAATTCTGGATTCAAAACAATGTACAGTATTAAAATAGCCATTCATTTTTGATATTTGATAAAAACTACATTTAACAGTGGTTTTAAATCTATTAGCATGTTTAATCTTATGCATCTAAACATGAGAAAACATAGGAGAAATAAACATGCACAATTATAAATACATATGATATTGCTCAGTATATAAAAATGATAATCAAAATGTTATAAGATAATTTAAAAATATTTAATAATTTTTAAATGATCAATAATATTGACTTTAGTTTTAATTGATATATCATGTATCCTTACTTCAAAGTGGCTCCTATACAATGCACTTTGATGTGCAAGACAGACTGTAATGCATGCAAACTCACTTTGAGGTGGAAACACGCCACGATAGGAAGCCTCTTCATAGTCAGCTGCTTGGTGGACTCCTGGTAACTATGGCAACCGCTGCATTTGATCTTGGCGCTACTTCCTAAGTGTTCGGGTCGAGTAAACCTGCAATGCAGAAGCGTGAGTCAGTGTTGATCGCAGACACGGCCGTCCGGTGCGCACAGGTGCGTCTGTACCTGCGTAAGCAGTCTGTGAGCGTGGTGGCTCCGCTCGGGTGACTGTCTCCGTTCACCACACTGCCGTCGCTGCCCGGGCTGAGCGGCCAGAACGGGGTGGATGACCCCGGCAGATCCAGGCTGATGTCCCAGAACGGGTCTATTGTTGTGGAAACCCCACTGCGGACGAGAAAACACCAAATGTGACCCTGGACCACAAAAGCAGTCATAAGGGTTAATTTTATGAAATTGAGAGTTATACATCATCTGAAAAGCTGAATAAACAGGCTTTTCATTGATGTATGGTTTGTTAGGATAGGACAATATTTGGCTGAGATACAACTATTTGAAAATCTGGAATCTGAGGGTGCAAAAAATAAAAATAAAATCACCTTTAAAGTTGTCCAAATGAAGTTCTTAGCAATGCATATTACTATATATATATATTTTACGGTAGGAAATTTACAAATTATCTTCATTTAACAATCTTTACTTAATATCCTAATGATTTTTGGCATTAAAAAAAATCTATAATTTTGACCCATACAATGTATTGTTGGCTATTGCTACAAATATACCCATGCTACTTATGACTGGTTTTGTGCTCACAAATCAGCAAATAGAGCAGCGTTTCTATCTGCTTGTCAGTTCTAGTACTGCAAAGCCTGAAAAGAACACTAGTTAATTAGGTGGAAGTCATTAAAACTCTTGACAGACGCAGCGGCACTTAAATAATCGAGACGCAGCAGGAACTGAATGGGCGGAGTGCAGTACCTCTGTTAAACACAGTGTGGTGCTGAGGAGCATCAATGACCTGTGCATTTCACACAGGATCTGAACACTCCAGGATATTCAATGGCATTCAAACTGGGTTACATATAGAACACAGGATACAGACACCGGCTCCGTCCCAAAACCTAGTGAACTGTCTACACAGATTTGATGGCTGTTTCAAAAAGTAGGAAGGATAATTATGCTGCCTACTAAGATACCACATGTGGACCTCAAAATTAAATGATGATTGTATACCTAATTTATTCAATACCAAAAAGTAAATATTAATCAAATATTATATATATTTTTTTTACATGTATCTATTTTCAAATTAAATATTTTAGCCAATATTTTCTGCGAAAAAAGTACTGATAAAAATTCTAATAAATGACATTTAATATTTAAATACTGTATAAAATATTTAAATGGACAATAAATGTTTTTTTTATTTATTATATTTATTTGTATGCAAAAAAAGTACTGAGAAAAAAAAAATCAAAAACATTAAATTTAATATTCAAATATAACAAAAATATTTAATTTTCTAATTAAATAGTTTCTCTATATTGTTTGTGCAAAAAAGAACAGAAAAATTCTAAAACTAAATATTTAAATTGTGTAAATTAATTTTATTATCTTAATTAGATAATACATTTTTATTTATTTTTTGTGTGCAAAAAATTACTGATAAAAATTCAAATAAATTAAATATTTAAATACTGTGTAAAATAAATTAAATATTGAAGTAAAACATAACTTTTTTTTTTAATGTTCAAAAATCATGTTTTTTATTATGTTATCATGTGTTTATTGTGTTTTGTGTTAGTTAGCTGTATTTGAGTTATTTCTTAACCTTAGCAGTTTGATGGAGATTAATTGTAATTCACAATAAAAAAAAAACATGATTTTTGAAAATTTGTTATCCGTTTTTGCAAATGAACTCTTCGAATATTTTTTCTTATATTTGTGTGTGCAAAAAGCACTGATAAAATGTGAATGACATTTTTTTATTTTTGGGTGAACTGTTCCTTTAAAAAAAAAAAAAAAAAAAAAAAAAAAAAAAACGTATTCACAAACAAACTAGCAGAATTACATATCAACACATTCAATTCAATGCATCCATTTAAGCAAGAACAGATGCATGAGCGATTGATAGGATATCGGCTCTGCTCGATGCATCTGCGCGGCGTCGGCTCTTACTGGCAGACTTGGCAGGTGACGTCAGACTGCAGGCCTCCCGTGAAGATTTGGTCAATGATGCAGTTGCAGTGGTTTGGGTTGTTGGCTTTTTTCCCATTGTCATCTCCTTAGTGGACATGGAAGCAGCATATGAACACACACACACACAGAGAGAGAAGGAGAAGGTCTGATTAGAAAGCAGCACTCGGTTTGCTGCAGAAACACCCCTCCCTTCACTTTCACACTGCAGGAGGAAGACTGAGGTCCGTCTCCCCCTCACTTCCTCTCCAGAGCGTCTGATTCTCCTACTCTCTGACCCTGACTCTGCATTCACTGCGTCAGGACATGCGCACCGTCAATGTTTAAGGTTTTTCACAGGAATTGTTTCATCCTACAGAATCAAGAATCTATGAATGAACAGCTCTTACATGAGAACCGCTGACATGCTATTACATCGCTGCAAGTCTTCTTTACCAGGCCCGGCTCCAGAATGTATATGTATATTGTGTATGTGTATGTGTATGTGTATGTGTATGTGTACAACCCAAATTCTGGAAATGTTTGGACATTTTTTAAATATGAATAAAATGAAAACTAAAAGACTTTCAAATCACATGAGCCAATATTTTATTCACAATAGAACATAGATAATATAACAAATGTTTAAACTGAGAAACTTTACAATTTTATGCACAAAAGATCATTTCAAATTTGATGCCTGCTACAGGTCTCAAGATAGTTGGACATGTTTATCATGGTGTAGCATCTCCTCTTCTTTTCAAAACAGTTTGAAGACATCTGGGCATCGAGGTTATGAGTTTCTGGAGTTTTGGTGTTGGAATTTGGTCCCATTCTTGCCTGATATAGGTTTCCAGCTGCTGAAGAGTTTGTGGTCATCTTTGACGTATTTTTCGTTGAATGATGCACCAAATGTTCTCTATAGGTCAAAGATCTGGACTGCAGGCAGGTCAATTGACCTATCGGTAAGCCCCGCCCCCCTTAGTTACTGTTGCGAACTCGGACAAACAAACGGAGTTCCTCACTGTCTTTCAATGACAGATGTCAGTGTGAAAACATTGTCCCAAGATGTTTTCGATAAATTTTGGTCACAGAAGGACCACCTCTCGTCAAGAAGCATTCAAATGGGACTTAAATATGCAGTTGAGGGATACATAAAAGATTTTAAAATAAATTTAGTGGGTAACAAGATTAATTTGGAAGCAAGGGTTTACAGGTCTCAATGCAAGCGGGAGAAGCCTCATGTTACGGTCGTCTCGATCGCAGATGACAGCATCCAGGATCAACACTGTTCATGTACTGCAGGGTACGATTAAATTAATCTATATTTAACTAGTTTAATATGTAGAGGCACTGAAATGTAGACCTTCGTTTATGTGTTTTTGACCTACACTGTACATGACGTGAGAATAGTTAGCGGTTTGCACATTATTATGGACTCACTAACTTTAACGTTAGCTAGTTTTAGCCAGACATGCACAAGATGACATTAACATTCTGCTTGAGCAGATGAAAATTGTAACTTAATGAGAGAGTATGCCCCAGGCACATCGTTTTACCATTTTTGTGGCACAATCACCACAAAACCGACGAGAACTCGTGATTTTCCGATGCTTTTCTATGGCGCTGAAACCTAAAGATGTCCGAGTTCCGGTCCCCGTGCAACTGATACTCGACTGCTATTGGCTCATCAACGTTCGATGGGAGGGGCTTACCGATAGGTCAATTCAGCACCCGGACTCTTCTACTACGAATCCATGCTGTTGTAATAGCTGCAGTATGTGGTTCTGCATTGTCCTGCTGAAATACACGTCGTCTGGAGGGGAGCATATGTTGCTCTAAAACCTTTATATACCTTTCAGCATTCATAGTGCCTTTCAAAACATGCAAGCTGCCCATACCGTATGCACTTATGCACCCCCATACCATCAGAGAGGCTGTCTTTTGAACTGAACGCTGATAACACGCTGGATGGTCTCTCTCCTCTTTAGTCCGGAGGACACGGCATCCATGATTTCCAACAAGAATGTCAAATTTGGACTCGTCTGACTATAGAACACTTCTCCACTTTGAAACAGTCCATTTTAAATGAGCCTTGCCCGCAGGACACGACTGCACTTCTGGACCATGTTCACATATGGCTTCCTTTTTGCATGATAGAGCTTTAGTTGGCATCTGCAGATGGCACGGCGGATTGTGTTTACCGACAGTGGTTTCTGGAAGTATTCCTGGGCCCATTTAGTAATGTCAATGACAGAATCATGCCGTTGAGTGATGCAGTGTCGTCTGAGGGCCCGAAGACCACGGGCATCCAAAAAAGGTCTTCGGCCTTGTCCCTTACGCACAGAGATTTCTCCAGTTTCTCTGAATCTTTTGATGATGTTACACCCTATAGATGAGATTTGCAAAGCCTTTGCAATTTGACGTATTCCACAATCTTTTTACGTACTCTTTCACAGATTGGAGAGCCTCTGCCCATCTTTACTTCTGAGAGACTCTGCCTCTCTAAGACATCCCTTTTATAGCTAATCATGTTACAGACCTGATGTCAAGTAACTTAATTAGTTGCTAGATGTTCTCCCAGCTGAATCTTTTCAAAATTTCTTGCTTTTCAGCTTTGTTGCCTTTATCTCAAAAAAAACTTTTTTGAGATCTGTAGCAGGCATCAAATTAGAAATGAGTTCATTTAGTGGATACAAGTGTAAAAAAACTCCATTAAAACATTTGTTAGGTTCTCTATGTTCTATTGTGAATAAAATATTGGCTCATGTGATTTGAAAGTCTTTTAGTTTTCATTTTATTCAAATAAAAAAAAACGTCCCAACATTTCCGGAACTCGGGTTGTGTGTGTGTGTGTGTGTGTGTATATATATATATATATATATATATATATATATATATATATATATATAGTATGTATGTATGTATGTATGTATGTATGTATATATATATGTATAGTAGTGGTCAGGGAATGTTTGTAACAGCTTACAGCATATTGATCGCTGCACGATTAATCGAAATAAAACCGAAATTGCGATATGGCTTAGTGGAATTATTAAATAAATACATGTTGAAAATGTATTGTACCAACCATCATCCTAAAAATGTAATGTGCATTTCTAAACAGGCTGTTGTGAAAAAAAAGAGAAGTGTTAATCTGCCAAATTAAAAGCTTGATGGTTTAATGTTTGAAAATTAAATTAAGATTTTTTTTTAATGTATTTAAAAATAGTATTAGGATCATAATTTCAGTTCTACTGTAAAATAAAACTATATTATTTTTCCTAAATACTCATTTTTTTCTGTTTTACAGTTATATATTACAATAGTAATATTTATTTTGAATAATACCTGCATTTGGTAATAAATATAATAAAATAAAACTTAGTAGTAGTGCTGTCAAACGATTAATCACATCAAAAATAAAAGTTTGTGTTTACATGCGTGTATACTGTGTATTTTTTTATGTATATATAAATACACACATGCATGTATATATTTATGAAAAATATGTTATGTTTATATGTTAAATATTTATATATAAAATATAAGAATATACATGTTCACATGTATTTACTGTATGTGTGTGTATTTATATACATAATAAATATACACAGTACACACATATTATGTAAACAAACTTTTATTTTGGATGCGATTAATTGCGATGAATCGCTTGACAGCACTACTCATTAGGGATGTCATAATGCTGACCTACTTAAAGGGATAGTTCAGTGCTCACACACGCACGCACGCACGCACGCACGCACGCACGCACGTAAATGACAATTTTCATTTTTGAGTGAACTATCCCTTTAAAGATAAATCGGTGTAATTTTCTCTATGTTAAAATAGATTTTCTACCAAAACATTTCTCTGTTTGTTTGAGCATCAGATCAGCCACACTGGCTCCACCAATGGCGTTATTCTGGGGCGGGGCTTTGTGTTTGTCCAGCCAATGGCAGACGAGGTGGCTCAGAATCCAAACACTTCATCTTTAACAGCTCAATCTCAATCTGCAAACTCATTCTGTTCCGGCTCGTCCTGCTTTCCCACAGCAGATGAGTCCTGGAATACAGCTGTCACCGTTAACACTCGTCACGCAGCCTTCCTTCATTACCTCTCCTGCTCCGTACCACCCATTTCATCTCAAAACTAGCCAGGTGGGACTAATATGATTAACTAGCTAATGCTGCATTTCACTCAATTCGGAAAGATGATATTTGCAGCTTCCTGCTGGATAAAGTGCAACAGATCTTGAAGACGGCCTTCCAACTCTGAAACCTGGCAGAAAACCACTATTCGCAGAGATGCGGCACATAAACATGGTGAATGAATCACAAAATCAAGACTAAACACTCAGTGAAAATAGAGTTGACAGAAACAAATTGCAGTTTTCAGAAACAGCTGTGTAAAACACGGTAAATGATGGATCTTACACCTATAGAAAACATGCACTGCAGTTTAATTGATAAATGTTGTGCAATCAAGTAGTGTTGAGTTATCAAGTAGGAAAATCCCAGATTTGACTCTAAAAGGAATGTATTCATTTAGTATTATTTATAAATTATATTTTAAATCATTTATTTTTTATTGTTTACTCTTATCATGTTTTATTCATTTATTAACAAAATATTTTATTTACTTTGTATTTACTGTCACAATTTTTCTTAGTAACTTTTAGTAAATTTATTTTTATCTATTTATTTTATAATTTATATATGATGATTTTAATAAAATAAATGAGCAATATGCAGTTTGTTTGCTACACCTCAAGTACTGTTGAGACGTATTATTTTTTGTGTATTGTTTTTATTTTAATTATTTACTTTGAATCGTTTACTCTTATCACCATTTATTATTAAATTATTATTTTTATTTTTATTAATTTATTTAGCATTTACTTTGTTTTTATTAGATCTTATTTATAAATTATTATTATTATTTTTAATAACAACATTAACATACAGTTTGGTTGCTGCATCTAAATGTTTTACAATCAAGCAATCTAGAAATTTCATATCTACCTCATCTGAATGAAATTATTTAATGTATTATTATTCAAATTATTATGATTTTATTGTTTACAACTAAACTAATCACCTTTTACTATTAATCTTTTATTATTTATAAAATATGACTTAATTATTTATTAATTTACTTCGCATTTACTATTTAATCACAATTTTTATTAGCAATTTATTATTTATAAATTATTATTATTATTGTTGTTATTAATATTAATCCACAACATAAAATGAATGAGTAATATACAGTTTGGTTGCTACATCTTCTAAATGTTGCGCAATCAAGTAATGTTGAAATTTGGAAAATCCCATATGTCTCATCTGAACACAATGAAGTAATTTATTATTATTTTTTCAATTATTATGATTTTATTGTTTACTTATCACCTTTTACTATTAATGTATTATCGTTTATAAAATATGACTATTAATAATAATAATAATAGCTTTTATAATAGAATTTACAGTTTGCCACAATTTTTATTAGCAATTTATTTAGTGCTGTCAAACGATTAATATGTGTGTGTAATGTGTATATTTATTATGTATATATAAATACACACGCACATATATATTTAAGAAGAATATGTTATATTTGTATATTAAATATATTATATATATAATATAAATTATATAAATATATACATGTAAATATTTTCAAAATATATACTGTATGAGTGTGTATTTATATATACATAAATATACAGTACACATATTACGTAAACAAACTTATTTTGGATGCAATTAATTGTTTGACAGCACTAAATTTATTATTTATAAATTATTATTATTATTGTTATTAGTAATATTAAATCACAACATAAAAATTGAGTAATATACAGTTTGGTTGCTACACACTCTAAATGTTGCGCAATCAAGTAATGTTGAAGTATCAAGTATGAAAATCCCACATTCAACTCCGTACGAAGTGGTTTAACCCAGCTGTCCTCTGATTGGCTGCTCCACTGAAACAGTGGCGTCTGATTGGCTGCAGTACCTTTGCAGTGTCTGTGAAGCACATCCAGAGCAGCGATGAGGAACTCGTGAGCGTCCTGCTGCTCGTAGCCGGCGAGGTGTCGGGCGTGAGTCCAGACCAGGTGCAGCAGCCGGAAGGGAATGTGAGGAGAGCGGTGACCCGAGTAGAACTACAGGACAGACGAAACGAGAGAAGGATGACATGCACGAGAGTAAGGTTTAAAGTGTTTCAGCACTGGTCTTTCACACCTTGGATCTGAAAAAGACTCCAGAATTGGGCGTGTAAAACTGTGGATATGTGGGAGTGTAGAGGGTGGGAAGAGGGGAGAAAACAACCAATAAAACACTGACCTACAACACACTCATTATACAGACAAATGTGACCCTGGACCACAAAACCAGTCATAAAGGGTCAATTTTATGAAATTGAGATTTATACATCTGAAGCTGAATAAATAAGATTTCCATTGATGTATGGTTTGTTATGATAGGACAATATTTGGCTGAGATACAACTATTTGAAAATCTGGAATCTGAGGGTGCAAAAAAATCTAAATATTGAGAAAATCACCTTTAAAGTTGTTCAAATGAAGTTCTTAGCAATGCATATTACTAATCAAAAATTAAGTTTTGATATATTTACAGAAGAAAATTTACAAAATATCTTCATGGAACATGATCTTTACTTAATATCCTAATGATTTTTGGCATAAAAGAAAAATGGATAATTTTGACCCATACAATGTATTGTTGGCTATTGCTACAAATATACCTGTGTTTATGACTGAGACCTACTTATGACTGCTTTTGTGCTCCAGGGTCACAAATTAATATTAAAATATATCTAAAACCGAAAGAATAAAGGCAGTTACTTTTTGGATTTTTGTTTACTGTTCTTTGAAGTTTCGTTCTATATCTTTGTTTGCTGTGTATCACAATAATCCGTTGTGTCATCGCGTTCATAATCAGATGTACCACTGTATACAGTGCAGTGATTGGATCATAAGAGTTGATTCTCATGAATAATACTGAGAAAAGCTCAGAAAACTGATGACAGACGTGTACTCTCCAGCCACGGCAGCCAATCACCACTCCAAATTAACGCATGTTCATTTTAACGCGACTTTGCTTTTTGAACCGGAAGAACGAAATTGCTCCCCAAAAAAATAAATAAATAAATAAAAATAAATAAAAAATAACCACTTATTTCCTTAGTAATAGACATAATGAGTGCCATTGTTGTTTTCACTGATGTGCAACCTGTTAATATATGTTAACATCTAAAAAAAATTGTGTTTTAAGGCTTCATGACACTCGTGTGTGTGTGCGTGCGTGCGAGTGTGTCTGTGTGTGTGTGTTTGAGTGTGTGTGTGTGTGTGTGTTTGAGTGTGTCTGTGTGTTGAGCGCTCACCTCCTGAAAGAGCTGAGACATTTCACACACCAGGCAGGAGTTGGACTGCATCTCACACTTGTGTCGGTCAGGACAGGAAGAAGTCCCTCAGCAGCGGAGTGTGTGTGAGAGCCTGAACGATGCAGTTCATAAAGCACGTGTTCCCCAGAATTTATCAGACCCCTCAGTCCTGGAAGAGCCGAGACGGGAAACATGGAGAGAGTTAGAAATAAGGATGAACATGATGAAATGTTGTGGCCGTGTTTTCACAATAAAAGATTCATCACCAGTAGTGGTTATAAAATAAAATATAATTTTACGTTTTTAAACTGTTTTAAAATTCTAAATTTTTTAGCTTTTCCTTTAACTTAAAGCACAATAACAATAATAATAATACTACTACTAGAATAATAATTGTTATATTATTATTATTGATAATGTTATTACTATTATTATTTAACTATTGATACTAAATTTCAAAAAAAAAAAAAAAAAAAAAAAAGACAGTAAAAAGTGAATTAAAAATAAAACTGGGATTATTAATATTATTATTATTAATTTGCTTTGTATTATTTACTGTTATAATTATTATTATTTATCAATAATAATTATATTAATAATAATACATTACTATAAAAATTACAGAAGAACAACAAATTAATATTATTCATTATTATTATTATTATTATTAAATCGTTGATAAAATGACAAAAAGTAAAAACAGGAAAAGGGAAAGAAAATAGAATTGTTATTGCTATTATTAATTTACTTTGTATTATTTACTGTTATAATTTTGATTTGATATTTATCATCATTTGTAAAAAAATAAATAAAAAAATAATAATAATTAATAGTTAAAATAATATCTATTTACTTTGTATTTACGGTTATCACAATTTTTATTAGTAATTTATTATATATATATATATATATATATTTATTAATTTACATTGTATTGTTTGTCATCATTTTTATTAGCACTTTATTATTTATAAATTATTATTACTTATTATTAAGAATAATAATTTATTTACTTCATATTTACGGTTTGTCAATTTTTATTAGTAATTTATGATGTTTAAATAATAAAAAACAACATGTATTTTATTAATTTACTTTGTATTTACTGTACCACCACTTTTATTTAATAATTTACTATTATTTACACATTATTATTATTATTATTATTATTAACAAGAACATTTTATTAATTTACTTTGTACTTTGCGATTTGTCAATTTTATTAGTAATTATTATCAGTTAATTATTGTAATTATAATAATAAATAATAATAATGAATGAGTAATATGCAATAAAGATAAAAAAATCATAATAATAAAAAAATCATAATACTAAAATATAAGTCCTCATCTGGAGGTTACACAGAAACCAATTTGGGCAACATACATTTAAAAACAAATTGAAAAATTATTTAAAAAGTACAAAAACAAATGGTGAAAAGTTCTTCTGGCAGCACAGGCTGCAGGGACACAACAACATCAGATTGATAAATCAAATCTCTTCAGTCGAGCGCTTATGCAAATGGTTAAAACTGAGCAAACCAATGCATTTTCACAAAGTAAATATCCTCGATTCGATCTGAAGTGCGTAGCCCCAGAAGACTGTCAGTCAGAGTCTCCTCTCCCTCTCGCTCAGTCTGACAGGTTACAGGAGGGACGAGCGGACAGAAGGCCTGCACTCTTCAACTGGCCTCGCTCCAGATCTACAGCTTCCAGACATCTGCTCCTCACGCTTCCCAGAGTTTAGTTAAAGAGAGGGACGGAGACACGACCGAAACCAGCAGCCGAGCGTGAGAAGACCTGGAGAGACACACGTCTCCTGCGGCACCTCACGCTTTCAAGTGCTTAATATATTATTAATGCACACGAGTGATTGAACATCATATACACGTCTGATCCTGCTCACACACACCTCTGCTGACAACGACCCCCTGCTTCACAAACCAGCATCCACCAAAAACAAACTGCTTGCATAAAATAAATTAGGTGTGCATCACGTGAAATTTAAATGTCATTACATGAGTTGTTTTTAGGTATTGCTATTGTAAGTAATTCAATGACGCTGGTAGTGATTCCAGGGGCCAGTTGCTTAAACTTAGCCACCATGTTAAGATTGTGTCTTAAGTAGTGATCGACCGATATTGATTTTTTAGAACCGATACCGATACCGATAATTTGTTTGTTTATGTGCCCGATAACCGATATGCGGAACCGATATTTATTTACTGTTATACTTGTGTTTTTGACACAATGATTACAACACCACTGAACTGAACAAACCATTTTATTTCTAACAATCACTCCCTCCTTGCATAGAAAACAAAACAAATCTTATTTATACACCAATAAATAGAGGGGTCTGAGAGTACAAAAAATAAAAAGTGCACTGTTACTAAACAGTTTTTGTTTAAAAATAAAATCTTCGATGAGGTAGAAAAAAAAACAGGTAAAATAAATAAAGCACATAAAAGTAATTCTCACCAATTAAAAAATAAATAAAACTTGTGGCGGCAGGCGATGTCACGTTAATTAGCATATTCATGACGTCATTGTGTCAAGTTTGCATTCAGACCAGTTTTGGCACTTAAGATCTGTTCTAAATGTCACATACTGTAATTAATACAACAATGCCAATAAAGCTGTTCACATTATACTTTCTGTTGTCATACATAAAACAAGTATAAATAGTAAACAGGAACCATTCATTTTACATGTTAACCAGGAATCACTCTCACTATACTCCTTAAATCCTGATTTATAATCGCAACATCGTCTGATAAAATCAATATACTAACTTACACTAAAAAGCGACTATATGCGGTGGTTTTGGCTGTATTACTGTTTTGTCTCATTCAGCGCACTGTCTGCGTCTGAGTAACAGTTGCGCATATTAACAGCAATTATGTTCATATTTAAAAGTCCAAACAGTCAGTAAGCGACAGGTGCTTGGAAACGCTGTTTTGTAAATGATTTACTGACGATTTTGCTGCGTTACGGCCAAATTAATGCGCTGCTTCTCTGCCGCTCACTGCTCAGAATAGACGCCGAGAGAGTCGACACTGCACCGGGAGAGTCAGATCTCGCGCTCGCGGGGCAGTAACGTTACTGGAGACAAATTCCAATTGAACGATAGCTAAGGTTTTTTCCAAAAAATTCGCTAGGTTTGTCAGTATGTACCTGTTGTGGGAAAAAAGCCGCCAAAAGGGTCTGAAAGTTGCTAAATACTGAAAGTCGCGCTCTTGTGTGTGAGAGGCGGGAGCTGATGGCAGCGGGCGGTGGATATTGTTGCAGCCCGCCACAAGTAAAGAGAGAGAGCTTGTCTGAGGGAGTGTCTACAGTTCCTGAGCACACAGAACCAGCAGTGTGTGGGGAGATTTTCAACCAGTTAATCGATCGCGGATGGTTTCATTATCTCGGGCGGATAAAAAAAAAAAAGAAAGTGTAAGATAATAATAGTAATAAAAACAAAAATGTGTCACCAAATATACTTGGGCGGCCGTTAATATACCTGGGCGGCCCGCCCAGGTAAAGTCTATGTGTGGGAAACACTGGAGTTGTGTTTACTAGGATGTTTATTAGGGAATTGATGGTTATATAGTAAATGTTTATATAATTACGGTGTTTTAATCGTGAATATTTTTAAAAGTTACATGCGGTGGCCGTGCTGTAGCATTTCCTGAGCATCAACCCACTGAGTGAACAGCAATATGAAGCGGCTTCACGAGACTAATGATGAGCAAATATACAACAGAGAGAGAATTTAATTCAGCGCTTTTACTTCCAACTTGCGCTCATTCATGGCTGTATTATTTAATTCATGCAAAGTTACGTCTTTATTGGGACAGGACTTGACGGATTATCTTACGTGACTCGTCTATTTCTTAGAGCCAAGCTGCATAAACTACATATCAAGCATATGTATCACATCTAATTTGTGCATTAATGGCTGTTATGTTAAATAAAATTTACTAATTACAGCAAAGCAAGTAATACTTTACCTGTGCACGCCGTTGTGTCGTCTCCCCTCAGATGCGCTGTAATGGCGATCATGCGTGCAATTATTAAAACGCCCACAAGATGGCGGCATTTATCGGAAAATCCGATATTACAAAACCGATATCCGATTATGGTAAAATGCTTAAATATCGGGAAAAATATCGGTAAATCGATATATCGGTCGATCTCTAGTCTTAAGAACTAGTTTGACTAACTAGCAGTTGCCA
The DNA here is from genome assembly GCA_027422415.1 of Schizothorax lantsangensis. NCBI lineage: Eukaryota > Metazoa > Chordata > Actinopteri > Cypriniformes > Cyprinidae > Schizothorax > Schizothorax lantsangensis. The sequence goes on from CM049860.1 coordinate 2,916,401, forward strand.
AGAGGTAATCAGTCTTACTTTTCCAATACAAATAAGACCAATCTACATTTTCAACTGAATTAAAACAAAGTTATGACCAGTCTTGAAGAAAAAAGTTAGATGACTAACTTTTTAAGACTAGTGTAAACAGTTTATGCAACCTGCCCCAGTTCTATTAATAATTAAAGTTGAGGAATATTTGATATCAATTTAGATAGTCAGCCTTAACTATTCATTGTTTTTTTTAAATGTGATAATTGTGATGCAAGTTTCACAGAAAAATAAAAAAATAAGTCGTAAGCGATGTGTGCGATTCACTAAAAAGAACGAGCTCAAAAGAGTAATTCGTTCAGGAATCGGTTGGATTAGTCTAGTCGTGCTGTGTTTTTCGATTCAAGGTAATGAAATGGCTTAAAATAATCATTTGCTCAAGAATAAAACTACTCTGGATGTGCGGCATATTTTTGAATCACTAAAAATGCGTCTCAAAAGAGTCATTTGCGTAAGAATCGGACTACGCTGGTTGTGCTGTATGGTTTTGATTCACTAGGATCAACTCAAAAGAGACGGTAAAAGAATCAATTGGATCACACCAATTGGTTGTGCTTTAGGTTTTCAATTCACTACAAAGAACCTACTCAAAAGAGTCATTTGTTCAGGAAACAGTTCGATCACACTAGTCAAGCAGAATGTTTTTGAGTCAATAATAATTGGCTCTGAAAAGTAATTTACTCAAGAATCAGACTACTCTGGTTATGCTGTATGTTTTTGATTCACTGAAGAAACAACAGCAACAACAATTCAACAACTCAGTTGTTTATTCAGGAATCAGTTGTGCTGTATATTTTCGATTCACTATAAAGAACTCATTTGTTTTGCTACAAGACTACACTGCAGTGATATATTTTATATTTAACCCTTGTACATCAATAAAAATTTGGTCCATGTCCATGTCAAAAAACGGACATAAAAATTTGAAGCTTGGGAGCACAGACTTGGTCTGTTTGGTCTCAATTTAAAGAAGACCCATGGCAGATTATTGTTGAAGTAAAAAAAAGTGTAAAAAGTGAAACCAAAAAAAAAAAGTTATACAGGTTTAATTTTATGAAAATGATTTATGAAAAATATTTTATATAAACTATATATTTTATGAAACATGTTGAACTCTAAACCTGCTAGAAAATCAAAGCCATAAATCTAAACAAGTTGTGTTTCAAATTTGAGGTTGATATCTCAAAAAATGTGCTTTCAGTAAGATTTTGTTTGGGCGCAGTACCAAATTTTCCCCATTAGATGCCAGCAGAACTCCGCTGGTGCACACAGTGCTTGGATATGTTATGACACCAGTGTTGGGTAAGTTACTTTCAAAAAGTAATTAATCACAGTTACTAATTACTTCATTAATATTGTATTTAAATTACTTTACTAATTACACTGTCTGAAAAGTAACTTAGTTACTCAATAAGTAACTTAATTATTCAAATTGCTAATTAGGCTACATCTTAAAATCCCTATAAACCTTAATAGAAATTAAACTTTTTATTCTTTCAATTTGAGTCAAACATAGAATAGTTTAGCCTTTTAGCTTTAAAACAACTGTAATACTTAAACTTTTTTATAAAAAATGTAACCTTCTTTGGTTAACAAATAGAACAAAAAAGCTTAAAAGTTAAACAATACATTTCAGTTTGGCAAGATGTTCAGGAAAAGCCCAACTAGTACAATCCGTACAGATTTATGTAAAAATAACACTAACTAATGTAGGTAAGAATAAATTACAGAAATGATCTTCTCTGCTGAATAAAGCCATGTCAGATCGCGCTGTTCTTATGAGGTAAATTCCTCATAGTAGGTCTTTTCAAAAATTATGAAAATTAGATGAATCTTGATTTTTTATTTTTATTTTTTTTGTATGTAGGTGAGGGCGTTTGCACGCAGGTGACTGCATATAATGAGCTCAGATACGGGAAAGACTGTACCTCAGTTTCATACGGATTACTTAATCAGGAATATTAGTTTTCGATTTGAATTCGTTCATTTAAAAGTAAAATTCAAGCTTTTTAGATTCTATTGATTTCAGTCTTAAATGTATTTAAGGTTTCTCTGTGAATCAGGAAAATCTGAAAGTGAACGAGCTGGCGCGCGGAGGGTTAAAGCCGCTGCATTCAATTTCATCTTTAGACGGTAAATTTACATTTCAAATTCAATATTGATTTTAGAACTGTTGAAATTATTAACTGTATGTAACGCAAGTACTTTATAAGTAACTGTAATTAAATTACCTAAAAATTAACAGTAATCCCTTACTTTACTTTTTCAGTGGATAAGTAATTTAATTACAGTAACGCGTTACACCCAACAGTGTATGACACGCATACAAACCACAGTCTGACATCCATACCAACACATCCACACAATTATAGCTGCATTATTTATCCAGTTGGCTCTATAATATGCAGAAGCAGAAAACGAGAATAAAGCGAGTATTTGCTTAATAGGCCAAACTTGAAAAAATGGCACCATCTGGTAAATAAATTGTAAAAAAAATAATTTTGAAACCTTGCCAACAGAATGAAAGCCTATTAACAAAAATTGCATCATTTTACAGTTAAACGGCACTGCGACTAAAAACAGCAGCTTTAATGTGTTTCAATGGGGACATTTTTGTCCAAAAGGTGCTGAGGGGAACTATTTTTTGTACCTAGTGCAAAATAGACTTATTAAAGGAAATGGGGGTGAAATAGTAAAATTCCAATAAAAATACACGCCTGAGCCAAAATTTATGCAGCTGCCAATAACACAGGCAAAATGACCAAAAAAAGCAAAACTGAAAAGAACAAATATGTCGCACAAGGGTTAAAGTCATTCTGTATATTTTTTTGAATTGTCTCTGAATAAGAACTGAGTCCCAATTCTAGTTGCTTTAGAATACAGATCTACTGGTATAAAAAATGACTGTGCAAAATGATTTTGCTGTTGAAAACAGGATTTTATTTAATTTTACTGTCCTGAAGTCAAGCACTGAGCTCGCAGCTGATTGGTCTGTCTTTAATGAACATGTTTTGACACTTCCAGTAGACGCAGCCTCAAGCTGTTGTGTCGTGATTCGTTGTTTCATCGCACGCCTCCGGTTTACTCGGTGTAAGAGAGGATCTAAACCAACATCTCACTCAACAACCCTACTGAATTCATCATACATGGGCCATATTATGTCCTAAATGATCAATGGAAGCACCGGCTCTCATATGGCTAATCGCATTAGTGCATTTCTCTGGGTGTGAGAGAGGCTAGCGTTTAGCGCCTACGCCGGGCCTGTGGTGCAGACGTTTAACACTATTACTCCAGTGCCAGGCCCTCTGACTGGGGAGAAACAGGCGAAAATGAGAGAAGGGAGAGAGTCGAACCGCTGAGGAGGACAAGGATTATTTCTCTAATGACCAACGTCCACATCTCTCCTTATTTGTGTGCACAGAGACTCTTATTCTCTCTCCGTCATGACACGCACACACCAAAATTTGATTAAAACGTTCACAACTGATGGCACTTGTGGCCAAGAAACAAAGAGTGCTTTTGGCTCCGCTGCAGTCTCCAGACGCTTGACTACTACAGAATCGTTTGAACCGACTAGTTTTAAACAGATGAGTTTTGGCAGACTCCTAATCAACTACTAAGTGCTGTATTATTGAACAGGGTTTCAGAGGAATCGCTCAGAAATGAAGTTCTTACCTATGGTGCAGTTGGCTGTAATTTTCCTTCGTTTGGGGTTGTGTCGCAGCAGCTCCAGCTCTCGTTTCGTAGGCTCCCACATTGAATATTTCTCTCCAATACCTGATGTTTTACAGAATTCTTGCATTATATTTCATATAAAGCAACATATGAATATATACAACTTTTTTTTTTTTTTTTTTAAAGAAATCAATACTTTTATTTAGGAAAAGATGCATTAAATTGATACAAAGTGAGAGTAGACTTATAATGTAACAAATTATTTCTATTTTCAAATAAATGCTGTTGTTTTGAACTTTCTATTAAATCAAAGAATCCTGAAAAATAAAATGCATCACAGTTTCCACAAAAATATTAGGCATTGATCAGAAATGTTTCTTGAGCAGCAAATCATCATATTAGAATGATTTCTGAAGATCATGTGACACTGAAGACTGGAGTAATGATGCTGAAAATACAGCTTTGATCACAGGAATAATTACATTTTAACATATATTCACATAGAAACAGTTGTCTTAAATTGTAATAATATTTTACTTTTTTTACTCTATTTTTGATCAAATAAATGCAGCCTTGGTGAGCACAAGAGTTTAAAAAAAACAACAACAAAAAAATTGTTGAATTGTAATGTATATATTCTAGTTAGGGCTTGTCTAAAATGAAACTTTTATATAAATAATTTATCCTGATTTATCTGAGCTTATGTACTTCATTTTTTAAATAAAAACATTTGTGGATAATTTTGGCAGTGTTCACTGCATGAGCTCAGATCAGTGAGGCCTACGATCAAACCAGCTCAAAATGCAATGACGTCACTGTAATATTCGCAAGCAGAAACGCATCTGAGTGTCATGACAAAGACAGAGCAATTCATTTAAATGAAACATTGCATAAAATCCAAACGCTATTATTTTTAAAATTTCCTTCAGCAAAAACAAATCTGGTTTAGCACCAGATTGCTATTCAATAGCAAAATCATCAAGAAAAATTAGCCCTAATCAGTGTCCTAAACAAAACACACACTCTTGCCCTCCTGTGGCTCGCAACCCAACAGCTTCCAACATTAATTTTCTGAATTAACATGCCCTTAAGCTACAGGCAAAGTTGAACTACATTATGCATAAGAGAAGGGGGGGACCTACCTTGCAATTTCCACGCTTTTCTTTGTTCTTCTTTGGCAATCTGCTCCATGTCTTTGTCGTATATGTAGTCTTGGCACACAAAGCAATATATTCCACCGTACAAAAGGTCTATAGCTGAATGAGAGAACAACAACACAGGAACCTATTAGAGGCCTTTTAGAGAAGTTGACGTTCACATCTTCCCATATCTGTCCTGTAAATATGGATGAGGCATTAAGGAAACATTGCAAGCAGTGCAGCAAATCTGCCTCCTTTAATAAGTGATGGGAATAATAATTAGGGTGCAGCACAGAAAACATCCATCGCTGCTTGTGCCACAATATCGTGTCCTCTGTGAAATGTCGTAGCGAGCATTGCTATATCAACGCAGACCCATAATTGTGAATGAGGAGTATTATTTGTGAATTATCGTTCTCGAATGCTCATCCCTCCATTTCTCCGAGCCTGCAGCGGCTGTACCTGTTTTTCAGTTCCCATGGCAACCCAATGATGGTCTGTTTCACACAGACGCACTAAATGTTCGCAGGTGGAGCGCAGCAGCGGGGACGGACGTCTATTTGTGACATGACACTAATGCACAGCCTGGCACAAGCCGCCGACAGGTGCTCGGGAGACCATGAGGCTTTCAGTGGCTTTCAGTGCAGAGAGACTGGCGGCTGAATGTTCACATGGCTATTTTCAGTTGTTGTAAAGGGACAGAAGTCTCATTGTCCAACTGGCAGGACATTAACAATCAACACAGGCATGTGGTAAATCTGCTCAAAACTGACCTTATTTGCTTTCTACATAAATGTACTTAGTCTTATGATAATGGTTTATTAGTGCATGCCAAAAAAATGCTTGCATTAAATTGCAAAGAAATGCAATAGTTATAATAATATTAGCCAACAATATCATGTACTAATGACGATAAACACCTATTTTTTCTATTTTATTAAACACCTTTTATTTTCCACTGAAATATTTCTGTTGCATTCACAAATGCATCACAGAAGTTAAATGCATTCTGTCTTCACAAATTGTGGCTGAAGGTTGATATTGTTATGATAATACATTCCTATTATTAAACTATAATCATGTTCATTACCATTCTTGATGCATTAGATTCATTAAAATATAAAACATTCTTTAACGGTAACATTTTACCATTCAATGCATTTATGGTAGTTAACGAATTGCCTATGAACTAACTATGAACAACAATATTTTACAGAAATTATTTATCTCGGTTAATGTTAATTTATAAATATACCATTGTTCAATGTTTGTTCATAATCATTGTTCATAACAATTGTTAACTATGATAAAAATGTATTTAGAATTAACATTAACTTAGATTAATAAATACTATTAAAGTTATTGTTAGTATTAAAAAGTAAAATTTGCATTATGTAAAAAAACACATACATATATATATATATATACATATATATATATATATATATATATACACACATATATTGGGACATATATATATATATATATATATATATATATATATACACACACACGACAAAAACAAGCTTACTAAAACTTTAAAATTTAAAAAAATATATATTTCAAAATAATAACAAACACTATAATAGTTAATCAATGATACTAAAACAACATTGGTTATTTTATGGTTATTTTAAACCTACTTAAGGTTTACCTTATTTTTTATAAAGTGTTACCGTTTTTAATTTAACTTTTTCTTTCTCATTTTTTGTCACTATTTTTACCATGGTGACGTGGCATTTGAAAAAATCAGTGTAATTATTAACTCTGCTTGATAAAGTGTATAATTAGTTAACTTTGGGCTTTAAAATTGGGATTTCTCTGCTAAAACAAATGATGGATAGAACCAGGACTACATTGTTTCTTTATATTTGTGTGTACATCACAATATGGAAGAAAAGATCTGTCAGTATTTCTGTTTTATCACAACTTTGACACTATTTTAAAGCATTGCATTTTCATCTATTTTTTAAGACAGTGGTCATGCAAGATGGCTTTAAACACTATTTGGATTAGACAAGCAGAAAAGAGAAGTTGCACAAGAAAACGAGGCGGGTTTGCATGATGCACACACACTTGCACGCATCAGATGAATAAACCAAAAGCATAGCAGGCCTTCAGGTAACCATGGGAACCAGCGCAGGAAAAAGAGGAAAGAACACCGAGATCAAGCCTGACAAGTGTGAGCCGACAAAACAGAGAACAAAACGCCATCTAAAATAAACCTGAACAACAGAGACGCACAAAACGAAGCCGGCTCATTCAGACTTAATTACTCCCCGTTCGTCTTTGGAGAATAATCACAGTTTTCCTCCTCGGGAGCGGCGCTCATTCACAGATATCCCTTGTACGCAGGCTAATCTAATTAAATGTTCAATCAAACTCCGAGGGGAACTCGACACACACGAGCGATGCCTCGACGTCGCCTGGGAACGCAGTGAAACCCGAGCTATCGGTGATACTGCGGATGCATTATGACGCCTGCGGCACAAGAAACCATAAACCATCACCTGGAGCCAAACAAACCACACTGGATCAGCGGCCAGGGACTTCATTTGTTCATCAAGAGACATAAAAGATGCTTAAACGGGCGACAAAGTCCAACAGCAGCTCACTATGAGTCAGCACGGCCGATTCGAGCCGCTCAGGCCATCTGTGAATGATGCATTACAGAAAGAGACTGCCTTTCAAAAATAATATACATTTCTGAATACTTCTGTTGGCACTGTCAACAGTTTTTATAACTGAAAGTCTGATTTCTGAAATGTTGTTCACTAGTTGGCCGTCAGATCATGTGTTTTCTACTGTCTTTACTACTATCGGTAGTCGCTGCATTGAATCGTCGCTCATTTGCATAAAGATACATTTTTCTCAATTCGGTTGCATTTCTGAAGAGGTCCTGCTGCTTATGTGGATGGACATCACAACTTTGTGCAATTCCTGTGATTTCAAAGCTGATTTTTTTTGCATCATTACTCCAGTCACATAATCCTTCAGACATCATTCTAATATTCTGATGTGCTGCTCAAAATACATTTTTGATTATTATTATTATTATTATTGTTGAAAACAACTGAGTAGATTTTTTTCAGGTTTCTTTGATGAATAGAAAGTTCAGTTAGAACAGCATTTATCTGAAATAGAAATCTTTTGTAACATTATAAATGTCTTTATCACTTTTGATGAATTTAATGCATCCTTGCTAAATAAAAGTATTCAATTTCTATCAATTTCTTTCCGCCCCAAAAAAATAAAAATAAGAATAAATAATAATTATTATTATTATTATACTGACTCCAAGCTGATCTTTGGATCTTTCTATTCATCAAAGAATCCTGAAAAAAAAAGTACTCAACTTTTAAATATTGATAATAATAATAAATGTTTCTTGAGCAGCAAATCAGCATATTAGAATGATTTCTGAAGGATCATGTGACACTGAAGACTGGAGTAATGACGCTGAAAATACAGCTTTGATCACAGCAATAAATTATATTTTAAAATATATTCAAATATAAAGCAGTTATTTTAAAGAGTAAAAATATTTCACAATATTACTGCTTCTACTGTACTTTGAATCAAATAAATGCAGGTTTGGTGAGCAGAAGATAATTCTTTAAAAAACATTAAAAATCTTACTGTTCAAAAACTTTTGCGTATTATTGGAGCTATAGAGTTAACACTGATATATACTGTATATATTTTATGTCAGTATTTCCACTGAAAATATTCAATTTATCTACCTTATTTTTAACGCAAAAAGTGGCCCGTCATGCTGCTTAATATTGGAAACGGGCATTTATCCTATTTTAGTATCATAATCAAAAACACACTGGTTTGCAGTGCAAATAGTTTTATCATTTACTGCACTGGTGTTATTTTTCTAGTTAATTGCCTAAAGAAGCTAACGAAAATTATTTTAATATAAAGAATAATTTTGCATTTAGTTCCTTGTACACTGAAAAACTAAAGGGGGTATAGAAACAATTCACGCTTAGGGCTGGGAAAATAAATCGATGCATCGCGAATCGAGAAATGATTCCGCATCGATTCTGAGATTTTCCAAATGCGTCGCGATTCTTTCTCGAGTCGATTCTGAGCTTAGTTTTGAACAGCAATTCAAAACCATGAATCAATTCTGCATCGATTTCTCGTCGCAGCCCTATTCACGCTCAGAAATTGCTCATATATTAATTAATTTCAAAGAAACATGAAGGAACACATTGAATTAAACGAAGTTCTGAAGTAGAAAAATTAAATCAGTATTTTCTTCTTCAATAATCAGCGCATCAGAAGTAACTCAAGTAACACTCTGCAATTTGATATTTTGCATGTCTGTTGCTGTATCATAGGTGATCCTTCCTCTGTTAATACACAAGAAGAAATCCCAAAGGATGGCAGACAGAGACGGCAGCTCCGTATCTCGAGGTAGAAAGTAATTCAATTCCTCATGTGAAGCTCAGATTTTGGTTTTTCCATACGAGCTGTATGAAACAGGTGTGTGATGAACTTTATGGCACCGCTGGAAACAAACACTGCGAGTGAGTCAGGGACTATTATCCCCTCACACACTATAATTACCCACATTCCCGTCTGTTTGTGCTTCTTATTTGTTTGTTGTTGGAGGTTGGCACCCTTTCTCATTAAAACAGAGGGGATAATTACATGGCAGCGATGCATTAAGAAGCTGGGAGAAATCCAAGACCCCTTCCAAACATCCACGGCCGGATCTGTGCACTTGCTGCTTCTTGCTCGAGAGGACGATCAAGCTTTTGGAGCAAACATGAAACTGGGTTTTGTAGCGCCCTATGATTTTGATGCGGAAAATCACGTACATAATTGCGGAATCCAGTCATAAAAATGGATACCAATAAATTCCATGATTTAATTTTAACAGTAAACCTCTGTTGTGCAGTACTTTGTTTACCAAAAAAACAAGGAATTTTTAATTTTTTGATTACGCTTTAAAAGAGTAATTCAATTGTTAATGGTTTAATTTAATTAATCTTTTTCATTATACATTTTTATTAAATCATAAATCAAGAAAAAAATTAAACAGACAACACAATTCCAGGGGGGAAAAAAAATCACAGGCCTCAATTAATTTTAGCAAATTTATTTATTTATTTTTATTTATTATTGTAACAAACAATTAAAACTATTAAGTTTTTGTGTATTAATGCTTTGATTATTAAAAATGATTTAACCCATTAAAACAGAATCCAGAAAAATTAAGACTGAAATAATAAATAATTTTTGAAATAATTAAATAAAACATTTTATTTATTGTATGATATATATATATTATATATATTGCAGCCATAAAATCATTTAAATATTAATGTATATTGATACATAGATTTATTTGAAATATCACATGGTCCTAAGTATTCATTTGCTCATATTTAGTAGAAGCACCCTTTTGATTTAATACAGCCATGAGTCCAACAAGTTTTTCACACCTCCTCTGCCAAGAAGTTCTGTCAGGTTGGAAAACGTTGGTGGATTTTTAAGAGATAATAAGTCATATTCAAGAACAGTTAAGCCAGTTATTTTAGCTGTGTGCTTAATTGATAAACCTTCGGCCCAGTCTGAGGTCCTTCTGGAGAAGGTAGGATTCCCTGTACTTGGCCGCATTCATAATTGCAACCAGTCAAAATGAAAATGCTTCAACTGTATTGTGATGAGCAGTGCCCTCCACACATTTAGAATTAAGGCCAAAAAGTTCTATCTTGGTCTCATCAGACCAGAGAATCCTTCAGGTGTTTTTTTTAGCAAACTCCATGCGGGCTTTCATGTGTCTTGCACTGAGTAGATAAAGCCCCGACTGAAGTCTGAATGCATCTCTGGAGCTTGATCAATATAGCTCAATCTAGGAACTGGTCGTCTCTCCATTTAACCACTGTGCTCTTAGGAACCTTAAGTGCAGCACTTTGTGCCTTGCCACAATTCTGTCTCTGAGCTCTTCTTCCTTTGAGCTCATACATGCTGAGAGCTGTAAGGTCTTATATAGACAGGTGTGTGGCTTTCCTAATCAAGTTGCTGGACTCAAATCTCTCAAGGATGATCAGCATCTCTTTCTGCTAATGACGTCTGTCCGTGTGGGAGCGAGTCTTACCTTAGAGAAGCAGAGATGCGTATGAGTAAGTCTCTGCGTGCATCTTACCTAGGTTGTGTCTCTTGTTTTTGGCGTGCTCGTGGATGTGTTTCTTGCTGAAGCAGCCGAAGAACACACAATGGAGACAGGAGTGAAGCCGATTTAAATGAGCTCCACACATGTGACATATACATGACTTCGCCTAGGAAGAAAAGACAGAGAGATACAGGCGTTTAGTTACACATGACATTCAAACTAGTTAGTAGACTGTCTGAACAACTAGTTAATTAGCAGCAGTAAAATCCCATCGTTTTTTTACGCCATTCTTAGGGAGATACGGACAACAACTACGGCCCTTCAAAAGGGTAAATATGTGAATAACTACAAAATGTATTGCACAAAACTGTCAGTATCCTATTGCTGAAGGTTGAGCTTTGATGGTTATAGTAACAGTGCTTTAAAGAGATATGAATTTAAAAGACATTATCTTTGTATTGTGCATATTGCATTTTACCTTTCTTTGCCATTTTAGCTGAAATTAAACCATGCAAAACTTAACATGACATCTTTGAAGACGGTTTTAGCAACACTACCAATGACACTATACTAATAGAAATTAAATCTAACGATTCTTAAAACCATGTATTATACTTAATATTAATAACACTGCAAAAACTGAAATTGGTCAATTTTTTCTTTAAATTAAACAATAATATATACATTAGCAAATTAAACTTTAGCTTAAAAAAATATATATAATTACATAAAAATATATACACATGTAAATATTTTCAAAATATATACTCTGTGTGTATGTATTTATACATAATAAATATACAGTGTACACACATTATGTAAACAAAAACTTTTATTTTGAATGCGATTAATCAGGATTAATCATTTGACAGCACTAATATATACTTAAAACAAATATTTAATTATTATGTAATTGCTAATATTACATTTATTTAATTAAATAAAATAAAACAAATGTTTAAAAATGTAATTTTAATAAATTATATACATTAACAATATTTAATATTTTATGTAGTAATATATAACTTATGTTAATCGCATAACCTCAATTTTTAATCAATATTTTCACTATAAAAAATTAGAAGCTGCAACATTACATACAGTAAATAAGAATTATCAATGTTTATTATAAACCATTTATCCATGCACATATTTTTTATTCATATAGTGCATATGAATAAAATGCATCCTACATTTATTTTTTATTCAAGAAGCGTTTCACTAGAATATGCATCACAGCAGAGAAGACTATTGCAATTTCTGTTTCATGCCGCCTTCAAATATTAATGCAAAAAAATAGAATGCTGAAGAAGAAAAACACAGATTTAACTAGTCGACCTCCAGAAGACTACATCACCGCCTGACTCTATCCCAACAGCATGATGTCAAGCTTCAGTACTGTAGTGCTGGTTTTAGATCTGGTCTTTAACAGCTCGCTCTGCTTTTACCTCCACACTAGCTATTTTTGTATAGACCCCATTTTCAGCTTCACATCTCGCCCTTCCGCGATTCCCCGATGACACGCCACCCAGCAGACAACTGAGAATAAGCATCATCCTACCGCGCTAAACGACAGGTGAGACGTGAACACAGACAGATCTGGAGCGCCGGGTTTCACTGCAATCGCTTTAAAGAAAAGCCACCGTTCCCTGAAGTCGGCCTGAATGATGAGTGCTAATATAACCAAAAGAAACCTTAATGTTTCTGTATAGTGCATCCGAGCGGAAAGCAAGCGGATGTGACGGAGAGAGAAAGAGAAGGGAAAGGCCTTGTATTGTCTGTCTTTCATCAGAGTAATCTGATCGGAGACGTGGAGGGAGAAAGGCCTGTGGTAAGGTGAACGCTGCAAACATGCGATACAGTGTAAAAACACACAGCAGCGCAACAAACATCTTTATGGGATCGCTGGAGAATGACGGGGCTGTTAACGGTTTGGCGAGCTGCAATAAAGACTAATATCATTAAGCATTACAGCAATTTGATATTTAAAAGTTCTGCTCATGTTATGACAGGGAAGCATAATGAAACGCTTCATTTGAGCCTCTCGACCCAGATCCACAGCTTCACCACGCCCAGATACTAAAACACTGTGCAAAACAGTGCACTACATTTCTGCAGCGCACTGCGCTAGAATGCAAATGATCTGTAGGAATAGCAGAGCTGCCAAATTGTGCATTATAGCACAGGGAATATAGTGCATTGAATCTGTATCACACAGTGCAATGTGCTTGATGTGACCTTCCATTTCTAGTGTCACATAAGCCACAAGTTTATTATATTGCATTAAAAAGAATTGCTTTTATTAAACCTGCAACATGTAGCATTGCAAAATGCATGCAGATTCACATACTATTTTTAAAGAGCAGTAGGCAGTAAACAGTACAAAAGGCTCTACAGTGCATTTCATTTGCATTTTAGAGTAAAAAAAAAAAAAGTGAAAATAATACAAATCATTGGAAGCAGCAGTGACATTCAACACCAGATAATCTTTTATAAAATACTATTTTCTGATATTAGAATCTTAGAACATTATTATATTTTGGACAAAAATTTGTCTTCACTTTGTAGACTGTATAAGAACAGATTTATTTTAGTTAGTTTTTTCTTTTGTAAACAACGCACAGGCTGGATAGAACTACTTATGCAGGAGAAAAAAAAAGAAAAGGCTTCCCTAATAAAAAGTAATATTTTTAAAATACATTTATTTCATACCAAGTATGGTTCAAATCTATTAGCATATTTACTGACATATAAATGTCGCTAGAGACTTACTGATATCAGAATTATAATCAAACTTTATTTGGAGTAGGCCCAATACTTGTGCACAATGCACATTTCTTAATATTAAGCCTAAAATGCATTTTAATGTCACTGTTGACGAGGATTGCATTAATCTCTGTATAATATTAATCTTTAAATGCAAGATATTTAAAGTGCACCTGAAGTATACTTGCAATAGTTCCACTTTAGCATGCAATCAAATATACTTCAGTATGTCTTTAGTTGTACTTCAGCACTACTTCTGCACAATTAAAGTGCATTAAGGACAAAATTAGTTGTTCCATTTTAGCAGATTTTAAGTATACCAGTTTTGTATACCAAAAGTACAATTGCAGGGTATTTTTATTAAGTACACAAATATGTAAATGTATTTGTAGTATACTTAGCATGAAATATCTTTCACTAGGGAATTCATGCATTTCTTTTCTAAATTAATTATAGACCTTACTGTGATTAATTCATGTGTGTGTATGTTTAATTTTCTCCTTTTTTTTTTAAACTGTAAAAAAAAAAAAAAAAAAAAAAACTGACCTCGTAATGTTTAATCAGAATATCATAACTAGATTATCCGGTGAAACAACACACTTCTTTCAAGTCATGGATGCAGGATTTCTCCAGTCATTTAGGGTACGTTCACATGACGATGATGTACTAGAACGGAAAAGGTTTAAGTTCTGTATACAGACGACGTTCCCCATTCACACGGATCCGTGAAAACAACCAATATATGTGAACACATAATACACACCGTTTCACAAATTCGCATCAATGTGTGTATTGTTTACAAAAACTTGCACTTTAAAACCCGTTTTCAAAAGTTTGCTTTAGCAAAACGCCAATGTCATGTAAACGAACAACCAAAACAAATCAAGTTTTCCGTTTTTAGTTGAAAATGGTGTTTTGTAAACACCCCTCATCTGCATACAATGTTGAGAGCCACGCCCATCATCTCAACATCCAATCAACAACCAATGCATAAAATCAAGCCCCGCCCTACATTTTTTTCAGTAATCCATTACACTGGAATAAAAGTCTATAATAAAAGATCTGTCGCTACTTCCATTTCATTGTGACTTTAATGCAAATGGTGTGAATGGTAATGTATATGGTTACAAAAAAAAACTATTAAAGAGATAATAAAAATAAAAACACTCGAACATCTAACCTTATATGCAAGCTACGTTTCACACTGATTGGCTGCTGTGTAAAAGTGCCTTCATACACATGCATACACTAATGCAGTAAACTGAACACTAGCGTTTCATTCTGAACATCTCTGACTCTCCACATCTCCTGATCACGCTCTACACACGTCATTTCTTCTTTGTATCTACACCGCTCCTCCTTCATCCGCAGATGTTTCCTACTCTCTCTCTCTCATCCTACAGTCCTACATCCTACACGGAGAGCATTAGCAGGTCCTCTCTGCTCTCTCCTGCTGGTGTTAATGCTGTAATGTTGAATGAGATGGTGCATTGATCAGGACCTCATCTGAGACGGGGGTGTGGGGCTGAAAAACAAGGCAAGAAGGATCAGCTTCCTCCTACAAGATCCACTGCAGGCTCCACATTCATGAACGCACACACAGTCTATTTTTGCAGCTTGCTGGCATACATTTGTAACAGAAAACCCTTAAAATGGCAACGAGGCACCAAATGCCTGGAGTCACCTGCAGGAAAAAAAAGTGAAATAATAAAATTCTAAATATATAATATGACATGGAAGATGAATAAACAAAAAAAGTTAATAAATAAATAAAATAGGAGGTATAAATAATATGAAATAATGCAAAATATACAAAAATAGGAGGAATAAATAAATTACTATAGGAAGGATAAATTAGAATAAAAAAAATCAAATATGGATACATTAAATAATTAGGAGGAATAAAAATAAAAAATAACTATAATAGGAGGGATAAATAAAAAATAACGTAAAAACATAGGAATGAAAATGTAAAATTAATCAAAATAAAACAGGGCAGAAATAGGTTGTAAAAAAAAAAAAAAAATATATATATATATATATATATATATATATAAAATAGAATAAGGATAAATAAAAACAAAGGATTAAAAAATCAATTTAAAAAACAGCAGTGCTGAGATGCTCTTTAACAAATTAAGTTTCCACTCCGATGATTTTGTCATCGCTAAGGTTGTGAAACAAGTTTTTTCTTAAACCAACTAGTCAGTGAGTTGACTAACTTTGCTTTAGGACTAGGTAAAATTATAGATTTTTCTAATAAAGAGAGATCTTCATTTGAATAATCCACATAACGATTCTTAAGCTGTCAATCAAACCCCGTGGCCCGCCCCTCTGAAATGTGACGTCACACTGCAGTGAGAGTCAAAACAGCAGGTCTAGTGACACTGACTTGGTTTAAAGGGAATTAAAAAATGAGGAGTGGGTGGATTTTTATCATTGTAGGGTGGATGTGTTCACACACTGCCAACACACATTTATGTCCAAACACCATGTAAAAGTGGATTTTGCATAATAGGTGCCCTTTAAAATCGCAATATCAATCACTAATTCTACGCCTATTTTGTGGCTGTGTGAAAGCGTATTTGTACAACACTGCCCGTCCCGTTAAACTAACTCAATCAACTGTGCAGTCTGGGCCCCGCTATTAATCATCAAAATTAATGTTTTAAGGAAACATACAATGCAACCAGTAGTCTGATTCAAAAACAAATGAGTCATGACTCAAATGAACTGGATCTTTTTAGTGAATTGCAAACAAATGAATCAGAATCAAATCAAAACGGAACTGGATTCCAGAACTGGGTTTGGGGCTCATGACATCAGCAGCGGACGGAGAGAAGGGCTCCTCTGTTATCCAGCAAACCAGACTGTGATGCTGACTCAATAAAACAGGCATCAAAAGAGAAAGAGTGCAGCTCCAGTCGCTCTGATTGGACGGATCCAGCGTGACCAGCAACAAAGCAGCACTGTCATCCTGCGTGTGACTCACAGATGAATCAACAGAGTACTGAGGAGATTTATCATTGGTGGTCTATGCAGACTTGTGTCAGACAGATGGATCAGGCCATTGAATCACATTTTATTTCACTCGGGCTGAAAGTCACCATATGTTTGATAAGTAAGCACCCCAACGGGACCAAAATGCCACTCAAAAGCAACCAATTCCTCTTTTTTTATATATAAAAAAGAAACACTCTGATTGGTGTGAAATGCTTTGAGGTCAAAATGGTTTTTCATTTTCAATAGGGATGCACCAAAATTTTGGTCAGTGAAATATTTTGGCACCAAAATTTAGATGAACCCCTAATAATTTTTTTTTTTTTTAAAAAGTGACCCCAAAATGCTAAAGCAACAAATCCCTCCAAAAAAAAATTAGAAATATAATAAATACAATTGTGGATAAATAAGGTATACTATATGGTAAAAATGTGCTTATATTATGCCAAATATTAGTTTTCATAGTTCGACTTTGAGGTGTTTAGTACAAGTGCTATTTTAGAATCACTGACTGATATCACTGATTGCAATTTGTTAATATTTTAAATTAGTATTTATTTTTATATTTTATAGTTTTAATTGTTGCTTTTTAAAATGTCCAGTTTTTTTTTAGTTTGTTTATTTTAATACTTAAACTAGACGAAAAAGAGAAAAAAAATGCCCTGAAATATTTTTATTATACAATATATAATATTTTATATTATATATCCACAGTATATACAGTATTTAATATTGAATATTTTATTATTTCAAAATTATGGTTTTAGTTTTAGTTAACGATAATAACCCATACTCGGCACTCTGTGTGAATATTTTCAAAAATATTACTCAATATTTGTAATGCAACTGAATATATAATGCATTGTTATCCCAAACAAAGTCTAATTTCAAATATATCATATAAACTTATTATATTATATCATTAACTTAATAATTAGTGACTCAAACAATTAAACACCTCTGTATTTTAAATTAGACTTTGGAATAACTTTATGTACATTTAAAATATTACAATATTTTTTTTAAAAATTCAGATTTTTGGCCTAGGAATAAAAGCCACATAACGCTCTATAACCCCAGTGATCGGCCTTGACTATATAAACCAGCATCGACCCGCCAATCACATCGGTTCTCGCAGTTTCTGCGGCAACGGAGCATCCAATCGCCGGCTCGCTGCTGTGTTTCCAAGATCACAAGTGTAGTAGGAGGCATGTGGGCGATGAGGAGAATCAAGGGAGGCAAGAGACATGAAAGAGGAGAAACAAAAAAGGAGACACAGAGAGGGAAGGCACTGATGATAAAGGATAGATGACAGTTCAAACACATGCAGATGAGGGATGTGAACACCTCGAAGCTGCCTGGACTGCGATAAGCCTGCTAGAGGCTAAAGAAATGAGATCAGCTGAGAGCGCGCAGGGAGTGTAAGACTGATACTAAAAAGCTGGAGGCAGCACCACAACGCAATTAGTGGAGAGGGGCTGTCAATTACCCAGAGTCCCCTTCTGCTGATGGACTGCTTCTGAATGGGAAGGACGTTCACGGCGTGCGCAGACACGGAGCGTCATTACACTTAATCCCACAGACCAGCCCTCCTCTGCAATTAAACACTCATCAAGAGCTGCAGCAGACATAGAGAAACTCTAGCTCAAGATACTCCTCGAGTAATTAAAGTTACTTAAAAATCAGAAATGACATTAAAAATAATGATGAAAAATTCAGAAAAAAATAATGAAAACTAAATTGTGTTCGAATGAATATAAATAAAAAAATGTTTGATACATTTCTAACAAGTGACTATAAAGCTGCGTGTGCAATACAACATTCAAACAATAAATAAAAATTACTATTAAAACAACTGCTTTAATGCTACTGAAAAATGTATTTTGCAGAGCTCGTAGTCTCTACTTCTTGTTTATTAGTCCAGCAATGTTCTGCAGTTTGTGGTATAGCCTTGAATGTAATCTTTATTGCCTGTGGAACAAAGCCGCCCTTCTCCACCGCACACTAAAACCAGAGAACAAAACATCTTGGGATAAAAATGATCAAACGATCTTGATTCGTATTCAAGTCACAAAAGTAGTGTTTAAGCATTTGTAAGGCTATGAATTATGAGCCGGTAAGCAGAGCATGAGTCCTTTATCTTCCTCCTGGAGTCACACTGTCTTCCTGATTTAAAACATCCTCCATGTCTAGAGAAAGTGCTCTGAGGCCTGCTGTCGAGCGCTTCGGACTCGCACCTTCTCCGTAATGATCCGCTGAAGCTCTGGAGGGACGTGTGGAAGCGTATATATTAAATGCAGGTGTGTATCGATATGACAAACGGCCCGAGGTTCAATTAATTATTGATGGCGAGCTGGAAGCCTGTATAACTTCACATGCAGAACAGATGTGGAACAGCCGCCCTATAAAAACTGTTTTTAATGGTAAATGAAGACCATACGGGTAATTGGACAAGCTTCAGTGCAGGCCGGTGTTAATCACTGCCACGGCTTCGATGAACTTTGCCATTTCTCAAAAGGAAGCCGGTTTCCAGGCCCTCAGACTAATGGCTATTCTAACACTGACGTGTTGTTGGCAAACTAAGTATGAAATGCTCATTAGTTAAACGTAATGGACAGAAATGAGTCAAGTCATCATTGTGTAGTGTCAGTGAAAGTCAATAAAAGTAAATTGAAAAGTAAACAACTTTTTTTTCATAATATTTTAGGTGCAATACTTAACATTTTTTTATTTTAAAACTACTCCGTCATTCCGTTTTTACTTTCACTTTCTGTATGGTGAATTGACTGAGATTAAAGCCCTATTCGGACGGTAATTGTTTCTCAGGGGGACGCAAGTGATTTTCACCATATTCAGGGGGTAGTTGGTGATTTAATTGCCGTCTGAATCCAGGATGTCTGTGTTTTTCTCTCACCACCCCCGTGAAAATCCCCGGCAGAATTACCTACTGTTTTTTGACAAACACCGAGGTCGTGTGGTAATTTAATTGCCGTCCGAATCCACATCTCTGAGTTTACGAGAAGAAATCGATTCAAAATTCAGTGTTTAATCCCTTTTTGATCACTCCCGAACACCGTAACGTTGCACTTCGGTGTAATTTACATATTATTTCTGAAATGCTGGAAAGTATTTAAAAGAACAATACTTCATGACTGCTCCACCACAGCGACTGGGAGCAGAAAAAGAAAAACAAACTTTCAAATGGGTCTTTATTATGACAGCAGCAGGTATGCAATACAATTTAAAAATGTGTATTATAAACAGATATATATAGCGTATAATTATATACAACTATAGCGCCTCTATTTTCCTATTTTTAAACAGGAGATTTAAATAATCAAATAATACATTTTATAAAATATGCTTGGAATAATAAAAATAATTTTTACATAATAATAAGTGTTTTTAAATACATTTTACACAATAATAAGAATAAATTTGTAAATAAAATTAATTTTATTTACAGCAGACAATCACGTGATTGGCCACGTGAGCAGCGCGTTCCCGGGTGCTGAGGATCACAACTCGCTCCTCCACTGTGAATAAATCCTCATCCGAATCCATGAGTTTTATCACTGAGGTGATATGTAAATTTATTTTTACAGACGTCCATATGAGAAACAATTACCGTCCGAATCAGGCTTATGACGTTCACCGGCATAACTCTTGTGCAAAGTTTGCACGTTGCTTGTGTGATATCCATTGGCTCGCCTTCATGGTTTAAAACAGAAATATTTCCAACATTGCGACGTAACCAATTACCCCCGTACCGAACCGAACCGTGACACCACTGTGTCGTATCGAACCGATCCGAACTGTAAATTGTGAACCGTTACACCCCTAATATAAATATATATATATATATATATATATATATATATATATAAAAACACAGAAATATACACTCAAACACACTGCAAAAAAATCAAAAGTTGAGAAAACTTAAGTTTTTAAGGCAACCAGATTCAGCAGATTTTTGAGTTCTCAACTTTTGATTTTTTACAGTGCATACGTAACAATTATTATTATTATTATCATTACTATTACGGTTTCATTTTATATGTGATGTTTGCCGTTGTCTGTGACGCATCAGTACAAATGTCACTACAAATGCAATGTGCTGTACCTGCAAATGAGATTTCAGTGATCAGATCAAAAAGTGATTTAGACCTGCTTACATCCTTAGTTATCTCTGCTCACTTCAGAGATGATCCGAGACAAAAAACAGCATAAACCAGGTCAGAGATGTGAAGCTAAGCTTAGGTGACCACAAGCACATACAATAAATAAATGAAAACACCCGCAGGCGTTTCTGCATATGTAATGAATGATCCGTTCACTTGCTGTTAGAGCAAAGCAAACACCGTCATTTATGTGAAATTCACAAAGCAGCTCAGCAGGGATCAGTGTTGGGTAAAACAGAACGAGACGTGAGGTGTCATCACATGGTATAACAGCTCCCGTATTTATAGTAAGTCACAAGAATGGTGGTGAAAACAAAAACTCAATTGCAATCTTTGAATCTACTGATTCAGTACAAGGCAGGTAAATCTGAAGTACCTCATTTGTTGAGATCTTTCACCTCTCAATTGTTGTTTAAATGATATGTGATTTGACTGAGTATATCGCAAAAAAACATTCAGAGACTGCACACATACACAATGAGATGAAGATTAGACTACTACATGAGCACATTTAGAGTTCACGCTTTCACTGCGTGATTTAGTATATTAAAATATATTTAGATATAGTTAATCTGATATATAGTTAATATCACATGAAGAGCAGAGTTTTTTCTCCAAATATCAGAACAATTGCAATTTTATACACAACAGTTCCTGTTTTTGCTCTATTTTGTCAACAAAAATAGTTACAAAAAGGCACAGAACTGATTTGCGTCTCTGAGCAACACGACAGTGTTTCGTTACTGAATCAGTCAACCGTTTGAACGAATCGGTTGAAAGAATGATTCAATGATTCACTCATGCAGTGATTAGCCACCACCTACTGGCGATTTTAGGTTTATATTTAAAGTATATTTTCCCATTTTTCCCCAAATCATTTCAAATATCAGTATTCAGCGTTTTTTAAACATCATGCATTCGCATATGCATCTAAATGCCACTTCAGTTCTGTGCCACCTCTGCATTGCAAACAAATTTTGTTGATACTGATTTCATTTGGTCCTATAGTGTCTTACTATTTGAATTTATCGATTAAATTTAAGAATTTGACAAGAGACGATGCATACATTTAATTAGGTTAGAAAAAATGGCCTTTAAAAGATAAAAATGACCATAAAATGTAAAAATCAATTTAAACTTATTGGAAAAGTTCATTTCTGTTACTCCCGCAAACTAACCACCACACAGAATATGAAGAACATCAAAAGCTTTGGGAGTCAGCTGTCCACGGCATTCCTCAACCTGCCAATATAACACGCTCAGCAAAATAACGTCTAATTATCGTTAAAATAGATGTATAATTTATTTGTCATATCGCACACCCCTACATTCAGAGCTAGCTTGCTATTGCTAGCTTCTCCGAAATTGCCTACCCCATCTTTAATAATTGCAATCCTAACCCTAACAGAAGTAATGATATTTTTTATGATATGTATGACACTTCTTCAACAGGTTCGGAAAAAAACTGTTCTTGGCATAAGGTGCCATTTCTACCGATTTTTTTTTTGAACATTTCTTGGTGCACATTAAAGAGATAGTTCACCCAAAAATTTAAATTCTGTCATTAATTACTCACCCTCATGTCATTCCAAACCCGTTAGACCTTCGTTCATCTTCGGAACACAAATGAAGATATTTTTGATGCATTCCGAGAGCTCTCGGACCCTCCCATAGACAGCAAGGATCCTAACACGATAAAGGCTCAGAAACATAGCAAGGAGATCGTTTTCTCCTGAAAAGTATTCTCGTAGCTTCGTACAATTACGGTTGAACCACTGATGTCACATGGATTAGGCCTATTTTAACGATCTCCTTGCTATGTTTCTGAGCCTTGATTGTGTTAGGGTCCTTGCTGTCTATGGGAGGGTCATAGAGCTCTCGGAATGCATAAAAAATATCTTCATTTGTGTTCCGAAGATGAAGGTCTCACAGGTTTGGAATGACATGAGGGCGAGTAATTAATGACAAAATTTTCATTTTTGGGTGAACTATCCCTTTAAATGTACTGCAATCTTAAATCTAACAGAAACTGTGATATTTTCATGAGAACAGTAACTGTAACCTTCAGTAAGTCAATCTGAATGGGAGCTTGAGGTTGTTTTCCAGCGTTGGGAGTGATATGCATCAGCCGGTCAGTGATCTGTGGGTGTGCCATGTGAAGCTCAGGCGATGCACTGGTGCAAACGCATCCAAAGGCCTTCACCACACAGTACGTGTTGTTCTGCAGCAGGGGGATGGGATGGACCAGAGCCGCGCTGGCAGAAAGCCTCTCTAGCGTTTACTGAGCTCCTCATATTCCTATTGTCCCTTCATGGTTACGACGGGAGTCATGGGACAGATGAGAGGCGAGTCCGGTCGCTTTCCCACCTGTGCTCGACGGATCCAGATCTGGTTTCTGAGAACTTACGATCAGTACTATATGCTAAATGTGACCTAAGATGGGTAAATCCTTCTTATTGTACATTTTGCCCAGCTGAGCATGTCTAAACGTGGCATTAAATAAACAGTATAGTAATGCTGAGAATAGCCGGTGTGTCTAATAGGTCAGATGTGGTGTAACACAACCCAAATTACAGTTTACCAAAGAGAACTGGATTTCAAAGAGTGTACAGAACAATCATGTGCAATATGCAATAATAACTTGCATGCAATGAAATAAAACTCACCAAATCTGGCCTTTGAGTGTTTATGTGCCTGGATTATAGATAAGAATGATTTGTGATTAATTAAGCTAAAAATAACACCACCTTCTTGAAGAATAAAACAATGCAGTAAGAAAACATTATCCTTCATAAAACTCAGTTGACTTGACCTCAATTGTGCCAATGAGTCACGCAATCCTGAGTGAACCAGATGTAACTTGAGGCAACATGACGCCATTCACCCTATATAAACGTCTTACTACCAAAGATTCCTCCATAAAATGATTTTTAGCATTATTTATTGGACATATTAACCTGGCTAGCATGTGAGACTGGTGTTTCTTTCAGCAGAAAGCACGATGAGACACACATAGGGAGGGTGACATTTGATTCGAATGAATCATGATGCACATTTCAAGATAACTCTTTGTTTTTCAGAGGAAGACGTGTTGGGCGAGGATAGTTAGTTATTAAGCTGTCATCTGATGCCACACGCTTTGCTATCATAGAAAAGTGATGGAACTATGACTCATTTCAGACTTGAATCAGTTCTTTCGAAGAAAGAACAAGTGGTTCCAAATGTGAGATTAGAACATGAGTTTCAAAACGTCTTTGTTGAAGAGTTTTAAACCATGAACCAAACTAACCAGGGGCTGTTTCATAAAACAAGTTCACCAAATAAGCCAGGCTTATTTCAGTTATTCTGACTTATTTTTAACCAAATCAAATGACAATAAGTCAGACTAACTGAAATAAACCTGGCTTATTTGGTAAACTTGTTTTATGAAACAGCCCTCAGCTATGATGTGATTCACAACATTACAGTCTTTGATTTGAAGCAAAAGACAAAGGTACAAGACTGTGAACTAAATGGCTTTAATGAGGCATAAAGCTTGGGGAATAATTGAATTGAAAACGACGGATAAAAATAAAACTATTGATTTAAAGATGGTGTTTATGTATATAGAAAGAGCATATTCTCAGGTTTATTGCAAAATATACATATACACAAATATTAAGTTCTTTTGCCATGATTTACTGTTTCTATTCTCTGATTGGTGGAGATTTTCTGCAGAATCATGGGTAATGCAGTCTTTCACTAGGAACATCGCTGTTAATCACTATTATTTAAAAATTACTTTGAAATAATGCAGACTGATGGCTTCAACAAAATCATATAGCATTGATTAACAACCTCGTAGCTCACAGTAAGTCTGTCTATAAAAGTTTATAGGTTGTTGTTAAAAATCAATTCCTCTATGGAAAATATGAACGGGTACCGACTGTTGCACCAAAGTCGTAAAACGTAGTATTACTAATAAGAGTCGTTATTGTAATTCCATGAGTTTGTAGTCTGTTGAAGCAGCTTCATCTTATAAAAAAAAAGCAATTTAGTTGAGTGGTTTGTCAATCCGGATCACGATGTGTTCGATATAAACGGTTCTCGGTTGATGCGGTTAAAAAAACGGTTCTCGGTTCAAATAATAACTGATTGATCGATTCAGTGCGGTTCGTGACGAATCACTTAATCCGGTTCAAACGACTCACTGAACCGATCCGACTCAAAAGAACAACTGGCTCACGAATCGATATCATAGACTCCATCATGCGCACAACAGTGGACGTATTAAAATGGAGATGTTTAGGCAGTCAACATAAGTGGTTAGTCCTGCCACACAATAGGCAAATTCCGTGCTAACTGTGAAACTGAAACCTCTATTCGTATATTGGGCAATCGATGATGTTAGGCCTGGCAAGTGTCGTTTTGCATCAGAAAACGTCTCGGTGAGATCCTGGGATAGTGTTGCGTGAATGCCACGCACTCAAAACGACTAATTAAACTCGCCTAAAGCAGCTAAACAACATCGATAGCGGAATAGCATCCACGTCCAGCCCTATGAAACCAATGCATTATTAGGAGTCTGCGCAGGCCAGCCAATGCATCCACTAGCGTGCACATAGTGATGGACGGTGAAAATAAATCACGTTAGCCTGGCGAATTACACGTCCGTTTGTGTTTGAGAGGGTAGTGCGACTTGGCACCGATGCATTGCACCACTGGGCTCTGGTGATTTTATTTACCTTGCGTTTCCTGGTTTCGGCAGAGCCACTCCACACAAAGCACTGGTATATGACCCGCAGATTCTGCTTCCAGTTGTCCACTTTGAAACCGTTCACATGGGAGCACCCTGCCGGACTCATGACAGAAAACACATTCGAGTTCCTCTGTATTTCAGCGATGAAATAAGCTCAGCTGAAGTCACGAGGAGAATTATCCACCAATTGTTCCGTTTTGCCAGGCAATGCAGCGAGCCACGACAGGGTCGAAGATGCGTACCTTACACATGCGGAGAGCGTTTCTCAATAACCTCGCTGCATGAAGATGTCATCCCTGACGAGAATTAAGCACGAGCTTGTGGTAAAACTGAACACACTTTGATATTGTATTTTCCAAGTCGGCTGTTTTAATGGACGGCAATGGAATTCAACTGAGCACCGTGGGCGACGCAATCCTTGCGAGGTTAAACGCCGATTGGCGGACGGCTTGCGGTTCGTGGCTGTGATTGGCCAGCGCCCGTGCCATTTCCGTTCAACTCCCGCCCGCTTTCGAGAACTCTCAAATGTGATTGGCTGGTGCGGCTGCTTGTCTTTGTTCAAAGACTTGTACGCCGCAGGAGCGCCTGTGATTGGCTGCGTCGCGCCTCGCGTCGGTCCTTCTTTTCTTGTTGGTTATGTCATTCAAGTAGAAAACACACGGTCCACATGCCTACCTGCATTCAAGTTGTGAAATTAGAAATCGGTGTTGTCACGAGTGTGAGATGCAGTGTGAAAGTGGAGCGTCTCTTTCCTGCTCACAAGGACTGTGCGTGCTGATTGTAAATATTAATGGAAACGGAAGCAGAATATTTAATAAGGACTGGTTGGATAAACTAGACAGAACAATTGAATTATAAATGCATGAATTTTTGTTGTTGTTGTTGTTGACTACATATAAGAGTGACACTTTTATCATGAACATTTTAGACCGAAAAATAAAATACAAATAATGTTTTGCTTAAAGAAAATGATGCCTGTTTGCAGCTATACTGAAATTTAATAATACAAACTTCAATTTTATAATCTAATTTAGACACAAGAATATGAGGCATTACTCTCTCTCAAAAAAAAAAAAAGATAAAATAAAAAAGCATCCCAAAATCTTTAATGAGTTGTTTGTAAGTAGGCTAATATTATAGGAAGGTTATTTGAAATGTAACCTCAATTTCATGGTCTAATAGTGACACAGAAATATAAGACATTGCTCAAGAAACATCCCTTGAATTAATTGTTTATAAGTTACATTACAAGAAAATAAATTGAAATTTAACACCAATCTCAATTTTATGATCTAGTGACTATACAATATTATAAAATCAACACCTCGATATCATCAATAAATTGTTTATAAAACAATATTACAAGAAAATGAAGCCTCAGTAAAATTGAAGTTTAACAAGACAATCCTCAATTTTATGATGTGATGTGCTAGTGACAGAGGAATACAAGACATTCCTCTCAAGAAACACCGGAAAATTGCAAATGAAATGTTTAGAAATATTATTAGACAAACCTCAAATCATGATGTAATTTGGTAATGACACCCCAAAATCAAAAATAAATTGTTTTTAAATATTACAATAAGTCAGTATTCCCATAATTTTCTTTTAATTGAGGGGTTAAACCCGTTTTGGTGGAACCCAGGCTCCAGTAGCAGTAGTTTCTAGGTATTTGATGAGTAATCTATTTATGGTAAAGCCCAAAACATGAGACCTCTAGAGGACTGGAGCA
The DNA here is from genome assembly GCA_027422415.1 of Schizothorax lantsangensis. Taxonomy (NCBI): domain Eukaryota; kingdom Metazoa; phylum Chordata; class Actinopteri; order Cypriniformes; family Cyprinidae; genus Schizothorax; species Schizothorax lantsangensis. The sequence goes on from CM049860.1 coordinate 2,943,798, forward strand.
ACACCTTCACCACGGGCCACGTCTGAATGCTGAATCACTGCAGGAACAGCAGACAACCTTCGGCTCCAGGCTGAAGAGGAAAACATTAGATCAACTGACGCATTATTCAGTTAGCTTGAGACTGTGTTTGGGTGAAAGAGCATGAAATTAGAGAAGCTGTCAGTCTTCGAGCCGTCGAAAGATCACATAAATGTCAATGCACTAAATGGAGACGGCAAGCCTGAAGATACATTTGGAGATGAAAACACACGGCATAATATTCAGCATAATATTTTGCATGGATTGGATGACGATCTACCCGTTCAAATGATCTTAAGATGGTTTCTTTATTTCATTCTGTGGGGCTGCAATAAAGACAAGTATACAAATGCAATTTCCACAACTCTTTTGAACAAAGAAGTCCAGTATCTTTATTTGTATGACCATAAATGATGCAGTGGCAAGTCAACCAAGCATTGATAAATAAACACTGACAAAAACAAGTTCTTGTTTAGGGTGCGCTGTGACAGAACTAAAAAAAGGTCATTCCACACATTTATATTTTCCTTCAATATAGTCCAACTGATTATAGTCCAACTCTCATGAAGGTCTTCCAGCTTTGGGATGAGGAAGGGGACGTGAGCAAAGCAGCGATCCGCCCAACAGCCTCAAGAGTAGCTCGATGTCTTGCTGCCGACGTCATCCTCTTGCATTCCCATACTCTAAAACAAAGAACAGACCACCTGGTTATAAAAGCTTGTCCTTTAGAAGCCTATAATTGAATTGATGATTCATGAGCTTGTACCTTTTGCACAAACTGGGGGTTTACAGTGATTTCTTGATCCATGGACTTTAGTTTTTCATCAACCTCTATACATTTCAGCATCTGTATCAGAGTCAAGACAGATAACAGTGAGGCATCAGTGGATAACACTACAAAACGACTGTCATTGACAAACACTATATAATGCAGTGGTGCATAAACATTATATTGTGTTTCAAGTGCAGAATCTGAAATATTTTTCCTTTATGTTTTACATTTCTCAAAATCCCAATACCTGCAGCGTATTATGAGAGCTAAATTAGATTTTGAACACCAAAACTTTAATTAATTTAGAATATATGTATAGAATATAATATAAATGTTATTTTAAGTTGTATTAACATTTCACAACATGTTTTAGTAATATATTTATATTATTTTATTGCTATAAATAAAACTAAAATAGGAATTAAGTTATTTTAAATTGTAATTTTTCTAGTGCTGTAAAATGATTAATCGCATCCAAAATAAAAGTTTTTGTTTACATAATATATGTGTGTGTACTGTGTATATAACGTATATAAATAGACACACATGCATGTATATATTTAAGGAAAATATATTATGTTTATATATTAAATATATTTATATACAATTTTTTATTATATTAATATAAATATATACATGTAGATATTTTCTAAATATATATACATAATAAATATACACAGGACACATTATATAAACAAAAACCTTTAGTTTGGATGCGATTAATCGTTTGACAGCACTACATTTTTCACAATATTACTGTTATTACTGTATTTATATTATTGTTATATTATAATAAAAAACAATAATTTAAAATTGTAATAATCTGACACAATATTACTGTTTTACTGTACTTACAATAATATATTTACTTCATTATATTATAAAACTAATAGAAAATAAAAAAGTGATTTTAAATTGTAATTCACAATATTACTTTTTTAATGCATTTATATTATTTTATTATATTAAAATAAACATTTTATTATCTTTGTGTTTATTAACTTTTTATGATCTTCTGACTTATTTGTTGAACATTATATAATATAGTTTTCTATGTATGTTATTAATATTTCTCTCAAATGTCCATGAAATAATAATGATTAAGAAGATAAAAAATGAGGCTGTAAATATTTAATGCATGTTGCTCTCTGGTGTTTAAGTTGAGGCTTCATGGTCTCGTTCTCTTGTACATTAGCATTGAATGAAGAAAAGCACTGTTTCATCATTACAAACCTCTTGGTCGATTTTGTGGAGCATCGCAGGGTTATTGTATTTCTCAGGGTTGTCATGGAAACAGACCATGCCATCTTTCTGGTTAATATTGGCATAAATCTCTCCATCTTCGATCTGAGAGAAGAAAGAGGAAAGATGTGAGCACAAACAAACCTCAAATGTTGAATAAATATGAAACATCCAGTGATTGAGATGTAAAACACATCTGAATGTCATGGTGAGGCTGAGTTCATACCATATGTAGGACGTATTTCTCGGCTTCTTGAGGGCCGGAGAGCTGAACTCGACTCGCCATGTCTTGTAAGGATAATGTCAAGAACGTCTGTCAATCACAAGATCAGAGATTACCAGTTCTGTTTAGTCGAACTGAGATTACGGTTTCTGTTTAGTCAAACTCAAATGTACAAAAAACAAAATTAGGGCTGTCTATTTAACGTGTTAATTTTGTGCGATTTATTATGAAAAAAAAAAAGTTTAAAATGAATGCATTTAACGCAGCATCTAACCACATCTTACATTGATGCAGTGTCTGATGAACATGATGCAGGACGACTGACTGCGTGAAGAAGCCTATCAGAATGCAGTTATATGAGCGAAAAAAATTACGCTCTTATATTTATATCATATGATAGAGTTTAGCAACATCACACCAGCAAGAGTGCTGTTTTTTCCTGAATATCTGTATGATATACAAACAGACTCACTCATTAAGACCACCACATTTCATATTTCAATATTCATTTAAAAAACAAAAACAGGAATGCCTATTTAAAACCCATTAATCTCAGCATTATTTTTGCAATTCTAATTGCTGAACAGCCTGTGTAAATATACCTAAATGGCACTTCATAAAAACCCTTTAATGGCATTGTAGCGTAGTGTGTAATAAGGCTGTGCAATTAATCGAAAGTTTGAATCCAATAATTGAGAAAACGATTATTGCATCCCATTCTGCCCCTTTCCAGAGGTCCGGTTTCACTCCTCCATAAAAGCCCAAACTTATTGTGCAAATCAGTAAATCATGTAATGTGATTTTCACAAAATGGGACGTACTTGATATATTAATGTTTATTAGACTTGTTTGTGTTTTTAAAAGCATGAAATAGAACTTGAGCTGTTCTGTGCATGCGCTCCGACACGGAACAGAACACGGACATGTAAAGTAAACTTTTGTCTTAAAATGCACGACTAAACGGTCAAATACCTGCAAAAATCTGTCAAAATGCAGCGCTTGGTGATTATTCATGTAAACCCTCATCAGTTATGTCTTAAGTGAATGTAAACAGTTGAGAATGAAAACACGTGTGTAACATTATATTGGATCCGTGTGGCTCTTAAAGTGACAACGGGTAATATTCCTTCTGCCGTCTGTAATATTAATCAAACAAAAGAAAGAGAAAATCACTCACTTCTCTTGACTGAAGAACTTTTGTAGCTTTAATACGAAATAAAGCAAGTTTTAATTCTTACAGTGAAGACTATGCTGTTTTATTTTACATTTGATTATTCAATTTCTGTAGCAGGCTGTTAGCTGAATACTTTAGACTTGCATAAAAATGTATATATTTTTTCTATTGTTTTTACCTTTGCTTTTTTGTATTTATTGTATTACTAGCTGTTTATTTATTTTTCAATCATTTTTTAGTAACATAAGTTACCCTAGTATTCTGATGTGGTATTGAGAATTTTGAGAATTGAGAATGGTATTGAACATTTTGCTGGTATCTCAAATGTACATTTCATAGCAACCTTATTTACAGAAAGTGTACATTTGATATATATTGCCATCTTTAAATTAATCACTCATATTAAGTTTTGGTCATATGACCCACTAATAATCGTGTTAAATAATCATGATTACAATATTGACCAAAACAATCGTGATTATGATTTTTGCCATAATCGAGCAGCCCTAGTGTATAATGTCTATACTGAATCAAAGTATTGATTTCTAAAGCTACATTTTTTGTAATGTCTAATGTCTACCACAAGACTGACATTAAATTATCTTTTGGGGTAATTTCTCAGCCCAAATTGATGTGCAATTAATCTGCAATGAATGAATCAGCACATGATGTAATGAATTCGATTAAAGAAGTTAATCTCTTGACAGCCCTACTAACAGTCCACTGCTGTAATACATGCAGAACATGTCATTAGTGTAAGTTCAGACCTTGGTTAGCCTCTGAATGTTTTTCTTGTAGACCGAGGACAGGCATTGTTTGACCAGGCCGGTGTTGCTGTCTCGTGTAAACGTCTCGCTGTGTTTGTTGACCAGAGCGCGCAGCTCGGCGGGGTTGTTGCTGGCGTAGACCTGAGCCAGCTCGTGGTAAGCGTTACTGAGGGGCTTTACATCACAAACACACACAGAAAACATGGTGAGCTCACGGGGTCTTTACAGTCAATCCAAAGCCACGGTGTCGAGGCAGAAAGACTCACCTTGATGAACCGGCCCACGATCTGTGATGTGTATTTGGGGAGCTGCTGTACTTTGCCATGAAGGATGAGGGACACCAGGATGTACTTCTTGTATGCTTCTAACATGATGTGACTGACAGCCATTGCTGGAGTGGTTATTGCCTGAAAATAGACAAAGCGCAAAAGAGATGCTTATTGAATACGGCAATAAACATGAAAATGGAACATATACCAGATGTTTACAAATCATTCATAATGTCATATATTAATTGTGAATTTCACAATGATTTTGATGTGCTTTTTATTTGATTAAGTTTTCATTAAGACTTGAAAAGCAAAAACAGAATTTGATTCATTTTTGTGAAAGTTCATCTCCATGAATCAATTCTGATTCATTAGTGCCATCAATTAATGATATGGCATGTAATAAAATGTTTTAGTATGTTGGTAAATACTGTTGTTTATTACTATGTATTGTGGTGCATAAAACTTAAAATGATTAAATGTTAATGTTCATTTCGTGAAAAACATGTATAGATTATTTTTATGGTTTTTTTCTCTACATTAAACATTCGGAGTATACTAGGCCGTAACTGCTGTTTAGTAAAATTATTTTAAAAATGAAAAAATAAATAGATCAAAAAATATATATGTAAATAAATAAAAAGTAGAATTTTGAAGATATTCACCAAAAGGCCAACATATGGAGATTTTAGCTATACTGTCCCAGCAATTGCAGAAGTAAAACTGTACAAAAAAATAAATACCTGTTCAAAAAAATACAGCGCCCGTTCAAAGTTCTTCAGACCCGTGTAGATCATGCCTCCATAGTAGTAAAAACATAGAAAGTGCTTTGCGTCATATGCTCCGTTCTCCTTGCAAATATCCATCATGTCTAACTCCAGGAATGGGACTGCAGGTTTGAAGCACTTCGCCAATAGGCATAACTGTAAACATAGGACCGAATCATTAGTTACACAATAAACATCAAATGATCAAGACCGTTTCACCCTCTGGCATCCATCACATAGGGATCACATTTGTGGTCCTCTGAGGTCAAAAGACTTTTGGACAATATTTTTCAATAATATTTATACTTTAATATTTTGCATTTTGAGGGGATACTCTCAATATACTCTCATATTTCCTGGTACTACACAATGTTATAGCAACTGTGTAGTTGCTTACAAGATCCTCTGCAGTGAATGGGTGCCGTCAGAATGAGAGTCCAAACAGCTGATAAAAACATCACAATAATCCACAAGTAATCCACACCACTCCAGTCCATCAGTTAACATCTCGAGAAGACAAAAGCTGCATGTTTGTTATAACAAATCAGACATTAAGAAGTTTTTAACTTCAAACTGTTGCTTAGGGCTAATATACGAGTCCATAATCCATAATAGCACTTCCGCCAGTAGAAAAAAATCCATCTCCTGTTGTCTCTCGCATCAAAATCCAGCCATATATTTGTTTAGAGCTGTTTTGGCTTAACGGTGTAAACAATGCTTGATCTGTGCAGATTTCTCTCCTGATTAATTTCAGACTAGGGCTGAACGATTTTGGAAAATAATGTAATTGCGATTTTTTTTTACCAATATTGCGATTGCGATTTAATATGCGATTATTTTTTAAAGCTCTTTATATTCTGTATTATTCAACAAAGACAAGCAATAAATCATTGTATAGTATGCAGTAGGGCTGTCAAAAAAAAAAATCGAATTTCGAATATTAGTCGAATTTAAAAAAAAAATCCACATTCGAATGCAAAACGTTGCATTCGAATTTTAGGTGTGCGTCAGGCAGCTTATCAGTGGCGCACGAGATGCCATGAAGATGTAGGTAGGTGTCATTGCATTTTCATGCTTTTTTTTAACTTATCCAGTTGAACCCACTGGTTACGTTGTTCATTCAAAATACTGCGGAAAAAGAGAACATCAATGCGGAGATGATGTTGTTTACGTCAAAACTGAAACCAAGTCACACAGAACGCAAATGTATCACATTTTCTAGAGGGACATCTATCACTGTTGCACTCGCGTCTCACACAAGAGAGTCGATATTTAGAAAGCGATTTAAAATTATTGTAAGTTCAACTTTGAAAAAACTTTATGGCGGGACAGGTCTCTCCCCATTCCACTGCATCTCGTGTTTTTAAATGAAAAAACAGTTACTCTTTGTGATTGGTTTTCCGTGCTTTGTATTAAACTGTGTATATACATGATGCTTTTTTGTTTCTAATTGTTTAAGCAATTTAATTAATTAATTATATATGGTTAAACATTATTTTAAACATGATGCACATTTTTCAAAGATAGTCGTGTTATTTTATGCTTTGAATAACAGTGATTTTAGCTCGATGCGCCCTCTTGTGGCCTCAGGGGAGAAGACAAAAGCTTTTTTTCCTCTAACTGAAATTATGCCTTTTAAATTCGAATATAATTCGAATTTTGATAATATTTTGGTACAAAATACATTTTGACAGCCCTTGTATGCAGTGTTGGGCACGTTACTTTAAAAAAGTAATTAGTTATATTACTAGTCAGGGCCGTAGCTAGAGGATTGGGGGCCCCCTGAAAAAATATTGATGTGGGCCCCCCCCCACACACGTATCATATACTGTTCAATATACAAGCATGGAACCAAATTGCATGCTTTTTTGTGGTTTTCATAATATCTCAGTTATACAACTAATAAAATATTAGAATTATTCACAGAACATGGGCCTATATAGTATAATTCCTGGATTTTGTGGGGGCCCCAGGGCAGTGGGGGCCCCTAGAATTGTCACCACCTTTCACCCCACTAGCAACGGCCCTGTTACTAGTTACTTCTCACAAATAGTAACTGAGTTACATCATTATAAAATAAACTAATTACCAGGCAAAGTAACTATTGTTACTTTTTTTTTTAATGTTCAAATATGTCAAATAACTTGGATGTCCCCAATATTAAATGATAAATGAATGAAATGGACACTAAATAGAATAAATTATTATTATAAAACATTGCACACTAATCTACACTATTTTAATGTTTCTGTGGGACAATGTGAGAGACACCTATCAAATTCAATTGATTATTGTAAATATTATCAACCCTCTATGGACACCTTGGCAATAGAATCTGCATTGGCTTGTCATTTTTTATAGTATATCAGATAATTAATATTGGTCTGGTGAGTAAACTAAAAAAAATGACAAGCCAATGGAAATTATTTTGCCAAGGTGTCCATAGAGGGTTGATAATATTTACAATAATCAATTGAATGATTTTTAATTATATCTATATAAAGCTTATGTTTGTAAAATGGCACAGTTTTTTTTAAAATATCTCACTTAGCATCAGTCAGTCAAAACATTATAATATGAAATTATGATAATTTAGCATTACATTTGAGCAGTATGTGATGATAGAACTTTAGTAATTAGAATAACCATGTATGAATGTATTTGTCATGTTGACTGAACTTAGGACTGGTGGTGGTGCTTAAGATATTGTTTGTCATTTAGTGTTTCTATAAAAAAAGGAAAAAGAAAACTACAAATAATACTGATAAGATAACAAAACCACTACGAATTCTACTACTAATAACAATATAAAACGCACTAAGGATTATTGAGCTGCTGGGTTCATGAATATTAATCAGGTTGTCTGCGTTTGCTCGAACTGATTCACTGAAATCAAAACAGGGACGATGATAGGTGAGCGCCGGCCAATGAGATTGCCGTTTGCGCATTAGCTCCGCCCACTAACAGAGAACCCGGCAGTTCGTAAAAGCTGAAGAATTCCAAAGGAACTCTGTTATTTTGACACGAAAACACAACAAAGAATATCGTTTACATGTAGCGCGTCAATTCTGCATGTTATGTAAGACCCGCGGTGCAACTTGATGCTTCCTCTGAAGATTGCTTAGATGTGTTGGACTTGAAGCAGCGCTGCTGGACCGATCGGTGTGTGTGTCATCAAAGTCCTGCGAGAGCTATAAGAGAGCAGACGTCTCCTTGTGCTTTCTCTCGCCATACTTTGATGTCATACGATCGATCTTCAAGTCGAACACACTGCTTTACTCCTACTCTCGCGTGTCACGTGACAAAGTGTAATCGCAGCCTCTGCGGTTGAAGAATCGCGTTTTCTCATATCGCGATATTATCGCAAATGCAATTAATCGTTCAGCCCTATTTCAGACCAGACCACTTTTTCACTGGAGGAAGCGTTATTATGGATTATGGACTCGTATTTTAGTTGAAAACATCTTGATGGATTTGTTTCTTACAAACACGCAGCTTTGGTCTTCTAAAGATGTTAACTGATGGACTGGAGTGGTGTGGATTACTTGTGGATTATTGTGATGTTTTTATCAGCTGTTTGGACTCATTCTGACGGCACCCATTCACTGCAGAGCATCCATTGCTGAGACACTGATGCAGTGCTACATTTCTCCAAATCTGATGAAGAAACAAACATTTTGTATGTTTGCCCACTGACAAAGAAATGATCAGTCTATAATTTTAATGGTAGGTTTATTTGAACAGCGAGAGACAGAACAACAAAAAAATCCAGAAAACCCATTTCAAAAAAGTTATAAATTTATTAGCATTTTAATGAGTCAACTAAATATTTGATCCCCTATCAATCAGCAAGATTTCTGGCTCCCAGGTGTCTTTTATACAGGTAAGGAGCTGAGATTAGGAGCACTCTCTTAAAGGGAGTCTCAGCTTGTTACCTGTATAAAAGACACCTGTCCACAGAAGCAATCAATCAATCAGATTCCAAACTCTCCACCATGACCAAGACCAAAGAGCTGTCCAAAGATGTCAGGGACAAGATTGTAGACCTACACAAGGCTGGAATGGGCTACAAGACCATCGTCAAGCAGCTTGGTGAGAAGGTGACAACAGTTGGTGCGATTATTCGCAAATGGAAGAAACACAAAATAACTATCTCCCTCGGTCTGGGGCTCCATGCAAGATCTCACCTCGTGGAGTTTCAATGATCATGAGAACAGTGAGGAATCAGCCCAGAACTACACGGGAGGATCTTGTCAATGATCTCAAGGCAGCTGGGACCATAGTCACCAAGAAAACAATTGGTAACACACTACGCCGTGAAGGACTGAATCCTGCAGTGCCCGCAAGGTCCCTCTGCTCAAGAAAGCACATGTACAGGCCCGTCTGAAGTTTGCCAATGATTCAGAGGAGAACTGGGTGAAAGTGTTGTGGTCAGATGAGACCAAAATCCAGCTCTTTGACATCAACTCAACTCGCCGTGTTTGGAGGAGGAGGAATGCTGCCTATGACCCCAAGAACGCCATCCCCACCGTCAATCATGGAGGTGGAAACATTATGCTTTGGGGGTGTTTTTCTGCTAAGGGGCAGAACACACGGAATGACCCAAAACACACGGCCAAAGCAACAAAGAAGTGGCTCAAGAAGAAGCACATTAAGGTCCTGGAGTGGCCTAGCCAGTCTCCAGACCTTCATCCCATAGAAAATCTGTGGAGGGAGCTGAAGGTTCGAGTTGCCAAACGTCAGCCTCGAAACCTTAATGACTTGGAGAGGATCTGCAAAGAGCAGTGGGACAAAATCCCTCCTGAGATGTGTGCAAACCTGGTGGCCAACTACAAGAAACGTCTGACCTCTGTGTAGAGCTGGGCGATATATCGCATGCAATGATCATGCAAATCTCGTCAGTAAAGACGGTTCCTTGATTAGCGGTAAATCTCCATCACCTGCTTTCAAATGGAGCGGCATTTAATACACAGAGCCGTAGATCACTGACAAGCTACGCAATATCGCGTTCATAATTGAATGCGATTCAGATACAGCTGTGATTATGAACGTGATGTCAATGAACTCCGGCTCTGTGTATTAACTGCCACTCCATTTGAAAGCAGGTGATGGAGATTTACTGCTAATCACGCAACCGGCTTTACTGACGAGATGCGCATGATCATAACATGCGATATAGTGTTGAGCGATATGGTCATTTTTCATATCGTCATATCGCCAGCCTGTGAGATCGCCGATACACGATATTATCGTGCATGGGTGGGTGTGGGCAAGAGAGAGACTCTCTGTACTTGTCATAAGCTATTCCATAACTATTTGGTGATTTTAAACCGCGCGTGCGTGAGAGAGAGAGAGAGAGCCTGGAAGTACCAATAACCGAAATAATATACTTTCAAACATACTGAAAAACTAACATGTTAAATATAAAAATATTTAAAACAGCTAGTTCATATTCGGATACAGCAGTCATACATCGCTATTAGGACCGCGCGTCCTACTGTGACAGGTTTGCCGCATCGGCGCGGAAGTTATCAGTCTAAAAATCAGTCAAGGTGAAAATCAAAAGTAGATTTATTTTAAAGACCAACAGTTTAACACTAAATGTTGGACATAAACGAACACGTTAAATATAAAAGTATTTTCATGTAAGTTCATATTTTTGGAGTAAAGTTAAATTAAACGGATAGGCAGGCTACATCAGTCATACAGCTCTCCGGACCGCGCGCCCCATGACGAGCCCAGTTTTAGACTGATAACTTATTAACTGCATATTTTTATAATAACAATGATGAAGAATAAGCATCCATGTGTTTTGTTAATGTGCTGTAAAGAAAACGAAATGCTGCCGGTGCAGTTTCGTCATGTTCATTCATAGCTCGAAGCTGTTCAAGAAGATGTCTCTTTTTGCACTCTTGACATAGCCTAATTTGTAAATAAAGATTATCACCCTGCAGTTCAATTTTGATGTGGGCTTAGTTTTAGAGTCCGTTTTTAAAACATTTCCAATGAGGAGGAGAAGACTATAGTCCCGGTATACTTCACTTTCCGCGTTCCGTTCCGTCTTGCGCACAGCCGCGTCCGCGCAGCATTCAAAGTATACTCAGCCGCAGAAGAGTGCGGACGGACGAGCTCAACACATGCGCAGAACCACCAACTTGACTTGCGCGGTCTCAAAAAATTGCCTGCACTCGGACGTGACTGTCCGCGAGCCTTCTTGATGACGAAAATGACGTAATAAGGATGGTGCGTGGACGGCCGAAGTATACTTTATTCCTCATTTGCGTGTGTGTGTGAAGTGCGGCACTGAGGTGAAATAGCGGGGCAATTTGATAGCCAAATAATAATAGGCCGCCTAACAATAATAATAATAATAATAGTTTTATACATTAATAGGAGATTGAGCCTAATATCGTCTTGACTATCGACAAAGACATTTGCTATCGTCATATCTCTGACTATCGTCGATACACGATACTATCGTCTATCGGCACAACCCTAATGCGATATATCGCCTAGCCCTATCTCTGTGATTGCAATAAGGGTTTTGCCACCAAGTACTAAGTCATGTTTTGCGAAGGGGTCAAATACTTATTTGACTCATTAAAATGCAAATCAATTTATAACTTTTTTGAAATGCGTTTTTCTGGATTTTTTTGTTGTTGTTCTGTCTCTCACTGTTTAAATAAACCTACCATTAAAATTATAGACTGATCATTTCTTTGTCAGTGGGCAAACATACAAAATCAGAAGGATCAAATAAAACTTAGTGCGAGTAAGTTTTCAGCAAATGTTTGGATGAAATATTCCTTTAATTACCTGTAACAAAGTAATAAATATTTAAGGACACCAAATGACATCCTACCAGTTTTTCACAGCTCTTAAATCTAATAGTTGACTCACCTGACACAGGTCTGCATGCACTGAGGTAAGCTGGTTTGTGTTCATCTGCATCTTGTCTATGGCCTGTTTAATTATACTTATTCCACGCAAAGGCTGTAAAGTAAAAGAAATCCTAATGTCAGCTTTATCATGTAAAGGTATCAACTCCAAAATGATCAAGAGACACTTGCCTGTTTTCTTTCTACAAGGGCGGTTGTCAACTGGTGGCACAGACCAGCAACTGTATGCAGGAATAAAACAAAACATATTAGCACAGATTAAACAGTACAATGAAGACAATGCGTTTATACCGCTGATATGTTTCCGTACATGTGTCTGTGGCGTATCGGATGTGCTCTCCATTGCAGGTGCTGATGAAGAGTTGGACTTGGGAAAACAGGGTCTCAAAATCAGGGATGTTTGGCATGGAAAACTTCACAAACCTGCAATACAATTAAAAGACACCACCATTTTTTTCAAATGGACATTAAAGACTTCATGAATCTGCTGTGAATCAACAAGTCACGGACTTACAAAACAGCTAAAACACCGAGGGAATGTTCTTGGATGTCCAACGCTCCAAGAACAGTGTCCAGATGGGAGAGATTCTTGGCCAGAAGCTCCCCACTTTTATTGATCAGCTCACACAGTTGAGTCATCTGACCTGAGAAACACAGCATTATGAATGAAAACATGATTTCACATCAGTTTAACGCAAATATACACGCAATCAAGATCTCATATTTAGCTTTTTAATAATGATAACCTGTCCTTCTTATTGAAAACTGCCTGCACATGACAGAGAAACTCAAGAGCAGTATTGTTATGGTGGCACTTTATACCATATTTTATAAACGACTCCGCTAACATGACACCTGCAGTCATTTCACTGGTATAAAAACTAAGCGGTCCAGGTATAAGATGAGATGTGTGATTATTCTGCAGCATTTAGTTTTTTATTTTCCACTTGGACGAACGGAATAAGATAAACAAATGCCATGTGTACCTGATATATAAACAACTAGCATGCTATCGCGCTAACGGCTTTTAGCATAAAGCTAGTTAGCTCATGTATTCGTTAGTCTGAGCGTTCGCGAACCGTGTAAACGGCCGTACCTTGAGCGGAAAGTTGCCGCACGTTATTCACGAACTGCTCCAGAGCCGAAGCCATAGTTTTGCGCTTTTGGGAAGATGTTTTTCATTCAAATGTCAGAAGCAGCTCTCCAGTACAGAAGCGACGGGCCCTCAGCCGCCAACAGCACGCAAATATCGCGAGGTTTGAGTGACAGCTCAGATTCCACGAGATCTCAGGCACGGGATCTTTCCTGCTGGAAAGCGAATGATATTTTTGAGATTATGTTTAAATATTTCACCAGACAAACACACATCTTTTATGTATTTAGAGCTAAATGTTATATTTACATCAAAAAGTCGCAGGATCTTGCATTTGAAATTGATATGTATCTGTAAGAAATAAAGGGAACGTGTCAATATTTCTTCCGGTGCAAAACAAAGATATTCTGACTGGAGAGACGATCATCTTGAAGGTTTCCGAGAAATCAGTACTTGGACATATTGATGTAAATTTTAAATAAAAATCTCTGTTAAATAATAATGTAATGTATTATAGGTTAATTCTTTATATTTTCCATCATTTCAGAGAAAAAAAAAAAAAGCAGGGCGATAGCCACAAATAATATTTTTCTTCACTTGCGAGCTTACTGAGAAAACAGAATAGAAATGCTATTCATTTAGCCATGTAAAACTTTTATGTAATATGGGATGATATATAATTTAAAAATATTATTTTTAGTATTTGCATACTATATGCATCATAAAACGATTTTGTTGTATTTGTTATAAAGTACTGAAAAGAGCTCCCATTAAAAGATCTTTGAATCTTGGTTCTTTTCCCTTCATGTGTTAGCCATGAATCAAATCAAGCAGCTCCGAGGTGAATCACAACATTACACATTTTGATTTGAACCAAAAAGATATTTGAATTTCAGACAAAAGACTAAAGTACAAGACTGTAAACTTAGTTGTTTATTTTTTTTATTATTATTGCAAAACTTGTAGAAACATACAGAAACAGGGAAGCGAGACATATATTCCAACAAAGAGCAATCATAAAAATAAGAACAGAAAACAAATATTCTGGATTTGTGTGCATCAAATTATGGTATCTATACATCCAAGTACAAAAATAAAATATCCTTTTAGAAAAGCTGTCATAATACATCAAAAATGTGGCACTCTTTTTGTTATTTTAGTCTGAGATGAAACAAGAGAGTCCAGTTCAACGAGAAAAAGGAGGAAAGACAGGAGATTTAAACCATTTTTGTTTATGAATGAACAATTTTGCATTCAATATAATAAAATGAACAACATATTCAGCTGATAATAGCTTTGGATCTTCATAATAAGAAATATCATCTTTGAGGACGAAGGTCTGTCATTTGTAAGGTTAGAAACATGCTTAAGTCAACCCATAACTTGATGGTAACAAAACCACAAAACAACCAAGACTCAACAACATCAGAATATTTAGAAATAGACGAATTAACGGGATACATTTTATGAAGGATTTTATAATGAATCTCCTTAACCTTGTTAAATATACAAAATTGACGTGTCAAAAGCCAGGCCTTTCTCCAATTTATATTTGTTATAAACCCAGTAGAACTCGACCTCTTGCAGTAATCTTTCTCTTGGTCTGAAATATTTTGCCAATATGTCTGTTATTGCATTTCTGATCTAAAATATCGATACCACCCAAACATAAAGCCGGATAAACACTGTTGCCTTTAATTTAAGGTGACTTTTAATTAACTGGGTTAATACTGGGACGGCTCTCATTAAAGTATTATATTCCTTTGGTAGGACTGGAAAATTATGGAGATTCATAAATTGTTCATATGTTAAAATAGGCTATTACCAAACTCATCAAACACAGATAGAATACAGTTCATACAGTTGTTATTAAACCATCTAGGGGTCCATCTATAACAGTTATATCAGCATTATTCCAAAGGAGAACTTTGTGGGGGGAAACCACGAAAGAAGACACTGAAATAGGCAAGAAATGACACTTTAGTAAGAAAGACAGGCAAGCAGGTCAAATATCTTATTTGGAATAAAAAACACATTGACATTGGATTCTTAAGGCATCTTCTCAGCCAGTTCACTTTAAAGTGTTTACAGTATCTGTGAAGTCCAAATAAATCAAGGCCACCGTCGCTTCTGGAATTAGCAAGCACTTCTCTTTTTAATTTGTAAGGTCTATTTTTCCAAATAACATCCAAAAATATTTGATTAATTTCCTTTATAGCTTGATCGTTGAAACAAAGAAAGAGCAGAATATACAAAGTGAGAGAGCTCTTCAAGTTTAGATAAAGAACTCGACCGTATAAAGAAAGATCTCTCTGAAGCCAGATATTAAACATCTGTTTCCTTTTTATCACTTTATCAGAAAAGTTGAGAATTTTAGAGATATGAATTCCTAAATATTTTAGGCTACACTTTTTTTTTTTTTTTTAAGACCTCCTAAGAGTATATAATCCATATCATGAATTGACATAATTTCACATTTTGAAGTATTAAGTTTTAGACCTGAAGCACATGAAAATTGTTCAACCAATTCCAGAGCTTTTGGTAACTGATTTTTGTCCTCCAAAAACACCATTTTGATCTCCCTGTCAAATATTGAGATTCCTTTCAAATGTTCATCTTGGTTAATTAGACAGAGTAACTCTGTGGCTAAAAGAAATAAAAATGGGGAGATTGGACAGTCTGACTCCACGATATATGTAAGTTTCAAAGTTTAGATCACTGAGCTGTTAATACCTCTATAAAACATGGTTGTCTCTATAAATGCTTTACCAAATCCAAATCATTTTAGAGTAGGAAGACTGTAAACTTAGTTGCAATAAGGGAATGAACTACAATGACGTAATGGAAACTAAGACTAACTAAAATTAAAAACGACAGAGAAGTATACAATTATTGATATAAAGATGATTATTGTGTGTATATAACATTTTTACGTTTATTTAAAAAAAAACGGCGCTTGAGTGGACGGGCGCTAAAGAGTTTTTTGCGCCACTTACTTGCAAGGGAATCATGGGAAATGTAGTTTTTCACCAGGGATTCCGCTGTTAAACACAATCATTTAAAAATGAAGTCGACATAATGCGGGCTGGTCACTTCATCAGAAGCACACAGCATCGATTAACATCCTCTTAGCTCACAGTAGGTCTGTCTTTAATGGTGTATAAGCTATCGCTCAAAATCAATTCCCCTATGGAGAAAATGAATAGGGCGTTAACTTCCGGAACACGACTGTTCGTTTCATAGGGACTATCGGGAAGTGGTTCCTGTGAGGGAGAGAATCAAGAGTGTGTGATCTCTCTCTTTGACAATAATCTCGGGTAGACTAAGTAACGCAAACGCAAACCAGAAATAGCCACCAGATTACAGCATGATTTTGAGAACGTAAACATTTTACTGTAACAGTAACGGGCTTCGTTTCGCAAGCACTTCATTCATAGGGTGCGCGTTTGATTCTAGCTGCAAGCATGCAGGCGTTTGCACAGCTGTAAACAAATGCAGAAACCCCAGCGAACGCTGGAAAAACATGAGACCCTCTGACCCAACAAACGCGTTTACAATGAGCAAAACAATAGAGAGCCGACAGAATGAGATGAGCTAACACACTCATCCTGCTACAAACACAGCCCTCTCTATATGAGTTAATGCACACTGCCGAGTGACCGCGAGTTTAAGGTTGTTTATCATGACTTTACTACCGAGGATTGTGAGATGTGTCCAGAGAAGCGCTTCCTCGATGTGCAGCGCAAACATGAGCACTAATAAGCGCAGACTGCGAGTGCTGGTGGATATGGACGGAGTGATCGCGGACTTCGAGGGAGGATTCTTAAAGAAGTACCAGGAGAAGTTTCCAAACGAGCCTTTTATATCTTTAGAGGACAGAAGAGGATTCTGGGTGTCCACACAGTATGGAGACATGAGGAGTGACCTGTGTGTAAGTGTGGAAACAACAGAAGAAGAGATCATGGAACAGTTTGTTGAACCTTTAGACAAATGTGCATATGTGTATCATATTAGACTCATATTGTCTGATAGAGTGAGAATAAACTACCAGTCAAAAGTGTTTGAATAGTAAGAGTTTTAATGTTTTTAAAGAATTCTCTTCTGCTCACCAAGCCTGCATTTATCTGATCCAAAATACAGCAAAGGCAGTAATATTGCGAAATAATTTTACTATTTAAAATAGCTGTTTTCTATGTGAATATATTGTCAAATGTAATTGATTTCTGTGATCAAAGCTGAATTTTCAGCATCATTACTCCAGTCTTCAGTGTGAGACAATGTTATTTTTTCAGGACTTTTTTGATAAATAGAAATATAAAAAAAAATCAGCATTTATCTGAAATAGAAAGCTTCTGTAACATTATACACTATGCCATTCAAAAGCTTCGAGTCAGTATAATTTATTATTATTATTATTATTATTATAGAAATTAATGCTTCTATTTAGGAAAGCATGCATTAAATTGGTCAAAGTGGTGATAAAGACATTTATAATGATACAAAAGGTTTCTATTTCAGATAAATGCTGAAATATGCGGAGGAAAGTTTAGGAGGCCAAAACTGAGCAAAAACTTGGTGTAGATGCTGATATGTGACCAAAAAGTATAAACTTCTGAACGCTTGTAATGTAAATCAATGAGATCTTTATAACAGTACAGCAGATACTGACATAAAATTATATCATTCGTCGCTCTATATCGCCAGTAATATGTCTCAGTAAGATGAGATTGAAATGATCCAAACATATAATGCAATGCTGATTGAGAGATGAAGAAATAAACGCTCCTCAGAAGATGTGAGATGAAGATCATTCCTCCGCTGAGGAACAGTGAAAGTAAAGCTTCTGGAAACAAACGCTCCTCAAAAGATCCTGATGATCAGATTTGAGACTAAAACATGATTGATGGAGAATCAAGTAAAGCTGAGCTGCTTCAGTCCAGTAAGAGTTCATCTAGAAATATTACTACAGTTATTCTGACGTTTACTTGATCAAAATCAGTCAAGATTTGACACGAGAAGCAGCAGCTGAAGCTGGACGTTTGTACAATTACACTAAAAGAGCTTTGGCTTGTTAATAAACGCATTTACATACCGTAGAAATTCATAGGCCTATATCAAGTATGAAACAGTAGACCTTAAAAGGTTAAGTCTAAACTGGTTTTGCTGTCATCCTAAACCACACAGGCCGGTCTGTTGGTTAATTTTAGAATGGTTTGAGGTATTTTGTCAGCTGGTTAAACTAGGAGACTGGCTTTCCAACTAGTTACATTAGCTGAAAACAGTTTAGCCAGACTGAGACCAGATTAGACCAGCGAACCATCCTAGACTGGATTAAGCTGCTGTTGTTGTTGTTTTGTCAGCAGGGATAGTGAGCTGCCCATGTATGTTAAAATGATTGATTAATTATTGTAAAATACAATTAATGTTAATATAATAAAATATATAATTAATTGAAATATTATACACTGAACAAAAATATAAATGCAACACTTTTGTTTTTGCCCCCATTTTTCATGAGCTGAACTCATAAGATCTAAGACTTTTTCTATGGACACAAAAGGCCTATTTCTCTCAAATATTGTTCACAAATCTGTCTAAATCTGTGTTAGTGAGCACTTCTCCTTTGCCGAGATAATCCATCCACCTCACAGGTGTGGCATATCAAGATGCTGATTAGACAGCATGATTATTGCACAGGTGTGCCTTAGGCTGGCCACAATAAAAGGCCACTCTAAAATGTGCAGTTTTATCACACAGCACAATGCCACAGATGTCGCAAGTTTTGAGGGAGCATGCAATTGGCATGCTGACTGCAGGAATGTCCACCAGAGCTGTTTCCCGTGAATTGAATGTTAATTTCTCTACCATAAGCCGTCTCCAAAGGCGTTTCAGAGAATTTGGCAGTACATCCAGCCGGTCTCACAACCGCAGACCACGTGTAACCACACCAGCCCAGGACCTCCACATCCAGTATCTTCACCTCCAAGATCGTCTGAGACCAGCCACCCGGACAGCTGCTGCAACAATCGGTTTGCATAACCAAAGAATTTCTGCACAAACTGTCAGAAACCGTCTCAGGGAAGCTCATCTGCATGCTCGTCATCCTCATCGGGGTCTTGACCTGACTGCAGTTCGTCATCGTAACCGACTTGTGTGGGCAAATGCTCACATTCGATGGCGTCTGGCACTTTGGAGAGCTGTTCTCTTCACGGATGAATCCCGGTTTTCACTATACAGGGCAGATGGCAGACAGCGTGTATGGCGTCGTGTGGGTGAGCGGTTTGCTGATGTCAGCGTTGTGGATCGAGTGGCCCATGGTGGCGGTGGGGTTATGGTATGGGCAGGCGTATGTTATGGACAACGAACACAGGTGCATTTTATTGATGGCATTTTGAATGCACAGAGATACCGTGACGAGATCCTGAGGCCCATTGTTGTACCATTCATCCACGACCATCACCTCGTGTTGCAGCATGATAATGCACGGCCCCATGTTGCAAGGATCTGTACACAATTCCTGGAAGCTGAAAACATCCCAGTTCTTGCATGGCCAGCATACTCACTGGACATGTCACCCATTGAGCATGTTTGGGATGCTCTGGATCGGCGTATATGACAGCGTGTTCCAGTTCCTGCCAATATCCAGCAACTTCGCACAGCCATTGAAGAGGAGTGGACCAACATTCCACAGGCCACAATCAACAAGCTGATCAACTCTATGTGAAGGAGATGGCAAATGGTGGTCACACCAGATACTGACTGGTTTTTGGACCCCCCCCCACGGACCCCCCCAATACAGTAAAACTGCACATTTTAGAGTGGCCTTTTATTGTGGCCAGCCTAAGGCACACCTGTGCAATAATCATGCTGTCTAATCAGCATCTTGATATGCCACACCTGTGAGGTGGCTGGATTATCTCGGCAAAGGAGAAGTGCTCACTAACACAGATTTAGACAGATTTGTGAACAATATTTGAGAGAAATAGGCCTTTTGTGTACAAAAGTGTTGCGTTTATATTTTTGTTCAGTGTAATAAATTAAAATATTATTTTATTATTATTAAATATAAAAATGATCACAATCCCTATTAAATTGACAACCTTTAATGATACATTTATTGCAATTTTCAGTCATTTTGAATTTAAGTACCGATGAAGAAAATCAAGTTTATACTCATAAAGCCAAGTAAAAATTGTTGTGACAAGTTCAATGGACAAAATTTGTTCAACAAGATGCTATTAAAACATATTGTTGAACACATTTTTTACATGTTGAATAGGGATGTAACGATTACTGTTTTGACAATAAATAATGATAAAATTCCCCACGGTTAGTATTACTGTTTTGTATTTTAATTATCATAAAAACTGTTTTAGATTTCCGCGATTTGAACAACTCACGATAAATAAATACTGTCCAGCATAAATCACAGTTTTCAGTAACAGTCTCAGGTGCACAGCACACAGAGTAGTTCAGTTTTGTGTGAAAACACGGTGGAAAAGCTGGGAGGTTTTAAAAGGGTGCTGAGGGAATTATACAAATGAATTAATTATATGAATGTTCCTCTGAAGGTTATGGCTGTCTTCAGAAACGATTCAATGCCATTTTGTTTTCATCTTCGCTCCATGTGATGCCTAATAAAGTAGTGTTTTAATCACAACGCTGCTTTGTTCACGGAGGGAAACAGCTGTAATTCTGCTGCTCCAGAAGCGCCACCTGCTGTCAGAGACTGGATTTACACAGACTTACATTCACATTCAGTCTGTTTCTGTCTGGACATAAAATAGACTGAATTTACACAGATTACATTCACATTCAGTCTGTTTCTGTCTGGTCATAAAATAGACTGAATTTACACACATTCACATTCAGTCTGTTTCTGTCTGGTCATAAAATAGACTTACATTCACACATTCAGTCTGTTTCTGTCTGGACATAAAATAGACTGAATTTACACAGACTTACATTCACATTCAGTCTGTTTCTGTCTGGACATAAAATAGACTGAATTTACACAGACTTACATTCACATTCAGTCTGTTTCTGTCTGGACATAAAAAAGACTGAATTTACACAGATTACATTCACATTCAGTCTGTTTCTGTCTGGTCATAAAATAGACTGAATTTACACAGATTACATTCACATTCAGTCTGTTTCTGTCTGGACATAAAAAAGACTGAATTTGCATGCGCTACTGTAAATTATGACCGGTTGATGAAAAGCAAGCTTATGTGGATTTTACACATTTAAACAATTCAGATAAGCTATCTAGAATTATTTATGGAGCAGATATAATACTTCTAATGATTTATTAATTAATTATCATTTTGACTTAACCCTTTTCTTTATTTAAAGGCTGAAATGTGAGGTTTAACTTTTTATGAAACTTTTTTTAAAACTTTATTTGAACATTTACATTAGATATTTGAACATGCTATTAGATAAATTATTGTCAGTCGTGTTGTCATTAAAAATCCGAACATCATTGGTAATGTTATTGTTTTAGTGTTTATGCAAACAAAAAGTAATTTTATTTGTTGTTTGTTGATTTTACATAAGTGATTTATGTGTCAGTACTTTTTGAACATTTGCAGCATAATTGAACAATACCGTGATAATACTGATAACCGTGATCATTTTGGTCACTATAATCATGATAAGAAATGTTCACACTGTTACATCCCTAATGTGGAATGACAATAATCAAAGTTTACATTGACTGCAGGAAAAGGCCATCAGTATTTGGGAGTCCAAACACTTCTTCATTGAGCTGGAGCCTCTTCCTGGAGGAGTGGAGGCAGTGAAGGAGATGTCCAAGATGGAGAAGTAAGTTCAACCAGACATTCAGATCCACAAAACACTTACAGCTGTCCTAGTTCTGTGATTCATTTCATATGATAATCTGAAGTGTTTGTTTGTGTGACAGTCGCAGTAAATTACAGTCAAAGAAAGTACTTCAACCTGTTATAAACCACCCGTCTTGCATAACAGCACAGCTAGTTATCTGCCTTGAGTAAATGTTTAGTTTGCATATTATTACTAGTTGTAAAACGACTCTTGCTTAGTTAGTTTCTCTTTCCTTCACCCAGTACAGATGTCTTCATTTGCACCAGTCCAATAAAACATTACAGCTACTGTCCGTATGAAAAGGTAAGATTCCCTTAAACTGAGGTTGAGCTTCATTTAGAGATGCACTTTGGTCTGATTGATTTATTTATTGATTGTGTATAGTGGGGTCCAAAGTCTGAGACCACTCTTCAGGGTCAGTGACGTGATATTCATTTCTTTATTTTAGTGTGTTCTTAATAACAGTCAATTATGTGTAATCGTAAAGCAATTAACATTACACCAAACCCTAAACATATAGTAAGTACAGGTGCATCTCAATAAATTAGAATGTCGTGGAAAAGTTCATTTATTTCAGTAATTCAACTCAAATTGTGAAACTCGTGTATTAAATAAATTCAATGCACACAGACTGTAGTAGTTTAAGTCTTTGGTTCTTTTAATTGTGATGATTTAGGCTCACATTTAACAAAAACCCACCAATTCACTATCTCAACAAAATTAGAATACTTCATAAGACCAATAAAAAAAAACATTTTTAGTGAATTGTTGGCCTTCTGGAAAGTATGTTAATTTACTGTATATGTACTCAATACTTGGTAGAGGCTCCTTTTGATTTAATTACTGCCTCAATTCGGCGTGGCATGGAGGTGATCAGTTTGTGGCACTGCTGAGGTGGTATGGAAGCCCAGGTTTCTTTTTTTTTTTTTTTTTTTTTTTTTTTTTTTTTTTTTTTTTTTTTTTTTTTTTGAGTAGCACAGATAACACATGACAGTACATATGCATGGCTCTATCATCATTCACAGCCTCATCCCTTTTACTTAACCACACTGTGACAGACAAGACCAGGGGACAGAGAAAACAAGAGAGAGAAAGAAGAAAGACGATAGGAAAAAACAAAAAAAAAAACAAAAAAAAAGGTTGTGGGGAAAGTCAACAAAGAAGGGGAAGAGAGAGAGAGAAAAAAGGAGAATGGGGGATAGAGAGAGAGAGGGAGAAAAAAACAAAAACAAAAAAACAGACAATTTGCTTCAATACCTGCTGACAAAAAGAGAAAACAACCGAAGACACAACATCAAAGAGACTGCAGCAACAACCAACATCTGTATAAATCACAATAAATTCTAAATGTTAAATGTTATTGAGCAGCACACATAACTAATATTACAAAATAAGTTTTGAAGCAACAGCAGATCAAGACAATGTGTGTCTGTGAGCACCTGTTTTTACACCAATGTGAATGCTTGAGTGTACACCTGTGTGTGTGAGCGCGCTTGTGTTCATAAGGTTCCTCCATGTAAATGTTTAATAGTGTGTGTGGGGAACAACAGCATCCCGCAAGGCATGAAGCAGGCACGGAACAGACCCGGGCCCCAAACATCCGGAGGCCCCCCAGGGCACGAGACCCCCAGGAGAACCACCGCAGGGACAACCGCGGCCTCCACCCAAAAAAAGGGCAGAGGAGAGCCCGAAGGCGGGACCTCCGACAGCCACAGTGTAAGGGTGCCGTGGCGGCAAGCCCGCAGGCTCCACCGGCAGCCGACCACACCAGGGCGGACCAGGCCCTGGGCCCGGAGACCCAAAGGCCCCCCACCCCACAAACGGGGCCCAGCAAGGCCAGTAGGGCCAGGCCCCGCCAATCGACCGCCGAGAGCGGGCCGGCGCTCGCCCGAGCATCCTGCCCCGGCGCGAGAAATCACCAACGCACCGGCGGCATCCTCCACCGGCAGGGCATGGTGGTGGGGTGGGGGTCGACTAAGATGATGAGTGAGGCGGAGTCTAAGGCCCGACCTGACACATAGACGTAGACGACAAGCACACATGCATATGTTCCCACCCTCATGCACGCAAACAAATATTCACACCTTCGCACATGTAGACACACAAAAATGGACACAGTACCCACACTCACACTCCCCATATGCACTCTATACTCCTAGATCCAGGCACCACCACCCCCAGAGGGGTAGCCAGCGCCCGATCCCGGAGCTGAACCCCCTTCGCTCCGGCGTGGGGACAGGAAGACCACCCCGGTCCCCGCAGCAGCAGAGAAAATCAACAGCCCAGACCCCGACCGGGCGGCCAGCTCATCCTCACAGCCCCCGGCCCCAGACAGAGAACAGAGAACAGGGGTAAAAAAAAAAAAAAAAAAAAAACGATGCTTCACCCCACCCGCTCAAATGTAGTGTTGGTGTGTGTTGTTCTAAGGTGCTTTAAAACAGGGGTGCTTTAAAACAGGGGAGGGGCACCCTCCACAAGCTTGTGTCAGCTCGTCCCCTCCCTAGAGCCCTCAATGTCTATGTGCAACTTAAAATTGAGAAGTGGGCACTGGCACCAGAGGGAAGGCTGAATGAACAGACCGCCCTCCGGATGCCATTCAGTGTGCCCACCCCCAAGGCCCTATATGTATGTGTCATGTGACAGTAAGTAATGAGAATGTCTAAGCTGTAATGTGTAATTGAGATGCAGGCGGCCACGAGGAGACAGAGGAGTACCACCTCCCCCACATCCCAGCGACTCACCCGCACCTCAAAACCCTACCTATGTGTTGGTGTGATGGAGCGGGAGAAGTGAAGCCTTAGGGATGGGGAGGAAAACATCACAAAATACCCCCCCCTCTGGAGCCAGCTCCCCCGCTGACATAGGCACCCCCGTTACTCCAAATCTGCCCAGAGGCCCATCCAGACCAGGGCCCATGGCAGCCCGGGGCGGCCCACCAGACCCCACAGCAGAGGAAAAACTACCCCACCCCATCATCCAGTCACTTCCCAAACTACATAAGACAATAAGACACCCAGGTAAAGCCCGTATACCCCGCCTCTATTGGACCCCCCCCCCGCGGAGGCACCGATGCATCGAAGACCCCCACACCAGAGCCGGGCCCAAGCGCATGCACCAACCCATGCTCACACCAACCAGACCCAAGCCCCCCAGGCCCAGCCGTGACCCCAAGCCGGAGGCAGAGCGTCCCCAGGTTTCTTTGACAGTGGGCTTCAGCTCATCTGCATTGTTGGGTCTGGTGTCTCTCATAGATTCTCTATGGGGTTCAGGTCAGGCGAGTTTGCTGGCCAATCAAGCACAGTAACACCATGGTCATTGAACCAGCTTTTGGTACCTTTGGCAGTGTGGGCAGGTGCCAAGTCCTGCTGGAAAATGAAATCAGCATCTCCATAAAGCTTGTCAGCAGAAGGAAGCATGAAGTGCTCTAAAATTTCCTGGTAGATGGCTGCGTTGACTGTGGACTTCAGAAAACACAGTGGACCAACACCAGCAGATGACATGGCAGCCCAAATCATCACTGACTGTGGAAACTTCACACTGGACTTCAAGCAACATGGATTCTGTGCCTCTCCACTCTTCCTCCAGACTCTGGGACCTTGATTTGAAATGAAATGCAAAATTTACTTTCATCTGAAAAGAGGACTTTGGACCACTGAGTTATTTTTCTCCACAGCCCAGGTAAGACGCTTCTGACGTTGTCTCTGGTTCAGAAGTGGCTTGGTAGCCCTTTTCCTGAAGACGTCTGAGCGTGGTGACTCTTGATGCACTGACTCCAGCTTCAGTCCACTCCTTGTGAAGCTCTCACAAGTGTTTGAATCAGCTTTGCTTGACAGTATTCTCAAGCTTGCAGTCATCCCTGTTGCTTGTGCACCTTTTCCTACCCAAATTCTTCCTTCCAGTCAACTTTGCATTTAATATGCTTTGATACAGCACTCTGTAAACAGCCACACCTTTCAGTAATGACCCTCTGTGATTAACCCTCTTTGTGGAGGGCGTCAATGTTCGTCTTCTGGATCATTGCCAAGTCAGCAGTCTTCTCCATTATTGTGGTTTCAAAGAACAAGAGATACCCAGAATTTATACTGTATGGATGGTCATTAATTGAAACTCAAATGTAAATATTCTAATATTTTGAGATACTGATTTTTGACTTTCATGAGCTGTAAGCTCTAATCATCAAAATTAAAACAAAAAAAACTTTTGAAATGTTTTACTTTACATGCAATGAATCTAAAATATATGAAAGTTTCACTTTTTGAAATAACATACAAGAAAAAAATTACTTTTTCACGACATTCTAATTCATTGAGATGCACCTGTATATGGTGTTAATTCATATTACTCTGTACTTATTTATGTAACAAGGACACGGTCAAATAAATTCTGACTCATTTTTTTAATATATAAATTTATTCTAAATTAAATGCACTTGAACACACCTCTTGAATGCCTGATGAATAGAATTAAAACTCATTTATATTTTGGGGCGACAAAGTAAAAAATATCCTGATATCATAATAAATAAAATAAATTATAATAAATAATTTAGTTTGACATAATATTCTATTGTTTCTTTAGACTTTAGAAAAAACAATTTGAACAGAACTGTTGCTCAATTTCACTTGATCAGTGTATGTTCATTAACTTAATTAGTGATCTAAAATAGTGCAGAGTCTGAAATATTTCTTATTTGTTTTACAAAATAACTTTCTTGAAATTTGTCAAAATCCTGTAACCGTCTATTTATTTCCAGATTTAAATAAGTTAATGTTAGATTAATTATTTCATGTTTTATTTAATTATTGAATCTATTTTATTATTATTATTTTTGTGTTTTTGGTTCTTTGATCTGTTCATCTGTTATTGTTGTTTTCATGTTCAGCCTTTTGAGCAGAAAAACAATATTTAATTTTAATTTTAACAATATTATTTATTTTATATACATTTATATATAAACATAAAACATAATTGAAGCAATCGCATTGCTGGGAGTTTGTTGAAAGTAAGATATTATATAGAATGAAGTTCCTTTTTTTTTTTTATAACAGCAATTTAAAAATTATTAAACTTATAGTGAAGATTAAAAATGTTTTTACCCAGTATGCTGTTCTGAATATATAAAAATAAATGTAAAATATACACACACACACACACACACACACACACCACACACACACACACACACACACACAACCAGTTTGAACCAGATTTCAGTGTGTTTCCGCCGGTCTCCATGGCTTCCTCTGATGAAGTGTGTTTGTCTCCAGTATGCCTGGGTAGAGAAACATCTGGGCTCCGAGTTCCTGGAGCAGATCATCTTGACCAGAGACAAGACCATAGTGACCGGAGACATCCTCATCGATGATAAACCTGATATCCTGGGTAAGCCTGCTTCACTGCTCCAGACCCACACGACACGTAATGAGCTCTGCAGGAACGACGTCTTTGTGTTTCTGCTGCAGGTGTGGAGCCCAATCCGTCCTGGGAGCATGTCCTGTTCACTGCCTGCCACAACAAGCACCTGCCATCAAACCCGTCCCAGAGACGCCTTCTGTCCTGGAACGACGACTGGAGGGGAGTGCTGCAGAGCAAGCACCAGTAAAACATCATGATTTGTGCTTAGATGGGTAATGGATCCTGTATCAGCCCTCATATTCAGTATGATCCTGTAAATCGATTATGCAGGTCACAGGGGTGCAAAAACGGTAGTGATTTTATATATACAACTGTGAAACGGATTCAGTCTTTCATGCAAGACTTTTAGCATCATTTTATTGTTTATTATGCTTCTACTGAGGGCTTGAAATTCATAGTTTACATCAAGCATAAACTGCCTTCCACCTCAGTCTCTAATGGGATCTTTGTAGAAATGAAGGGAGGATGTTTAAATGCTGTTTGCGCACATATGCATGTAAACATAAGCATGCTATTGTCAAAATCACTATGATTTTCCACTGGTTTTCTCATTCTGATGGGAGTATGTCACATATTTAATTGATTATGATAGTTTTAATTCAGGGAGAAGAACACAATACTTGACAGAACAAGATGTGTATTGTTTTGTGTCACTAAACAAAGCCAGAGCACTGCATGTTGAGCTCATGTACTGTGACGGTGTGTTTTTGGACACTAGAGGATGCTGTGAGCACATGTAGTTATTAGTTGCTTTTTAATCAGAGCTTCATTTCGGTTCATACTTTATTATTAGTTTGGAATGAATCTTTTAATAAACTTTTTTTATGCCTTGAGGACAGGTGTTTTGGTTTATGGCTTTGGTAAGTGCATTATATTTTGTCATGTCTAATTAATAAACAAACATAAACTACGGTTTTTGATATATATTTTTAAAATGCATTAATACTTTTAATCAAGGATGCATTAAATTGATCAAAAGTGACAGTAAAGACATTTATAATGTTACAAGTGTATTTTATTTAAAATAAATACTGTTCTTTTGAACTTTCTGTTCATCAAATAATCCTGAAAAATAAAAAAGTATCACCGTTTCCACAAAAAGTTTGGGACTGTTTTCAACATTGATAATAATCAGAAGTTTCTTGAGCAGCAAATCAGCATATTAGAATGATTTCTGAAGATCATGTGACACTGAAGACTGGAGTAATGATTCAGCTTTGATCACAGAAATAAATTCAATCTTAACATATATTCACATAAGAAAGAAGTTATTTTAATTTGTAATAATATTTCACCAATTTTAATGTATTTTTGATTAAATAAATGTGGCCTTGGTGAAACTTAAAAACATGAAGAAATTCAGAAATCATTCTAATATGCTGATTTGCTGCTCAAGAAACTTCTGATTATTATCAATGTTGAAAACAGTTGTGCTGCACAATATTTTTGTGGAAACCGTGATACATTTTATTTTTCAGGATTATTTGGTAAATAGAAAGTTCAAAAGAACTGCACTTATTTGAAATATAAATCTTTTATTAACATTATAAATGTCTTTGCTTATGATCAATTTAATGAATCATTGCTTAATAAAAGTATTAATTTCTTTAAAATTAATAAATAAAAATGAAAACACAAACATCTAACTGACCCCAAAGTTTTTAATGATATAGTGCAGTTGAAATATTTGCAGATGTGTAAAATGAATTACTGTGGACCTAAAAGCATTTATCTCATGCATGTCGTTCGATACGCTCACAGTGACTTTGTATGACTTTAAAACAGGATTTATCATCCATTTATAAGAACAAACAAACTAAATGTAATCTTACAGATGACATTTGAAAGTATGACAAGAACCGCTGATGAAAGGCTGTTTAAAGTTCATTGTTCTTGATCATCACAGACATCTCGTCTCTCAAGCGCAGTCACTGAGATAATGTGATTCATTCATTTCATCATGAAAGTCTACAGGAGATCTTCAGATTGGCAAGTTCAACGTAATGTTAGGAGAGAAACACTTTGCGCTTGGTTATTGTCATTTTATAAGCTAATCTTATCAAAATTATGTGATATAGACATCAAGAATGGTAGCGCAGTCTAACTCATCTGACAAGGTTGTGTGGTCAAAGAAATTTACATTTACATTTAGTCATTTGGCAGACGCTTTTATCCAAAGGGACTTACAATTGGGGAATACATAAAGCGATTCATCTTGAAGAGGCAATCAGACAGAGGAAGTGCTCGTAACACCAAGTCTCAGTCATTGTTCAAATAAGTACAAGCTAGCAAGGGAAGGAGAGAAAGATAAAGGGAAAGTTTTTATTTTTATTTATTTTTTTTTTTTTTTTAGAACAAGTTTAGGATGAAGTCAAGTAGTGCTGAAAGAGATGAGTCTTCAGTTGTTGCTTGAAGATTGACAGGGATCCAGCATTCCGGATAGGGGTGGGAAGATTATTCCAGCATCCAGGAATGGTGAATGAGAATGTTCTGGAGAGTGATTTTGAGCCTCTCTGTGATGGTATCACGAGGCGTCGCTCACTAGCAGATCTCAGACTTCTGGAGGGGATGTAGATTCGTAATAGTGAGTGGAAGTAGGAGGGTGCTGAGCCTGTGGTCGTTCTGTATGCAAGCATCAGTGTCTTGAACTTGATGCGAGCTGCCACTGGTAGCCAGTGCAGTGAGATGAAGAGAGGTGTAACATGGGTTCTTTTGGGCTCATTGAAGACCAGTCGTGCCGCTGCATTCTGCAAAGAAATGTGCAAAATGTTTCTTAAACTGAAATAAAAAGTTCTTAAATCTAATGTTTAAACAAACAACTCATCTCTAGCACTTTCTTTAGTCTGAACATGTCTAACAGCCTGTAAATGATGGTTTAAGCTAAATTTGAAAAGAGTTAAATTGAAAAAGTATTTAACCGAAAAATGAACATTTGCTGAAAATGTGCTCACCTTCAGGACATCCAAGATGTAGATGAGTTTGTTTCTTCATCAGATTTCGAGAAATGTAGAATTGCATCACTTGCAGTGAATGGGTGCCGTCAGAATGAGAGTCCAAACAGCTGATAAAGTCCATCTCCTGTTATCCCTCACATCAATATCCAGCCACATATCCGTTTAGAGCTGTTTTGGACTGTTTTGGCTTGTAAACGGTGCTTGATCTGTGCAGATTTCTCTCCTGATTCAGACCAGATCCCCTTTTCACCTAAGGAAGTGTTATGGATTATGGACTCGTATTTTATTTAAAAACATCTTAATGATGTTCTTTGTCTTACAAACACACAGCTTTTGTCTTCTCAAGATGTTAACTGATGGACTGGAGTGGTGTGGATTACTTGTGGATTATTGTGATGTTTTTATCAGCTGTTTGGACTCTCATTCTGACGGCACCCATTCACTGCAGAGGATCCATTGCTGAGACAGTGATGCAATGCTGCATTTCTCCAAATCTGATGAAGAAACAAACTCCTCTACATCGCGGATGACCTGAGAGTGGGCACATTCTTAGCGAATTTTCATTTTCGAGTGAACTATTCCTTTAAAGGACATCACAGGATCTTAATACGTGTCCAGGAGTTGATCATCTCTTCCTGAAGGCTGAACAGTTCTTGAGTAATGTTTGCAGTACACTAGAGCTGTATTTCTAGGACTCAGCACATCAGACACGCTGACACTTTTCTGCGCTTGCTTTTGTCCTTTCATATAACTTCTCAAAAATGTAGTTGTGCTTTGTGCCATGTCATTTGAAGTAGATATTAATGCATTTGCAAATGTTCATTCAGTAGTGAAGTGAACATGTTAAGATTATCAACCGGTGGTGCTATGGTGTCTGTTCACTGCTGTGAATATTCTGGTCTTTGACATGAAAGCACAAATGTGCTGAGACTAAATAACCATGAACACAAAAGCCATTGCCAAAGCATTGTTTTCACTATTATCAACAGTATTTCTTTAGTTTTTTTAGTTTAGAGTTCATCTGTTTAACAGGAGCGTTTAAACTGTTTAAACTTTGTTTGCATGAATTTTTTTTTCTTTTTTTTAAATAAAATTTTACCTTTTAACTGGATTTTAACAATTATCAGAAGAGTTTTAAAGACTGTCCTCCTGCAGGAATGATGAAGTGGTTTATTATAGAATTATTAAAGGGCAAAAGTTCAAACCTGTTTGAAATTTTAAAAACTGATTGAAGCATGCATAATTAAGAAGATTATTTAATTTTCCAGCAGTGATAATGACAAGGAGATACTGCAGCGCTTTTTCTCATTGGATTGTTTTAACAAATTACACAAGGTTGAAAAAAAAATCTATTTTAGGGAAATATAAAAAAAAAAAAACCTAATTGTCCTGTTAAATATTTTGTACTTTTCAGCTAATTGACTGATTTGAGTCTTGTTTCAGTCGGGTTGATTTCACTGATAGATGTGCTCAGTTGTGTCATGAATGTGAAAAGTAAATGTATTGTTACTCATCTTGTTAATGAATGTTGTATGATCATGGTGCTCTGTATGGATGTCACGGTTTGATGTGGAGAACTATATATAAATATATATAATCACAGACGGTTTAATAAAGAATGACACCTCAAAGCAAGGGCTGGAGTTTTTATTGGAAACATCTTTCATCAAAACACTGTTGGTTTAGAACAGGGGTCCACGAGAGTGTTATATTGGCATCACTGAGATACTGTTATAGTTTTTATTAAGATTTTGAATTAGTTTATATTTAGTTTTTATTTTAATCTTAAAGTTTTAGCCAGTTTGTTGTATATATACAGTGCTGCTTGAAAGTTTGTGAACCCTTTAGAATTTTCTATATTTCCGCATAAATATGACCCAAAACATCATCAGATTTTCATATAAGTCCTGAAAGTAGACAAAGAGAACTCAATCAAACAAGTGAGAGAAATGTTTTCTTTGTCATTTATTTATTGAGAAAAATGATCCAGTGTTACATATCTGTGCGTTGCAGAAGTATGTGAATCTTTGCTCTCAGTATCTGGCGTGACCCTCTTCTGCTGCAGTAACTGAAGGTAAAGATTCTTGTAAATGCTGATCAGTCCTGCACAATAACGTAGGCAGTTTTAGTGCAGAAGCACTTCAACTCTGTGATGTTGGTGGGTTTTCTTCTATGAACTGCTTGCTTAGGTCCTTCCACAACATTTGAATTGGATTCAGGTCTGGACTTTGACTCAGCTTTGTTCTTCTTTAACCATTCTTTGGTAGAATGACTTGTTCTTGGGGTTGTTCTCTTGAGACTCTGTTCTTAAACAGATGTCCTGACGTTTTCCTCTATTATTTGCTGGTATAATTCAGAATTGATTGTTCCATCAATGATGGCAGGCTGTCCTGGCCAAGATGCAGCAAAACAGACCCAAGCCATGGTACAGAGAGTTATTTTATTATAATCATTTTGGTTATTTATACATGTAATGATTTTTTTAGAAAAGCCTTTCTAGGAGCATGAGATGCAAATTAGCATCTGCTATAATCTCTATGTGCAGTGCATTTTTTCCAGTCTGTGACTGGAATCATGTTTATTACATTGTCCCTATCCAAAAACACGTATAAATAAAATGATACCACCACCACCATGTTTCACAGATGGGATAAGATTCTTAAGCTGGAATGCAGTGTGTTCTTTTCTCCGAACATAATAGCTTCTCATTTAAACCAATAAGTTCTATTTTGGTTTCATCCATCCATTAAACCTTTCTCGCAACCTCGCAGACTATAACACGTTCTGCTTTGGAGTGATCTTTGTTGGTCGACCACTTCTCAGGAAGGTAACAGTGGTCTTGAATTTCCTCCATTTGTACACAATCTGTCTGACTGTGGATTTGTGGAGAAACTCTTTAGAGATGGTTTTGTAACCTTTTCTAGCCTGATGAGCAACATCAACTCTTTTTCTGAGGTCCTCAGTAATCTTCTTTGTTCATGACATGATTCACTTCCACAAACATGATCAGACTTTGATAGATCCCTGTTCTTTGAATAAAACAGGTCACATACTGACATTTGATAGTCATTGCACTGACTGAAAACACCTCTGCACAGATGGACTCTAATTTCATCTTTAAATTAACTGCTAATCCAAGAGATTCACATACTTTTGCAACGCACAGATAGGCAATATTTGATCATTTTCCCGGATAAATAAATGACAAAGAAAATATTTTTGTCTCATTTGTTTGATTGGGTTCTCTTTGTCTACTTTGAGGATTTGTGCGAAAATCTGATTATGTTTTGGGTCATATTTATGCAGAAATATAGAAAATTCTAAAGGGTTCACAAACTTTCCAGCAGCACTGTGTGTGTGTATGTATGTATGTATATATAATTTCAGTTAATTTTATTTCAAGTAAGGAAGTGTTTTTTTTATGGTTTAGTTTTAGTTAATTGTATCTAATTATAATAACCCTGGTCCACGACCCCTGGCAGGTCTGCTGTGGTAATGCAAATTATTGTTTAAGCTCAAACTAAATTTTGCACAAAAGTTAAGTTAAGAATCTGAAGTTCAGCTAAATGTTTAATTGTCCTTCCCAGATGAGATGCATTAAAATGCATGACTCTGTACATAAAAAATAAAAAAATAAAAATAATAATAATTGCTTTGCAAAAATGTAAGCATCATGAAGCATGTAAATACATTGATAAGCTGCAGTATGCATGTAATTATAAGAGTCTCCAAACGTTTGGCTCAATGTTGGGTTCCAGATTTCCAGCAGTCAGCAGGAGGTGGCGCTTCTGACCTGTTCAAACACTGAGCAATGGACAACAGTAGAGTAGAGCTCAACTACAACTCTATGTGAAACTGATGACGCTCATGTAGAAACCTTTCAAAACAAACCTGTGAGCTCTGACAGCGGTGATATATGCTAAGATTTCATTTCTAAACTTGTTTTTTATTGCCAAATTCTCTACCCCTTTCCCCTCAGATAAAGTCGATTGCAATGCTTTATATGATGAGTATTTTATTTCTTTGTTTGGTAACTTTATTTTGCCCCTGCTTTGCTTCAAATTAAAGTTAGTTGTGATTTCTCTGAGAGCTGGTTGGTTTGGTTCATGACTCTATGGCAGAAATAATGAAAATCCCTATGGAGAAATGAATGGGGAAAATACAGATATAGAAGACTATAAGCAGAAGCCTGGAGTCAGAAGAGTCACATTATATGTAGCTAACAGTCATCTCTCTGTGTCCTCAGCTCTCTTACAGATGTACAAACTTTCATACTGTCCTTATTGTGATAAACCCTGAAGAACAGCCACTGTCCTCTTTTGATTATTGCATTATTATATGGAGACTAAACTATTTTCCTTGCTTTTTTAATTGTATGAGTGCATTTACTTTTTATTGCATATTACAAAGTGTTTATTAAGGTTAATGAGTGTTTCAGGGATATTAGTTAACTAAAACCTTTTTTTTATTATTTGACTTAAAATATACTTTAACTGAAATAAAATATAAAAACAATAAACTTATTTTTTTTATTAAAACATATAATAATAATAATAATAAAACTAATAAAAATTACAAAAATGCATCAGAAGTACTAAAACTATAACAACAATTAAAATGAAAACAAAAATGCTAAAAATAAAAAATTAATTTGTTAAAATAAAACTATAATAGTACCTCAGTGATACTAAAATAACACTGGTGTGTTTGCTTAAAATGGAAATTAAGTCATCAAATTATATTTTTAATCTAATTATGGAATGTTATTTCTGTCATGGGATGAAAAAAAAGAAAAGGTGATTGTGACATTTTATCTTATAATTCAGACTTTTTTCTCGCAATTGTGAGCATATATTGCACAATTCTAACATTATATCTCCCAATTCTGACTTTAAATCTCACAATTCTGGGTTTTTTTTTCTCAGAATTGTGAGAAAATGTCACAGTTACCTTTTTAATTTCTTTAGGCCGTGACAGAAACAAGCTTCCGTAATTAACAGCCCTAATATCTGATTGTACGTCATCATTTTGGTTTTGAAGAATAAATCTTCCCAAATACCGCTGGGATCTGTTTGGGGTGAATGATCCCGGTTGTGTGAGAGTGAACGGAGGAAGTGCGGTCATGACCTTTGACCTTGTGCATGCAGACCATCAGTGGAGTTTCCCAGCTTGCCTTCGCTCTCGTTCTAAATTGGGACAATTTTGAAAAAAGCATTTATGGCATGTTAAAATGACTGTTATCATGGAGAATATGTCTCTCTTTCTGGCTCTGAAAGGCTCTTTCTTGTGTTTCCATGTGACGCTCTTTTAAAACGGCCTCGTGCTACAAACTCATTTCTAAATCACACAGAAGAAGACACACTTTAACAAGCATATTCTGGAAGATTTGGAAAAGTTTCTCAGCTAGAGTTTGAGTCTCATGATCCTTCTCTGAGATGTTCTTTTTTCCTTAGAAACAGCTTCACGTTTGTATGCATCCAGGCTATTAATATAATTCTACACAAGCAAGTAGTGCAAGAGTTTTTCCTGGAATAGATAGAGAAAGTGCACATATCACAAGCAAAAATAAACCAACAACACAAAATCTAAAAACATCAACATGAAGTGGCATTTGCAATCCATTTTCTTCTGAAATTGGACGTTATCCAGACAGGTTGTTAAAATAGAAAAACAAAAATATATATATACTATATATATTATTTATTTTATTTTAATTACTAAGAAATAGTTTTAACTGAATTTTTCCAGGGTTGTTATTTGTTGTATTTATATTGTCTTATTTGCACAGGCATTTTTAAACTTCTCCAGAGTTGTGGCACAAATACCTTCGCCTCAGTCGTGAAGCAGCTGAAGACAGAAACACCGGCAATGACTTGCTGTAGTTTTCCAGAGAAAGAGAGATAGAGAGATAGAGAGAAAGAGAGAACTGCGGAGGCCGAATGCGTCATAGTTCTGTGAATCCCTGCGGGGTTATGAAATGTAGGAATCTGCGTAAGACTCTTCTGGCAAACACTTCACTGGACCGTCCTGCTAGATGGAATCACTTCATGCTTTTCTGTTTCACTGAGAAAGAAAAAAAAAAGTTTGTTTTTCTCTATGCATATATACTACCGGCCAAAAGTCTGGAATAATTATGATTTGTCACTGATTTTTAAAAAGAAGTCTTTTTTGTTCACCGAGGCTGCATTTATTTGTTCAAAAAATGTTTACAATTTACAATTCTAAATATTATTACAATTTAAAATAACTGTTTTCTGTGTGAATATATGTTAAAATGTAATTTAATCCTGTGATCAAATATGAAGTTTCAGCATCATTACTTCAGTGTCACATGATCTTCAGAAATCATTCTAATATGCTGATAAGAAACATTTCTGATTATTATCAGCGTTGAAAACAATTGTAAATAAAATTAAATATTTATACTGAGCAAGGACACTTCAAATTGATCAAAAGTGAAAGTAAAGACATTTATAAACGATTTCTACTTTCAAATAAATGCTGTTCTTTTGAACTTTCTGTTCATCAAAGAATCCCGAAAGATAAAATATATGACGGTTTCCACAAAAATATTGTGCAGCACAACTGTTTTCAACATTAATAATAATCAGAAATGTTTCTTGAGCAGCAAATCAGTATATTAGAATGATTTCTGAAGATCATGTGACACTGAAAACTGGAGTAATGATGCTGAAAATTCAGCTTTGATCACAGAAATAAATTACAGTTTAATATATATTCACATAGAAAACAGCTATTTGAGATTGTAACAATATTTCACAATTTTTACTGTATTTTTAATCAAATAAATGCAGCCTTGGTGAGCAGAGGAGGCTTCTTGTGTGAGAGCAGAACTCTTGCTCTAGAGTCTGCAGAAATAACAGTTCATTGCCTGAAGCAATGAAATAAAAATGAAATAAACTTTCATTTGACTTGGCTTGAACACTGAAAAGTCTGATCTATTGAGATACCAGGAAAAACAAATCACCTGTTTACTAGAAAAAAAAAAGCCTGGAAAGAACAAAAGAAAAAAGTAAACATCAGCTCATTACTTTCCAAGCATTTCTTTTTCCCTCTTTCTGTTGATGCTCTCTGTCTGTTTGTCTGCTTTACGACGGAATGGGAGTCACTCGCTGCAGCCGGCCAATCACAGCACTGCACTGAATGATTTTAGGATGCTGATAAGAGAATCACTATAATCGTTTACCGAAAACCACACTAATTGACTCATATCCTCTGAAAGCGAGACAAACACACCGATGTTAGCCACGTAGTCTAACAGATGCTGTGCATCAGGGTCATTATACTGACCCTCAAACTTCCACATAAATCTGATCAGGTCCCATGTGTTTTTCCAGAGAAGCACAGTGACTCAGTCTGTGTACATATTACTATGTAACTCGGCAGGTTTCAAGAGCACCTTCCAGGAAGTGGCATACCTGTGCGCAAATACTACAGAAATGCAAGCAAATAAACCATAAAATGCACAATAAATCATAAAGTGAGAGACACACTTAGCCTGGATGAGAGGAAATATGACTGATGAGACCTACGGTAAATACAAAATAACATGACAGAATCGATCCTCATGAGCTCTGCTGGAAAATAAGTCTCGATTAGGACCACAACTTGTGTATTTTCATTTTAACTTTAAAGCTAAAACAGATTTTAGTAATAATTCCTATATATACTGTATATACAGTGCCTTGTGAAAGTATTCAAACCCCTTCATTTTTTTCACGTTTTGTTATGTTGCTGCCTTATGTTAAACTGCTTTAAATGACATTTTCCCCACATCAATCTACACTCCATACACCATAATGGCAAAGCAAAAACAGAACTGTCACAACTTTGTAAATTGATAACAAAATAAAAAAAGCTGAAATAAGTACATTGCATAAGTATTCAAATCCTTAACTCAGTACTTGCCTGAAGCACCTTTACAGTCTCAAGTCTTTTTTGTTTGATGAGACAAGTTTTCTCATCAACATTTGGCAATTATCTGCTATTCTTCTCCTCATCTCTTCACCTCTCCAGCTCTGTCAGGTTGGATGGGGGCAGACACACATTTCCAGATTTCTACAGAAAAAGTACAATTGCAGGGTATTTTATTAAGCACATAAATATGTAAATGTATTTGTAGTATACAAAATAAATGTATTTCAAATACATTTTAGTATATATTTTTTTTCACTAAGGATGTCGGTTCTTTAAAAGCAAGGTGATTTTTCTGTTTCCTATTGTTGTGTGTAATTAAGTGATGTTTTTTCAGGTTGTTGAAATCATTTCCATAATAAATTATGTGGATTAACAATGTTCCTCACAGTAAGGTCAACAATATTGTGTGGCACATTTGAAATGATTCTTGGAAAGCAGTTTTTATGTCAGATGATTTATGGAGAAAATCATCACGATAAGATACAGGGGAATGAGGAAAGAAGATCAAGTTCAAGTTGAGCTTTATTGTCATTCCGCTACATGTGGGGACATACAGTGGAACGAAATGTCGTGCCTCACAGGACCACAGTGCTACATAAATACAGACATACAACACTATAAACCTATACACAACTAACCTACTGACAGATTTTGACTAAGTATACTATATATATTGTTTTCCCTATACAACTAAAGATAAAGATAAAAAATACAAACTATACAAACTATGCGAATGCTTCACATAAATACTGTACATGTGCAGAGAGAAACATTGTGAGTCAAGCAGCTGGCTGAGGAACAGTACAAAATGATTTGTGGTAGTGCATGAGCATGTAAACATACATATATAGCTGAGTCTTTTGTGGGATTGTGTACACATAGCAGTGTAAGAAAAGTGTCTAGTGCATAGAGGAGAGTGTGTTACTACAGGTGGTTTGTACAGGCCCGCTCACCTGTGTGTAGCACACTTGAATTGCACAAAAAAAAGTTCACAGTTTTTTTCTTTGGTGTGGTAAGGTTGGGGGGTGTTTTGGAGAGGGGGGGGGGGTCCATGTTTCAGGAGGTAGGGGTTTGCATGGGGTTTCAGAGGGGGGCGGGGTGATCTGAGTTCAGGGCTCTCACAGCCTGGGGGAAAAAGCTGTTGAGCAGTCTGGTGGAGCGGGCTCTGATGATCCGGTACCGTCTTCCTGATGGTAGGAGCTGGAAGAGACTGTGGGAGGGGTGGATGGGGTCCTTCATGATGCTGTTGGTTTTGCTGGAGCATCGTGCAAGGAAAATGTCCAGGATGGATGGGAGAGGGGCACCGATGATCTTTGCAGCCGTGTTCACTGTCCGCTGGAGGGTCTTGCGGTCAGCAGCACTGCAGTTCCCGTACCAGACAGTGATGCAGCTGGTCAGCACACTCTCAATGGTGCCCCTGTAGAATGTGGTGAGGATGGGTGGTGGGAGACTTGCTCTTTTCAGCCGGCGGAGAAAGTGTAGACGCTGTTGTGCCTTCTTGGAGAGTGACATGGTGTTGGTGGACCAGGTGAGATCCTCCGTGATGTGCACCCCCAGGAATTTAGTGCTGCTGACTCTCTCCACAGTCGAGCTGTCGATGGTCAGTGGGGGGTGGTCAATGGAGTTCGTCCTCCTGAAGTCCATCACAACCTCCTTTGTCTTCTCCACATTGAGGGACAGATTGTTAGCGCCACACCATTCAGCCAGCTGTGCCACTTCCTCTCTGTGAGACACTTTCAAGATGAAAAGATAGACACTCTAGATATATTTTGGGTTTACATACACTTTGGGTTCAGGTTTACATACTTTGATAGACAGGTTAATTAAGGTTTTGGAAGATATGAATTGTATTTTCAACTGTAATCCTGCAGATATATGATGACATTTTGAAGTGTTTTGGGTGATACTGAGTTCATTTCTTCCGTGAGAATTTTTATGACCATTTGTTCACTGAAAATTAGAAGTAATAGCACACCTCTGCTCAATACGCAGAATAATATGAGCCATCATTCAGAGTTCTGAAGCGAGGAATGTAATACTAAAGCTCATCTGTTTGTCAAATGCCTGTAAGTGATGTTTGTTTTAGCAAGCATCATTAATCATGATTTATAATGCTTGCAAATTTCAAAAGCACCCTTAAATCCCTTCCCTGAAATTGTGACAGCTTATAAAATGGTTTATAGCACAGTTGTTTATTGCACACAAAACAATGAGAAAAACTCTTCAATTCACACAACAAATCAAACCTGCATTGAGTTCTCAGTATAACATCTGAACATGTTAATCAGTAACAATGAAAAACGTGGACAGTATGGGAAAATGCTACAGTTCTGAGCAAAAGATTACACCACTAAACAGTCGTGACACTTTTATGTGATATTTCAGTGCAAAAACTGTTCATTGTTAGTTCAAGCTAGCTCAGGTCCATTAATATGATATCCATTGATCCATTAATATTAACAGATACAACTTTTGATTTTAGTAATGTATTAGTAAACTTTGAAATTAATTTGAACTAAGAATAGAAGTATTTTTTATTGTTAGTTCGTTAACTAATGTATTTAAGTAATGAAACCTTATAGAAAGGTGTTTCCATTAATTAACATGAACTAACAATACTTTTAAAGGAATAGTTCATTCAAAAACTAAAATTTGCTGAAAATGCACTCTTTCAAGATGTAGATGAGTT
Source organism: Schizothorax lantsangensis (assembly GCA_027422415.1). Classification (NCBI taxonomy): domain Eukaryota; kingdom Metazoa; phylum Chordata; class Actinopteri; order Cypriniformes; family Cyprinidae; genus Schizothorax; species Schizothorax lantsangensis. The sequence continues at coordinate 2,984,868 of CM049860.1, forward strand.
TGTTTCTTCATCAGATTTGATCATTCCATCACTTGCTCACCAATGGATCCTGAATGGGTGCCGTCAGAATGAGAGTCCAAACAGCTGATAAAAACATCACAATATTCCACAAGTAATCCATCAGTTAACATCTTGAGAAGACAAAAGCTGAAACAATTCCATAAAGATGTTTTTAACTAAAATACGAGTCCATAATCCATAAAAACGCTTCCTCCAGTGAAAAAGTCCATCTCTTGTTGTCCCTCACATCAAAATCCAGCCACATATTTGTTTAGAGCTGTTTTGCACTGTTTTGGCTTGTAAACAGTGCTTGATCTGTGCAGATTTCTCTCCTGATTCAGACCAGACCACTTTTTCCACTGAAGACACAGAGGACTCATATTTTAGCCAGATCTGAAGTTAAAAATATCTTAACGATGGATTTGTTTCTTACAAACACGCAGCTTTTGGCTTCACAATACATTAACTGATGGACTGGAGTGGTGTGGATTACTTGTGGATTATTGTGATGTTTTTATCAGCTGTTTGGACTCTCATTCTGACGGCACCCATTCACTGCAGAGCATCCATTGCTGAGACAGTGATGCAATGCTTCATTTCTCCAAATCTGATGAAGAAACAAACTCATCTACATCTTGGAAGAGTGCATTTTTAGCAAATGTTAGTTTTTGGGTGACCTATTCCTTTAACTAATAGGACCTTTTTGTTGAACCAGTGCAGCATTAAAACAATAAATGTTGTTATCATCAAGTGCAGTCGGTTCCTAGTGAATCCCCCCTCATGTGTTTACAGGCTCTGTTATCACGATTTTCAGATTTGTCTCACGCTGAAGGATGTCACAAACATGGAGTGATACTTATGAAAGATGGAGTGCACTTCTAATGCTGTAATTTGTTAATTGAGAGGCAATCAGGACATCATACATAAACAGTAAACTAATAAACTTTGATAAAAGGAGCAGTTGCTTTGTATAATGAGCTGTCGGTGTTTCTGATTGGACGAAGAGCACAGCTCCTGAAACCAGGCAGCTGTTGGAGAAGCAGAAGATTATGAATATGAAAGTGTGTAAGTGCGTATGTGTCTGTTGTTGTGAGTCTGCAGCACACGCACAGGTTCAAAAGGTATTTTTCATCACTATTGTTGTGTGCCATCCTCAATGGCAGTATAATAACTTCCAATGGCACGTTTCTCTTCTGCGCAGCGCGTGACAGTGTCATCGTAATTCATAACCGCTGGTGTTATTTGATGCTCTCGAGCAATAGGACTTCATCTGGGAGTAACAGCACATTCACGTAATGTGGAAAATTTTCACTCCAGCTCTCCCTGACCAGAGCATGAATTTTCACCTTTTCTGTAAAAACAGGCCACTGTCCTCATGCACATGCATTCATGTGTCGCCGGCAGCAGCGTGTGCATTCAGAAGCATAGCTGTTTAAAAATATATATATATATATATATCTTTGCTTTTGTCATTTCCAACATTAAAATTAAATGACTGGGTCTCACCCAGTTGTATCTACCAGTCACATGTTAAATGAACACACAAACTAGTTTTTGCATAATGCATTATGTTGATGCATTAAGAAGTGTAAGTTCCCATGAGGTATTTTTGTAACATGCCTATTTTACGATATATATAAAATAGAATAATATAAAAATATTATTTTTATTATATAGTTATTATATTAAATATATGTAATTATATAACTACATATTCTAAATATATCAGTTTATAATAGTTGTCTCTGTGTTTCTCCTTCTCCCCCCCCCCCCTTTTTTTCACAGTAGAAAACAGCTAAACCTGGACATATTATTAGAAAAAATATATTTTAGTAAAATTACAGTTTAGATGGATGGATGAATGATAGATAAATGATGGATGGCTAGGTGATTGGTTTGATGGATGATGGATAAATGATGAATGCTTGGATGGATGGATGGATGGATGAATGGATGGATGGATGGACGAATGAATGATGGATAAATGATGGATGGACGGATAGATGGATGCAAAGTTTGTCGCATCATACCTAAAGAGAATGAGGGTGTAATTATCACCACAGGTGCTTAAACTACATTCTCAGTTTAGGGTCTGAATACTTAGTACTTCATATTTTTTACTAATTATTTCAGTTTTTAATATTCCACATAGTTATCACAAATCTATCTATCTATCTATAGATAGATAGATGTGAAAAAATTAAATTTAAAGGAGTGCAACAACAAAACGTGAAGAAATGTTAGGGGTGTGAATACTTTTTGTGAGGCACTGCATATAGTGTTAAGTGTAGATGGCTGCTTCACTGTAGTTTCAGCTATGCACTAACATACTCAAAAAGTAAAAAATAAAAGCATGATGGGCTACAATTACAATTTGGACAAAGAGCAGACAAAAAAGCGCACACACACACACACACACACAGAGAGGCACACACACACACACAGAGCTGTAATTGAGTTGAAGAGGATGATCTGGCCTTGACACACACACACACACATGTTTGTGATTACACACACCAGTCTTAATGTAATGAAACAAGCACACACCTGGAGTCACACACACACAATGCAAACAGTTTAGCTGTAATTGAGTTGAAGAGGATGATCTGGCCTTGAGTCATGTTTGTGATTATAATAACACCAGTCTTAATGTAATGAAACAAGCACACACCTGGAGTCACACAGACACATCCTTACTCAACAAAACACCCTTAATCAAGATCCAGAAAACACCCTGAATGAGACGAACATGACATAACCACTGCAAACTGATCACTCTAATCAATGGAGATTTCAATCTAAACAAAAGCACAAATACAAGCTCTGTTTAATAGCACTGCTCTATTGACCCGTGAAACACAGACCCAGAAAGACCAATGAATGAGTCTGTCCAGCGTCGAGCGTACGCCTCTGATTCACTCATTATTCTGAAGAACTTTCCATTCAGACCCAGTGTTTGTTTACTTCATGAAAATTTGATGGAGAAAACAGCACGAAGTGCATGCTCTATTGAAGTTTTTGTGATATTAATAATAGTGTCTGTCAGCAAAATTAGGCAAATAGGCAGTGGAACTTTACAGAGGCGGAAACAGCATAAATTATGCAGAGGGGAAACCACCGAAGGCGAGATGTGAAGAAATAAAATCAATACATTTATGTTGTCAGCTGTGAAAGTCTGGCATAAACAACAAGCCGGTGAGCTGCGTGTGTGTGTGTCTGTGTGTGTGTGTGTATGTGATGTGGGTGTTTGTATATATGATGTGTGTGTGAGTCTTAAAGTAGAGCAGCTCCACCATCACCAAACAATGAAGAGCACATTTATCTCAGCGATTAAAATGACAAAAAGTCTGGCATAAACAACAAGCCGTTGAGCTGCTGCTGCTGTGTGTGTGTGTGTGTGAGTGTGTGTGTGTGTGTATGTTTGTATATATGATGTGTGTGTGTATGTGTGTGTGTGAGTCTTAAAGTAGAGCAGCTCCACCATCACCAAACAATGAAGAGCACATTTATCTCAGAGATTAAAATGACAAAACGGCGTCTAGGTAAGAGATAATGTAGAGTCAGACGCTCATTATCTCTGAATAAAAGCTGTTCAGATGATCAGCTCTGATATCGACCGGCTGACTGTGTATTATCCCGCTCATTACACAGCTATTTAACAAATGAATAAACAAACAAGGGACATGACAGAAGAAACTGAAACAGACATGGAAATAACGAATGTCAATTACAGAGAGAAAAAAATTAAATGCTCCAGTTGACCAATCAGAATCAAGTATTCCAGAGAGCTGGTCATAGCAAAATTATTAGTATTATTATAAAATAGTTATTATTATTATCATCATCAATGCATTAATTAACTAATTATTTAATAAAATTAATAATAGTAATAACAAAAAAACACCACCAATAAATAATACATTACATTGTTACAACAGTCATTACAATATATGTTCAAACAGTATCACAGAAACAACCAGAAAGCTGGTAATAAAAATATAATACATTTAAAAAAATATATATATTATAATTAAATAATATGATTAGTTAATATGAAGAGAAGAGAAGAGAAGAGAAGAGAAGAGAAGAGAAGAGAAGAGAAGATATTGCCTAGAGATATCAGTGTCTAAAAACAGAAGTGATGTGTGTTTCTGGTCGAGTCCAGATCTAACTCATGTGACTTGAGCAGACTGCAGATTTCTCAGCGTGACGTCCCAGCAGAGGTGTCTGCCATGTTTACATCGATCCATCGAATGACTCTGAGTATTGTATTGCCATATGTCTCTGTAACTCCCTAAGGCCTGGAACAAACGTAACTCCCCACGAGCTGAGCTCTAGACGAGGGAGGAAAGCCCTGCGTGACTCCCACACTCACTGCTTAATACAGCTCATGAGTACATAATATACACACTTATGATGGAGCATCACTGAGATCAAAGACGTTCATCACTGACGGCAATCTGACGAAATCGTCCTGCTGCCAAACATATTCAGATGCAGCAACTATCAGATTAACGGCTCTATAAGCAATCCTGAGGCTGACTCACATATCGCAGAAGTTGTTTTTCTTATTATTTATTTGATTCAAAGTAAGTTAAAGCTTCTGTCTTAGATGCTGTGACATGAAGATGAACACAGACAATGAGGGGCTATATGATGATGAACAACTAATCTCAGAATATTAATAGTGGAAATATATATATATATATATATATATATATATATATATATTATGAAATTACACTGAAATTTGGTCAGACTTCATAAATTCAACATTTACTGGCATTTATGTGTGTGATTACACAGAGAACAGTCACTTTTCTAACATCTGCTTACATGTAAAATGTAAAAATAATTTGATGGCAGTGCTATTTTAGTATAACTGAGATTTTTTTATATTTTCATGTTTTTTATCATCTATTTTATATTTGTCAGTATTTTAGTTAAAGTTTTAGTAATTTTCTTTTGTGTTTTTGTCATTTTTTTATATTTTCTTTTTTTTTTTTTATATTTCAAAATATTCAAAATATTAAATATTATTAAAATATTAATTTTTATTTAAATATTTATTTAAAATGTATTTAGTCTTAGGTATTTTAGTACTTCAATTCCTCTGTTTCATTGCGACTTTAAAGTTTAAAAACTGGAATATCGTTGATTCATGTTGTATATGAATAGATATTTTCTGCTCATTCATTACTTATTCATTACATTATATTTCTTATTTGTAAAATTATCTCTGTCTCCACGAATGGGATACTTTGGTCTTGTAAGATGGTAAATTGAGCTCTCACAACATAAACTCTAAATATTCCCTTATTCGATGAATTTAACACTATCTCTAATAACACATCAAAATGATAAATAGGGGTTTTGTTCGCAGAACATGTCTCTGTAAAACCATGTAACCATGGAGCGATGATTAATGTTGCCACAAATAAATATCTTTCCTCTGATTCACTGCTTATTAATTGTAAAGGTCTAACCATACACTGTATTTCTTGCTGTCTATTTATAAAATACCCTGATGTGTCTCAATCCACACAAGTGATTCTTTGGCCTCATCACATCATCATAAAAGGCCTCCGGACTACAAATATTCCTTTAATCAAGTGCTGATATCTAAATTTTAATATCAAACTACCAAATATAGTAGAAATTATTATAGGTTTTGTTCATTTTTCTGGTGTGTCTATAAGACATCACAATAAATATTGAGGCCTTTCAAAGAAATAAACATTGGCACTTATCTTAAGTGAAAATTATTTTCTTATTATAGCTAATTTAGCTTTTGTTTATGGTGAAATTAAGTTGTAAAAAGCCAAACAAATATATTATATTGTCTCACGTTAAGTAACATTCTGGCTTATGTCTGTAAAATATATACAGTATATTGAATAAGAATATAGTCTTTGTAATAAATAATCATTTTAGTTTGTATGAATGTTTTTGTCTTTGGGTAAATAAATATTTTGGATTAATGTTGGATAAAAAAAAGGCCTACTATATTTGCTTGTAACAAAAAGTGCTATTATAGTTAACTAAAACTAAACCAAAAACTTTCTTTACTTTAAATAAATAAACTTTAATTGAAATAAAATAAAATATAATGTAATTTAAAATGTAATATAATAATATTAAAAGCTGTATTTTTTTTATTAAAACTTTTTATTTTATCTTGTTGCCAAGGCAACCGTTCTCATTTTCATTTAGTTTAACTTGATGTACTAAAATAAATAAAACTAAAACATAAAGATTTATAAAAACTACATAGACATATTTTAAAAATAACAAAAGCACACAACATAATTACTAAAACTTTAAAATAAAAATTAATATAGAAAATAAAAAATAAAAATTTAATTTGAAATATTAATAAAAATGATAATTTTAGTGCATTGCTTCTCAGATGAAGCAGTAGGTTGTATGACATGCCCTCAAGCTCAAAAACCAGCAACAAAAAACATTCAATCCTGTAAAAGAAAAACAGATGAGAAGAACTGTCCTAGATTACAGCTATGATTTCATATGCCAGCTAATTATGACATGAAACACTTAAAATGTATTTTATTAAAGTACTCAAGACCAAGATGTATGAATGAACGAATGTGTCTTTTCTGTGTGAACGACAAATTAAAAACCAAGCCACTGGATCCATAAACCAGTGCTTGCATGTTCATAGCATAGCTCTTGTTAAGGAAGCAGACTCAGACAGATGGTTAGAATACAACAGGTGAGTTTTATTGCAATTGATGGAGTCAGCGGGTAGCTGATGGAGGTGAGTAACTAGTACAATGAACAGGCACAGTAGTATGATGAGGGTGATAATGGAAGTTCTCTTGCTCTCACAGGAACTCGTGGATATGGGGAACGGAGCACACACACCTCACAATCCTGGACAGGGGAGACACACTCGTGGAGATCCTTGGAAACACAGACAATGGAGTAGAGCTGGGAGGAACATGCTGGAGATGAGACAGGAAGTACGTAGAATATCAGGGTAAGTAAACAGGTAACTTGCTGTAGTAACATCAGTCCACTTCGAAAGAAACGAGATCGGACAATGGGCTCATGTGAGGTGTGTGCTTAAGTATGCAGGCTGATGAGGGTGCTGATGATGTGCAGGTGTGTGCAATTAATACTCAGGTGAAGGAGTGCGTTGTGATTGGGAGGTGAACGAGCCTGGCTAATCCGTGACAGTACCCCCTCCTCCACGGCCCGCTACTGAGGGCTGAGGACCACGACGTCGTGGTGGTCTACCTCTTCCTCGGGGGGCAGGTCGGTCAGGATGGGCTGAATGGAACTCCTCCAGAAGTGTTGGGTCCAGGATGTCGTTTCTGGGAACCCAAGACCGTTCCTCCGGGCCATATCCTTCCCAATCCACTAGGTATTCCAGCTGACCACCACGGCACCGGGAGTCCAAGATCTCGTTGACCTTGTAGATGGTGCCATCCTCCAGAATCAAAGGAAGAGGGGGTTCCTCTGTCGGGCCAGACTCTGTGGAGGGAGAAACAGGAGAGTGGTAAGGCTTGAGTAATGAAACATGGAAGGAAGGATGAATTCTGTACTGAGGAGGGAGTTGGAACTGGTAGGTGACTGGGTTGATTTGCTTGGTGATGAAGTGGCCAACGTATCTGGGACTTAACTTCTTGCAGGGCAGGTGCATTCGGATGTCCCTTGTTGACAGCCAGACCTTCTGTCCAGGTTGGTAATTAGGAGCTTCGGATCTTTGAAGGTCTGCTGTCATCCTGCGCCTGCGCATTGCCCGCTGAAGTTGATGGTTTGCGGCGTCCCAGACTCTCTCGCTCTCTCGGAACCAGTAGTCGAAGGATGGAACATTGGATGGTTCTCTGGACCAGGGGAATAGAGGAGGCTGGTAACCAAGTACACACTGGAAGGGAGTGAGTCCAGTGGAGGGCTGGTGAAGAGAGTTCTGCGCGTATTCAGCCCAGCCTAGGAACTGGTTCCAAGAGTTCTGGTGGCCATGGCAGAAGGCTCGGAGGAAGCGCCCAACTTCCTGGATCTTCCTCTCCTTCTGCCTGTTCGACTGGGGGTGGTATCCCGATGATAGGCTCACGGTCACACCTAGCAGATTGAAAAAGGCCTTCCATACCTTGGAAATTAATTGAGGTCCTCGATCAGAGACAATGTCTTCGGGGATCTCAAAGTAACGGAAAATATTATTGAACATTAACATAGCCGTCTCCATGGCTGTGGGCAGACCCTTCGAGGGTAACAGGCGACAGGATTTGGAGAATCGATCAATGACCACGAGGACACAGGTATTACCATCAGAGGCCGGTAGATCAGTGATGAAGTCTACTCCTAGGTGTGACCAGGGACGGTTGGGAACAGGCAGCGGGAGGAGTTTGCCCGATGGCAAATGGCGTGGGCTCTTGTAAACGGCACAGTCCGAGCAGCCTTGCACGAACCTTCTCACTTCCCTGGCCATATTGGGCCACCAGAAGTGATCCTTCAGCAACGAGAGAGTGCCGTTGGCTCCAGGGTGGCCAGTGCCCAGAGATGTGTGCACAGAGTGAATAAGTGGAGTGCGTCGTGCTCTGGTGATGTATTGCAAACCTGGTGGGCAGCCCGGCGGAGTAGGTGTGGAGACATTGGAGGGGGTGTCTGACTCGGGATTCCACTGGATGGGGCTGACGATGATTTCCTTTGGAATGATGGTTTCTGGTTCCTCACAGACCTCTTCTGGGGAATGGAGATGGGAGAGAGCATCCACTCTCACATTCTTGGGACCTGGATGATAGGAGATGGTAAAGTTGAAGCGGGTAAAAAAACAGCGCCCACCGGGCCTGTCGGGGATTCAGTCTCTTGGCATCACGCAGATATTGAAGATTTTTATGGTCTGTGAGGACGATGAATGGATGTTGTGCACCCTCCAACCAATGCCTCCATTCCCTAAAGCCAGTTTGATGGCTAGAAGTTCTCTGTTGCCGATGTCGTAGTTCATCTCCGCCAGACTGAGTTTGCGTGAGAAGAAGGCGCATGGATGGAATTTGGCTGGAGTCCCCTGCTGCTGAGATAAGACCGCTCCTACTCCGGGGGTAGAAGCGTCTACTTCTACTAGGAAGGGCTTCCCAGGATCGGGATGGATGAGGAGTAGAGCGCTGGTGAAGGCTTCCTTGAGGGTTTCGAAAGCTTCAGTGGCAGCAGGTGTCCAGGACAGAGACTTGGGCTTGTTCTTCAGGAGGTTGGTGAGTGGGCTGGTGATGATGCTGTAGTCATGTATGAATCGTCTGTAGTAGTTGGAGAATCCTAGAAAGCGTTGGAGTTCCTTGATGGTAGAAGGAGTGGGCCAGGTCTTCATGGCTTCCACCTTGCTCTCGTCCATCTGGATGCCATCACTGTCGATGTTGTATCCAAGGAACTGCACTGAGGGTTGATGGAAGGAGCATTTCTCTGCCTTGAGAAACAGATGGAACTCCCTCAGGCGTTTCAGGACCTCCGCAACGTGGTGGCGATGTTTGGCCATGCTCCGGGAGTAGATGAGAATGTCATCAATATAGACGAGGATGAATCGATGGAGATACTCCCGGAGAACCTCATGCATGAAGTCCTGGAATATGGAGGGGGCGTTGACTAATCCATACGCCATCACCCGTTACTCGTAGTGGCCAGTAGGGGTAACGAAGGCAATCTTCCACTCATCCCCCTCGCGTATCCAGATAAGGTTATATGCACTGTGGAGGTCTAACTTGGAGAAGATGGTGGCTCCGCGGAGATGTTCGAGTGCAGCTGGGACGAGAGGAAGAGGATAGCGGAACTTTACAGTGATCTTGTTGAGTGCCCGGTAATCGATACAAGGCCGCAAGCCTCCGTCCTTCTTGGACACGAAGAAAAAGCTCGAAGCAGCAGGGGACGTTGAAGGGCGAATGTAACCTTGTTGAAGAGCATCTTCAATATACTCCTCCATGGCCTTCTGTTATGGAAGTGAGAGTGGGTAAATCCTTCCACGGGGCACTGACTCACCCGGTAACAGATGGCCGGTGTGGAGGTAACCGGGAGGCTCTCTTCGGGCAGAAGACATCGCTGAAGGGGGCATAGCAAACTGGAATCACAACTGACTGTTTCTCCCGTTGGCTCTCGATGGAAGTCGAGTTGATGGCCAGCGTCCGTGGGTAACGTGTCGATGGTCGGGGAAGATGAGGGAAACAGTCAGGAAAGCATTGGTTGCCCCACTTCAGAACCTCACCAGTACTCCATGAGATGACGGGATCATGTTGCACGAACCAAGGGTGCCCTAGAATGATCTCAGCGGTGGATCCCTCCAGAACCAGGAGATGGATGGATTCCTCATGCAACTGGCCGACTTGAAGATGAATGGGACCTGCACTGTACTTGACGTGTCTACGACTGAGGGGTTTCCCCGTTACCGACTGAACTTGGTAGGTGTTTGTGGTGGCTGTGGTCAGGAGATTGAGCTGACGGCAGAGGCTCCCGGAGATGAAATTCCCGGCTGACCCGGAGTCGAGGAGAGCATGTACTGGAACACAAACATTGGAGGCAGTAAGGATTACTATGGCAGTGAGGGGCTGCATATTAGCCACTACTGGCTTTATAACACTCACCATAGTTCGAGGAGGACGAATTGAGCATGTGGAGATTACATGCCCGCCAGCACCACAGTACAAACATAGGCCTTGGGTCAGCCGCCTCTGCCACTCAGAGGATGAAAGGCGAGTTTGGTCAATTTGCATGGGTTCATGGCCTGGTTCTGGAGTGCTGAGAGTTGCTGGGTGGTGAAGGAGTGAAGAGCTAGGAGAATTTTGGGATTCCATAAAACAAGATTGCATAGGGTTGGCACACCTGATGGAGAGTTGGATGGATCTCTCTAAACCGTAGGAATCGTCATATGCAGAGAGCTGCAGCCGCACTCTTGGCTCCAGTCCCTGCCGATAGGAAGTGAGGAGCGAGCGCTCATTTCAGCCATTTGAGAGCATAATCAGTTATTGACAGCGATCCTTGACGGAGATGATACAGCTGTTCTCCAACGGATGAATCACCGGCCGGCCGGGCAAAAACTTCTCTGAAATGTTCAATAAAACTGTTAACAGATTGTGTCACAGTACTGGATTGAGTCCAGATGGTCTCGGCCCACTGGAGCACTCGTCCTGTAAGCAAGGAAATGATGAAGGCTATCTTGGCTCTGTCCATGGCATAAAGATGTGGCTGCATTTCCAGAGCGAGCGAGCATTGTAGAAGAAATCCGTTGCACTCCTCCGCCACACCAGTGAAGGGCGCCGGTTTGGCCATGGGACTGGCAATCACTGACGGTGAAGAAGAGGTGGTGTTGGTGATGTTTGTGACAGGAGGTACCGGAGTTGTTGTGGGGTGAGGAGAACTCGTCGGAGATTATCCACGAGTTCCTGGAATGGATCGGGTTGACTCATCCTGCTGTATCCCTCAGTTTTGGGTCCGATCTTCTGTTAAGGAAGCAGACTCAGACAGATGGTTAGAATACAACAGGTGAGTTTTATTTCAATTGGTGGAGTCAGTGGGTAGCTGATGGAGGTGAGTAACTAGTACAATGAACAGGCACAGTAGTATGATGAGGGTGATAATGGAAGTTTCTCTTGCTCTCACAGGAACTCGTGGATATGGGGAACGGAGCACACACCTCACAATCCTGGACTGGGGAGACACACTCGTGGAGATCCTTGGAAACACAGAAAATGGAGTAGAGCTGGGAGGAACATGCTGGAGATGAGACAGGAGGTAAGTAGAATATCAGGGTAAGTAAACAGGTAATTTGCTGTAGTAGCATCAGTCCACTTTGAAAGAAACGAGATTGGACAATGGGCTCATGTGAGGTGTGCGCTTAAGTATGCAGGCTGATGAGGGTGCTGATGATGTGCAGGTGTGTGCAATCAATACTCAGGTGAAGGAGTGCATTGTGATTGGGAGGTGAACGAGCCTGGCTGATCCGTGACAGCTCTATTTTTAGCTTCTGATAAGCTGTTTTTCACACCCAATAATTGCCAGCGATCTCTATCACGGTGAGAGAGGAAGATGTAAAGCGAGCATTAGCTGGATCACGGCGAGTGTGTGTCACTGCAGACACGATTCGGTTAACGCATACACACAAACACTCATCAGATAAAGCTAATATCTGAATAACATGAGCTCGTATACTACAACAACAAGGCCTGGTGCATTAGTAAAGCAAGGTCATTTAAAAACTGTCGCATGCGAGTTCACAGAGCGCTTGTCACATCTTTCATTCATTTTACGCTCTGGTTTATGTTTGTGTTGATCCGGTTCACTGCGATCCGGCCTGTTTTCAATTAACAGCATACTCACTTTATACATCACAGTACATATTTAATTAATGCCGACCCATTTCTGTTAGACGAGTGATTGCAAATGAAACAGTTTACGGTAATACATTAGAAAGGGGTTTTGAAAGTTTTGTTTGGTTGTTATATTTAAGGGCTTGTTAAAGAGAAAAATGGCAGACGGCATCAACAGGAGAACAGTAAAGTCACTGATAACAATGAATCTGTCAGAAACTGGAAGATAGAAACAGAGTCCAGAGTAACAGATGATTTGATCAGGATGCAAGTAACTAAATCAAACATGTGCTGATGGCATTAGTAAGATGAAAAATTGGCTGAAGTCGATGTTCACTATGTTCTCGGCTAATGGCATGATTCAGATGGAGGCTTTGTCCAGAAATAATGAGCAGCCGTGCTGAGATCTGCTTGTTTCTTATGTTACAATGACCAGGCATTTTTACATCAAGGCACTTATGCTGCAGATGGAAAGAAATAGATGGGAAAAAAAAACTAGGCCAGTCAATAAAAAAGATGGGAAAAAAAATTAAGGACTCTAAGACCTTTTTAAAATGAGTCTGTACTTATGTTCCTGTGGCTCAGTGGTAGAGCATTGCATTAGCAGCGCAAAATGTCGTGGGTTCAATGCCCAGAGAACACACATACTGATAAAAAAAAAATGTATAGCCTGAATGTAAGGCTCACTGTAAGTCAAAGCATCTGCTAAATGTAAATGTAAATCTGCCAAAACGGTCACAGTAATGCAATGTCTTTAAATTGTCCACAATTTTCTTTGCAAAATATATATATTTTTTGCATATGGGATTGATTGCAATTAATTCTATTAATTTATCACCATATCATGTAATTAATTCACTCAATATGTTAAATAATTAATTAACACATCATCCAGGTGGATGCTGCACATTGGTGGTGGATAAGGAGATTTCCCCCTTCTATGTAAAGCGCTTTGAGTACCCAGAAAAGCGCTATATAAAATGTAACAAATTATTATTATTATTATAATCTATCTGGCAGTCCTAGCAAAAGCACAAGCTAGAATAACATTGTTTTTTTTTTAAAGCACGCACCACAGTCATCTTGCAACTTGCTCTAATTCTCATCACATCATCATAAAAGCCCTCAGGACTCCAAATATTGCCTTATTCACTGGGAAACACGTGCTAATAACTCAACTTTAATATCAAACTGACAAACAGAAGATTGTACACTGCCCTCCAAAGGTTTGGAAACACCCTAGAAAAGTGGGGTTTTGGACAATATTGGGATGAATCCTTTTTAATTTGTGATAATTTTGCACTGATAAGGGACAACACAAACTATGAAAACATATTTTATTACATAAACAGTTTATACATAGAAAAAAAATAAATTTTAAATGTACTATTTGTAAACTATCTGACCTAAATTGTGTTCTAATTGGTTCAATGTATTCTAAACTTAATTGGCAATCAATTGTTGAAGCTATTAATGTGTGCTGACCCCAAAATCTTTTAAAAACCTGGGCCAAGTTTAAACCAGTAACTAGGCATCACAGCTGGCAAAGGGGCATGTCTGACTTTGACATGTATATAATTGCCATTATTATGTAATCAAAATGAAAATTATTATTGCTGGTCTTCAATGATAATGTCAAGTTACTTTAATGTACAGTATTTGCACCAAAAAATGATAAGGATTTATGCTGATATCGTCCAAAACCACACTTTGCCAGGGGTGTTTCCAAACTTTTGGAGGGCAGTGTAGGTGAAACCAGATACACTGGAAAAAGTGAAATGACAGTGTCATTCATTCATTCATTCATTCATTTATATTGGTCTAAATTAAAATGTCAAACCTTTTTTGTTTAGTCTAAAAGCAAATAACACTCCACAAAACATTTTTTAAATAAAAGAAACAATTTTGTCAAGTAGAATATAGTTAAATAATATAGTACAAATTATTATGGGTTTTGTTCATTTTTCTGGTGTTTCTATAAGACATCACAATAAATATTAAGGTCTTTCAAAGAAATTAAACAAGTGAAAATTCTTTTCATTTTATAGCTAATTTAATTTAGCTTTTGTTCATAGTTTGTACACAAAGAAAAAAAAAACGACTTTATTCAACAATTCGTTTCCTCTGCGTCAAAATGGCACTACGCTGACGCAGAGGAGACGAATTGTTGAATAAAGTCGTTTTTTTTTTTTTGACTATGTTTTTTATTCTTTTCTGTGCCTCGACCGTGTTAATTGTTTGGCAGTCAATGGGACAGTCACAAACCTCCCTGTTTTCATCTAAAATATCTTAAATTGTGTTCCGAAGACGAATTAATCTTTTACGGGTTTGGAACGACATGGGGGTAAGTGACTAATGACAAAATTTTCATTTTGAGGTGGAGTAACCCTTTAAGTTGTAAAAAGCTAAAAAAAAATATAATATATTGACTGACATTAAGTAACATTTTGTCTTATGTCTATAGAAATATATTTATTAAGTATATTTTGCAATAATTGCCATTGTAAAGTAGATTTTTTAAAATACATTTTTTACATTTAAAAAATTATGAAAATTAAGAAAAATATAATACATTAGATTTTTTATTTTATAATATTTAAATGTGGTTGAAATTTTATTAAATGATGTATAACATAGATAGATAGATAGATAGATAGATAGATAGATAGATAGAGAATACAAACAGTTCAAGGATAAAGTCATGTATGTGTTCTTGGCACTGTTCAAATCAGTGGCTGTGCTGATGGACTCTTATCTGAAGAGCCTCGATTACAGAGCACTTGGCATTCCTGTGCAGAACTCTATCAGTTACGCTAAAGACAGAGAGCTGACGACAAAACAGAGCCTCCACCCACCTCACACACACACACCACACACACACACACACACACACACACACACACACACACACACACACACACACACACACACACACACACACACACACACACACACACACACACACACATATACTGGTTTCCATTTTTTTTGTGGGGACATTCCATAGACGTAATGGTTTTTCTACTGTACAAACTGTTTTTTCTATCCCCTTACCCTAACCCTACTCCTCACACAAAAAAATCTGCTATTTCAGATTTTCAAAACACTTCCTTCTATATGATTTATAAGCTGTTTTCCTCATGGGGACCAACAAAACTGTCCCCACAAGGTCAAAATTTACTGGTATTACTATCCTTATTCTTATAACATAGTGAATACCAGTACACACACACACACACACACACACATCCATTGGTATCTCTATAGCTGAATGTGTACAGTCACAGTATCACATTCTGTGTGAATGTAAAGCTCAAGACTGTCATGATAATCAATGCTGAGACTCTTCAGAGATGATCTGGAGAAGCTCACTGCACTTTAATGCTGTTCTTCTGGAGGGCCGGCAGCTCATCAAGGGTTTTGAGTATGATGACAACATTCATACACTGTACAGAAACATAAACAGACCCAATAGTTACTACACTCTGCATATTACTGCACGCTGCTTCTTTCTAATAAATGATGCCTGTAACTGCACAATAATGATGTTTAACTCGACCTTTAAGTCATGAGGAATCATGGTAAATAAGCTTGATATTGGCTACAGTGAAGGCAAACATCCTTCCTGAATGAATAAAGACCTTTTATATACCAAGCTGCAAAGAAAAAAGAAAAAAGCTTTGGATCAGCGACGTCAGAAGGTAAAACATTAACACACCACCACCCACATTTACACGTCAACAACACTCGACCTGTCCAGTGAGGTGATGAGCCAGACTTCATCAGGTTTGGAGAAATGTAGCATCACGGTCTCAACAATGGATCCTCTGCAGTGAATGGGTGCCGTCAGAATGAGAGTCCAAACAGCTGATAAAAACATCACAATAATCCACAAGTAATGCACACCACTCCAGTCCATCAGTTAACATCTTTAGAAGACAAAAGCTGAAACAAATCCATCATTAAGACCTTTGTAAAGGCACAGTTCATTCAAAAATTATATTCTGTCATCATTTACTTACCCTCAAGTTGTTCCAAACCTATATGAATGTCTTTCTTCAGCTGAACACAAAAATATATTTCAAAGAATGTTGGTAAACAAACAGTTGACGGTCGGTAGCCATTGAGTTCCACAGCTGAAATAAATGAATAAAGGTTTCACTGCAGAGGATCCATTGGTGAACAAGTGATGCAATGCTACATTTCCCCAAATCTGATGAAGAAACAAACACATGTACATCTTAGATGGCCTGAGGGTGAGCACAATTGCAACTGGTCACAAAAGGTCATGAAAGACAGTTTTTGATGCAAAACAAAAACAAAAAGATTATAAACATCAGAATAAACAATCAAATAATGTACGATATGACCCTGTAAGACTGTCTCAGTAGCTGCATCTGATGCACTCACAGACCCACAGACAGCACAGTACTGAATTACAGCATGTGTTTCCATTGAGAGCCGATCACAGCTATTATCAGACTGTTCTTGCTGGATAATTGCCAGTAACAGAGATGTGGCTAATTCACAGAGATAATTGTGGGTTGTATTGATGGTCTCGCTCTTTTTGACACAGATTTCATGTAGTTTACTGGTCAGACATGCGTTTAATTGTATTTGATGTGCAATTACAGTGCCCTCCACTAATATTGGCACCCTTGGTAAATATGACCAAAGGCGGCTGTGGAAATAAATCTGCATTGTTTATCCTTTTTATCTTTCATTCAAAAAATTCACAAAATTCCAACCTATCATTGAAGTAAAACAATTGAAAGTGGGGGGAAAATCTCATTGTGAAATAAATGCTTTCACTATTTCATGTTGGCCACAATTATTGGCACCCAATTATTGCAATGTCCTTTTCCCAGCACAACAGCTCTGAGTTTTCTCATATAATGCCTGAAGAGTTTGGAGAACACCTGATAAGAGATCAGAGACCATTTCTTCATACAGAATCTCTCCAGATCCTTCAGATTCACAGCTCCATGACGGTGCTTCTTCTCTTCAGTTCACCTCACTCATTTTCTGTAGGGTTCAGGTCAGAGGACAGAGACAGCAATGGTAAAAGATTCATTTTGTGCTCAGTGACCCATTTTTGTGTTTATTTTGATGTTTGTTTTGGATTGTTGTCCTGGTGGAAGATCCAAACACGGCCCAATATAAGATTTCTAACAGAGGCAGTCAGATTTAGATTTTTTATCTGTTGGTATTTGATAGAATCCATGATGCCATGCATCTGAACAAGATGTTCAGGACCTCCAGCAGAAAAACAGGCCCACAACATTAAAGATCCAGCAGTATATTTAACCGTGGACATGGGGTACTTTTTTATCCCTGTTTGAACTAAACTCATCTGGTGGGTTTGCTGCCAAAAAGCTCTTTTTTCAGTTTCATCTGACCATAGAAGCCAGAGCCATTTGAAGTTCCAGTCGTGTCTGACAACTGAATTTGCTGGAGTTTGTCTTTGGATGAGTGAGGACAATTTTTCTTGAAACCCTCCCGAACAACATGTGGTGATATAGGGGATGTTTGATTTTTTTTTTTTTAGGTTTCTGACCCCAAGACTCAACTAATCTCTGCAATTCTCCAGCTGTGATCCTTGGAGAGTCTTTGGCCACTCAAACTCTCCTCCTCACCGTGCATTAGGACGATATAGACACACGTCCTCTTACAGGCAGATTTTTAACATCTTTAGTTGATTGGAACCTCTTAATTATTACCCTGATGTGGAAATGGGGATTTTCAATGTTTTAACTCTTTTCTTACAACCACTTTCTATTTTGTGATGCTCAACAATCTTGTTCTTCACATCAGAAATATATTTTTTTGTTTTTTATCATTGTGATGGATGATTAAGGGAATTTTACCTTTGTGTTCCTCATATTTATAATTCTGTGGAACAGAAAATCATGGCTGGACAATTTCATGCTCCTAGTCACCTTGGTGTGCTAAAAAATGTAAATATGAATGGGAATATACTTCAGAGATATTTTACTCATAAGAATTTCTAGGGGTGCCAATAATTGTGGCCAACATTCATTGGAGAAAAACATTTATTTCATCATGAGATTTTCTCCCCAATTTCAATTGTTTTACTTCAATGATAGGTTGGAATTTTGTGAATTTTTTGAGTGAAAGATCAAAATGAATGAAGCATTTTTTGAATGAATGAAGCATTTATATAGCGCTTTATTGTGTATTGTTGTACACCCAAAGCGCTTTACAATCATGTGGGGGTCTCTCCTCAACCACCACCAGTGTGCAGCATCCACTTGGATGATGCGACGGCAGCCACAGCACAACGGCGCCAGTGCGCTCACCACACACCAGCTACAGGTGGAGAGGAGAGAGAGATAGAGCCAATCAAGTGGATGGGGATTATTAGGAGGCCATGATTGACAAAGGCCAGTGGAGGGAATTTGGCCAGGACACCGGGGTTACACCCCTACTCTTTACGAGAAGTGTCATGGGATTTTTAATGACCACAGAGAGTCAGGACCTCGGTTTAACGTCTCATCCGAAAGACGGCGCTCTTTTGACAGTATAGTGTCCCCATCACTATACTGGGGCGTTAGGACCCACAGAGACCACAGGGTGAGCACCCCCTGCTGGCCTCACTAACACCTCTACCAACAGCTACCTAGTTTTCCCAGGAGGTCTCCCATCCAGGTACTGACCAGGCTCAGCCCTGCTTAGCTTCTGTGGGCAACCAGTCTTGGGCTGCAGGGTGATATGGCTGTGGGCTAGGATAAACAATTCAGATTTATTTTCACAGCCGCCTTTGCTCATATTTATCAAGGGTGCCAATATTAGTGGAGGGCACTGTATGCTGTACTTCAAATCTTAAAAGTATATTTAAACTTTAACTGATTTGCACTTTATTTTACTTAGTCTTACTTAGTTCCTCCCATGCTATGTAGCATATCGGGCAGCAACACTTTATTTTAAGATGTCTTAAATGCAGATAATATAATCCAAAAGTCAAAGTCAAAGTCTGCTTTATTGTCAATTCTGCCACATGTACCGTACATACATACAGAGAATTGAAATTGCGTTACTCTCAGACCCTTGGTGCATACAGATAACACTAACAGTAGAACGTAAAAATACAGATAAATACAAATCAAATATATATATACATATATACATATGTATGTATATACATACATACATATATATATATATATACATACACATATTCATATATACACATTTAAAGTGACAAAAACTGTCAGAAGAGGTAGTTGAATGAGGTCAGTCCAATGCTGTACAAAGTGACTGGTGCTGGTCACAGTGTGTGTGTGTGTGTGTGTGTGTGTGTGTGTGTGTGTGTGTGTGTGTGTGTGTGTGTGTGTGTGTGTGTGTGTGTGTGCGGGGGGGGGGGGGGGGGGGTGTCAGAGTTCAGTGGTGCGTGGGGTAAGAGAGGGGAGGGGGGCAAGGTCGCAATGGCGTAGCAAGCTTTTCAAAAGTGTGGGGGATGGATGTGGTTTGTTTGTTAACAATAAAAACGATGAATACAATGACAGAAGGGTACAAAAGGTATAACATACAAGATATAAAAAGCTTCCCATTTAAATGAGTGATACTAGAAAAGTATAAAAACACACTCGGAACACACAGAAAATAAGTCAAAACTCTGTTGTGAAAATACACTCATTCAAAGTACCTGGAAAAGGGAGATGTAAATAACCATAAGTTCCCGCCTCCTCAGCACGAGCTGACCGATAAATCTAACACACCAAGAGAGGCGGGACTTAAGGCAGAACAGCCAATCATCAGCCGGTCACACTCAAAGCCGGTGTCATGTTTGAGAGGGAGGGGAGAGGAGGCAGTCGCAGCGAGCGCAGACACAGAGCGGCCAGAGAAACGGAGAGCGACTGCTGTAAGGCGTTTGTGCAAAACTGCGGAAAAACTGCAGAAAAAGTGCGGGTGTTGAACCCTCTCACCGGGAAACATCCCCCACGGGTGCGACGCCCCTGCAAGGTCGGGAGGGAGTTCAGCTTCCTGACAGCCTGATGGATGAAGCTGTCCTTCAGTCTTTTGGTCCTCGTCTGGAGACTCCGCAGTCTCCTCCCTGATGGCAGCAGACTGAAGAAGCTGTGTGTCGGGTGGGTGGGATCACCTGCAATGCAGAGGGCTTTGCGGGTGAGACGGGTGCTGTAGATGTCCTGGAGGGAGGGGAGAGAGATACCAACAATCTTCTCAGCTGCTCTCACTATCCATTGGAGGGTCTTGCGGCAGGACGCGTTGCAGGCGCCATACCACACAGTGATGCAGCTAGTCAGGATGCTCTCGATGGTGCCTCTGTAGAAGGTGCACATGATGGGGGCCGGGGCTCTGGCTCTTCTGAGTTTGCGGAGGAAGTAGAGACGCTGCTGTGCTTTCTTGGCCAGTGCCGCAGTGTTGTTGGTCCAGGAGAGGTCCTCTGTGATGTGTACACCCAGGAACTTGGTGCTGCTCACTCTCTCCACAGTCGCACCGTTGATGGTCAGAGGAGCATGCTGAGTGTGCACTCTCCTGAAGTCAACAACAATCTCCTTCGTCTTCTCCACATTCAGAGAGAGATTGTTGTCACTGCACCCAGGGGCGTAAATTTCATCTAACAGTAGGGGGGGACAATATACATAAAATTTCTCAAGAGCAGTTTTTGAAGGGGACACAAATAATACAGCTAAAATTGTACTTGCAAGGATATGTATACACAGAGGAAAGCTAACGTTACTGGTGTAGAAGGGAGACTAAGGCGTTATTTTAATGACAAATGTCAGAGTGCATTATTGTAGCGCGAAAGCACATGCCTATTTGCACCAACTCCGCCCACCAACGTGTGATTCGGCTGTTCAACATTACAAAAGACTGTTAACTGTCATCCGCTCGAGTGGCGCAGACGGTAAAATGTGTACATAAAGCTCATATTGACGCAATCGTCCCGGGTTCGAATCTACCTTTTACCGAACTTTTTTTCTCCCTTTTCAAATTTCAAATCACATCAGAAAAGCATTTATTTTCAATAAAAATGAAGGAAATAACCAAAAATGTTAAAATAAAGTATCGGGTAGGGTTAGTGTAGGTGTAGGGAGGGCTTTATTGTCCAAATAAGGTGGTATCCATTTAATAATTTGAATTAAAATTTAAATTTACACTCAATAAGTTATTATTGCATACTGTTTTATAATGTACTACAATACTGAGGTGCAGATAATTGCCACTATTTGCAATAAGTTGTATAAATAGCAGAAAATCCTAACATAGTGTAAAAAGATTGCACTTAGTGTAAATAGCATATCACAAAAAAATGCTGCTATTTGCACTTAGTGTAAATAGCCTCTATTGCTATTTACACAGTGCAAATAGCCGCTGCCTTAATATAATGCGCGAGCGCGAATCTCTCCCATCGCACGCAGATTTTCTTTGCCCTCTCAAAAACACGCTGCTCTCGCAAAGAGAAAATAATCACTTCATCCGATGTTTAAGTGAATAAAATTGACAGCCTTACTGGAGTTCCACAACTACCGAGGCTTTGTTCTTTCTCACTGGACTTGTATGATATAAAAGAGGAAAGCATTTGGACCAAAGCACTGTGAGGCAAGGGAGGGGGAGACTCAAAATGTGCTAAACTTTTATGCTGTTTTACTTCTTACACAATTATTTTAAGTATAAAACATTATTTACAATACACAGCATGTTTTTTAAATCATATTTTTAGGGGGGACAACCCTCAGCTAGGGGGGGTCTTGTCCCCCCCGACCCCCCGGGATTTCCGCCCATGACTGCACCACCCGGCCAGGCGGCTCACCTCGCTCCTGTAGTTTGTCTCATCTCTGTTGCTGATGAGACCCACCACAGTCGTGTCATCCGCAAATTTAATGAAGAGGTTGGACTTGTTTGATGGTGTGCAGTCATGGGTCAGCATGACTCATATGACTCATAATATTAATGAAATGTGAGTTAGAGACACTTTTATGACTGTTTCTTAACACACTTAAGTACACTTTTAAAAAGTGCACCTTACAAAAACATTAAATTAAAAGTTTTACTTCTAAGTACAGTTTAAATCATTATGTTGTCATTATGTATAAGTACACTTATTTTGATGTGTCGACTAACATACTAAATCATGTGTAAAGTACTTGATTATAATTTTAACTGTAGTGTGTTATTCATTATTACACTTAAAGTTAATATATTTTAATTGTACTAAATTACAACTTCATTTCAAATGTGGTTTTACTTGATCTTAGTGCTGCGTTCGACACTATAGATCATGACATACTCATAGATCGATTACAAAACTATACGGGTATTCAATGGCAGGCTTTAAGATGGTTTAGATCCTACCTGTCCGATCGCTACCACTTTGTTTATTTAAACGGGGAGTCATCTCAATTATCACCAGTAAAGTATGGAGTACCACAAGGATCTGTCCTAGGTCCTCGGCTATTTTCAATATACATGTTGCCCCTTGGTAATATTATTAGAAAATACGGGACTAGTTTCCATTGTTTTGCTGATGATACTCAACTATATATCTCAACAAGACCAGATGAAACTTCTAAATTATCTAAATTAACTGAGTGTGTTAAAAATGTAAAAGATTGGATGACCAATAATTTTCTCCTATTAAATTCAGATAAGACAGATATATTACTTATTGGACCAAAAAACAGTACACAGAATCTCTTTTATTACAATTTGTATCTAGACGGATGTCCTGTTACTTCCTCTACAGTCAAAAATCTGGGTGTTATATTAGACAGCAACTTGTCTTTTGAAAATCATATTTCCAATATTACAAAACAGCATTCTTCCATCTTAGAAACATTGTCAAGCTACGGAACATGTTACTTGTTTCTGATGCAGAAAAGCTAGTTCATGCATTCATGACCTCTAGACTGGACTATTGTAATGCACTGCTAGGTGCTTGTCCTGCATCTTCAATAAACAAGCTACAGATAGTACAAAATGCTGCGGCTAGAGTCCTTACCAGGTCAAGAAAATATGATCATATTACCCCAGTTTTACAGTCTCTGCACTGGCTACCTATTAAGTTCTGTATCAGTTACAAAATATTATTACTTACCTATAAGGCCCTAAATGGTTTAGCTCCTGCATACCTAAATAGTCTTCTATCTCGCTACAATCCATCACGCTCCCTAAGGTCGCAAAAGGTTCAAGGTTCAAGGTTCAAGGTTCTTGTTTATTTGTCACATACACAATCATACAGGGTATAATCAGTAGTGAAATGTAGGTCAGGACAGGTCCGCTCAATGGACAGTGCAAGAAAATAAAAATAAAAGATGATACATAACACAGGAGCATATATTTAAATATAGGTAGGAATAAGATAAAAAAAAAATAATAATAAGTAAAAACAATAAAATAAAATGAGTAAAATGTGCAATGAACTAAAATGTGCAATACAGTCTACTGTGGATTTAATAAATATTAATATAACCAGAGATGTGCAAGAGGAATGGGATGTGCAAGAGGAATGTGCAAACAGGTTGTACCAGGTATGTACACATAGCAGCAATGCGGAAGATGGAGAAAGATGGGTGTTACAGTTAATTAAATGAGTCCTGTAGATGTTAGGAGACTGAGTTCAGGAGCCTGATGGCCTGTGGATAGAAGCTCCTCCTCAGTCTCTCAGTTTTTGCCATCACGCAAAACTCTGGACTCTTGGTAGTACCTAGAATAGCAAAGTCCACTAAAGGAGGTAGAGCTTTTTCATATTTGGCTCCCAAACTCTGGAATAGCCTTCCTGATAACGTTCAGGGTTCAGACACACACACTCTCTCTGTTTAAATCTAGATTAAAGACACATCTCTTTAGCCAAGCATTCACATAATGCATTCATAATCTTGTACTGCAGTTATATCTGATCAAACGCACATTATTATTCTTTAGCTTGGGTTGAACAAATCATTTTTGCTTGGATGGAACAACAGCTACGCTAATTATGTCTCTATTTGTTTCTCTGTTTCTGCCTCTGATTAACATCCTTCACAAGCTTCAGTCTGGATCCAACTCTTAAATGATCTGAGATGACCGAACACCTGAGAAGAGATGATGCTGACCCCTCAGAGGACCTCAGAGGATGCCGACCCTCAGACAATATACAAAATTACCAAATTTTGCCATAAGTTAAATATATTTAGTTTCTACAATATATAAATATATTGTAGAAACGTAATTTCCTGTAAAGCTGCTTTGCAACGATTGTATCTTAAAAGGCGCTATACAAATAAACTTGAATTGAATTGAATATATTAAAGTAAACTATAATAGATTTTCATTTAATTGTAAAGAACATGAAATTAAAGTATTTTTAAGTATATTATATACATAATGAAGTAATAAAAACTATCCTTCTCTTTCTCAAGGATCTGCTGGGTTGTTTTATGTTTTAGGTTCCGGAGATGTTGTTTGACATATTTACAAAAATGAGCATTTATTAATGCATGTAGGTTAATCATATTTATTTTTGAAGCACTCAGTGTGTGTGAGTGTGTGAGTGTGTGTGTGTGTGTGTGTGTGTGTGTGGGAGTGGGGGGGGGGGGGGGGGGTCGACAATCTGTTGTACCAAGGGAAGGTCATTGAGGGAAAGCAGTCTGTGCTTCACTTATCTGAGTCATTAGATAAGTGACCAGCCTCCAGCTGTCAATGATACCAAACACACACACACACACACAGACACACACACACACACACACACAGACACACACACACACACACACACACACACACACACACACACACACACACACACACACACACACACACACACACACACACACACAGACACACACACAGACACACACACACACAAACACACACACACACACACACACACACACACACACACACACACACACACACACACACACACACACACACAGACGGCTGATTTTATCTTCCACTGTCTGGAGGAACAGATAAACACATGCAACCAGAATGCAACTCAGTGTCACGCAGGCCAAAATACATCCATCGCATAATAACATGCACACACTCCCACATAATCACACACAGAGACACATTGTCATGTTTCACCATGATGGTTTCTCCTCGATAACACTTTACATTGAGGTATGATTTGTTAACATTAATTAACTACATTAGTTAATATGAACTAACAATATGTCCACAGCATTTATTAAAATCTGAAGTTTTATTTGTTAAAAACATGAAATAATAGAGAGATATTTATTTTTCTATATAAATACTCTTACATAAGAGTTTGTACAGAAAGACGGATCAGCAAAGGAGCGGGAAGCAAATTGAGAACATTAATAAAAGAGGCACGTAATGAAAATTCTGAAATCTGCAGAGCAAATGCTTCAGTTTAATGTGTTCTATTATTGAAAATATTTATTTTTATAAATAAAATCTAATACTATTTTAATTGACATGTATTACAATATTTATTAATCTTTGTGAATTAGATCATTAGTTGAAGTACAGGTGTTAATGGTTTGTTCATGTTAGTTCACAGCACATTAATTAATTTGATAACACTACAATAAGGTCATGTTAATGCATAACTAAAATTAACTAACAATGAGCAATTCATTTGTTACAGTATTTATTATTCTTTGTTAATGCTAGGTAATAAAAATGTTAGTTCAGGCCCATTAAATAATATTAACAGATACAACTTCTGATTTTAATAATGTAAATAAAGATCATAAATACTTTCATAAAATCATAAAAATAATTATTTTACATAATTCTATGTACTGTAGTTAACTAAAGTAAACAAATGGAGCCTTACTGTAAAGTGTTACTGAAAAAAGAATATAAAAATATAACAATATTCCAAAACTATAAGATATTTCAATGAAAATCTGATAAATTATTACTCTCACTATTACTTTTAGTTTGCATTATACATTGCAGCCAAAACACATTACACATAGACACTATGTATACGGTTGGAAACATCAATTTATGTTTTTTTCCCATGTTTACTTATGTGTAATTAATCAGCAAAGTAAATATGTATTCTTCTGCTGCTCTTTAAACCAGAATTACAAACACAGCTTTAAGAACCACTCCCACTCGTCAATTTCTATTGTTTTGCACATGCAGCAAAAGTTTAAGACATAATTTCGGCCAAATATGAAACTTTTGTCTTTAAACTTTAACTTCATTGATTATGGTAACAGCACAAATTGAGAAAGTCAGTCAGGCTCAGAGTGGTTATGTTCAGAATAGCATAAAACATACAGTGCTTCTGTTTCTGCAGTGTGTATGTAAACTGTTTGCAACATTTTTTAATGCATACTTGGATGATCGACTACATTTGCTGAATATTATGCTGAACAATGCAAACGTTCTTCCAAAACAGTTATTCTGCCGGCACCCATTCACTGCAGAGGATCTATTGGTGATGCAATGCTACATTTCTCCAAATCTGATGAAGAAACAAACTCATCTACAGCTCGGATGGACTTTTGAGTAAACCTTTCCTTTAAAAACAGCACTTATTTCCGATATGATAACATCCTAATGCTTTCCGGATGATCACATTAGGAGAGATAGGTTGAGATGACTTTAACTCTTTTGCTATGTCAAAGACTGACGTGCAGGTCAATGTGACACTATTTAAAACATCCATCTGTGCTGTGTATCAAGCATACAGAAAAGCAATAATTCTTGTTTATGCGATTCGTAATGTATAAGTCTGTTGATTTCATATAAGTGCTCCGGGAAAGATGGTGCTCTGTGACTAAAATGGGACTGAATTGCTTGGCAAGTCACGTCATCTTGACGTACTCAGAATACGTACACATGAGTCACATGGACCGACATGCTCGTATTCCTCCCTCGTTCACGTGACACATCCCCTCTCTCCACTCAGAAACGCAACATCCTTGATATAAAATTGTTGTTGTTAATGTCATCTGCTTGAGGATTCATTCAGACGGTGGCAAGGTCTCTAAACAATGATCATTTAATAATACTCAATAGGCCTAATCTTAGTTTTGCATGGTATTTATAGCTTAATAATAGTGTTTAGACGTACAACCCTTCCTACTCATGCAACACGACAACACAAACAAATACAAGTATAGCATGAAATAATCCAATTTATTTGTGATACCATCAAAGGAGGTCCATTTCGATCAGTCTAGCCGGTTGGTTTCCTCGCACATGCACTCGACTGAACACATGTTTCTGGACCCTCCACGTGGAGATGGCAATCGAAGGAAACTAGAAACCCTCCCTCTGAACACTGTTACATAAGAGTTTGTGTAGAAATATAGATCAGCAAAGGAGCGGAAAGCTAATTGAGAACATTAATAAAAAAGGCACGTAATGAAAGAGTAACGAGACTTCACAATGTCTGAAAGCAGCAGAGAAAATGCTTCGGTTTTGCATTTTTATTATTAAAAAGATTAATTTTTCATATAAATCTAATAATATTTTCATATGATTTGAAATTTAGCCATGGTTCCTTATTTGAAACGGTGCAGGATTTTAAATATTTTTATGCACTTTACATAAGAGTTTTAAAATATAAAAAATGTTTAACTAAAACTTTGTGTGTATGCTAGATCTCATTTCTTAATGCATTAGCTAATTGTTCATGTTAGTTCACAGTGCATCAAGTCATTTTTTAACAAATACAACTTTCATTTAAAAAAAATGCATTATGAAATGTTGAAATTGTACAATATTAACTAAGATTGATAAGTATTGTTCATTGTTAGTTTATGTTAAAGGAATAGTTCACCCAAAAATGAAAGTTTGCTAAACATTTACCCTCAGGCCATCCGAGATTAGGATGAGTTTGTTTCTTCATCAGATTTGGAAAAATGTAGCATTGCATCACTTGCTCAGCAGTGGATCCTCTGCAGTGAATGGGTGCCGTCAGAATGAGAGTCCATCAGCTGTTTGGACGGCACCCATTCACTGCAGAAGATTCACTGGTGAGCAAGTGATGCAGTGAGTAAATATTCAGCAAATTTTCATTTTTGGGTGAACTATTCCTTAAACACATACAACATTTCATTTTAAAATGCATTACTAAATGTTAATATTTTACATTAACGAAGATTATTAAATGCTGTAGACTTATTTATGATTGCTAGTTCATGTTAACTAATGTAGTTAAGTAATGTTAACCAAATGGAGGCTTATTGTAAGTGTTGTCTAGTTTTCTGTTGAGCAGCGGCTCTGTGCTGCAGGATGATGATGATGATGATGATGATGATGATGAGTGGCGGATGCAGTTGAAAGCTTTGGTTTTGTCAATGGTAAAGATAGGAGGAGAGGGTTTGAGGACACGGGGACGCTGCACGTGGGTCACATCAGCACCAGTCTCCTCTCTCTGCTACTTTATTCTCAAACTGCAGCTGATAACCAGTCTGACCATCTGAACCACCACACAAAATCAGAGAGAGAGGAAAACATTACTATTGACCAGAGCAGATGAAGAGAGCAATGTTGGGAAGTAACTAACAACATGCAGGGATGTGTCTAGCTTTTGAGAAGCATCATAGTACTTCAGCTGTGTTTAGAAGTGGACAAATTACTCAAATCATTAAGTACAGAGCATTATTCATGTAAATAAATTAAGTACTACTACTTTAAAAATGCTATTTTTCCAAAATTAATATTTTATTTATTTATTTAACATTGATAACAATCAGAAATGTTTCTTAAGCAGCAAAATGCATATTAGAATGATTTCTGAAGATCATGTGACACTGAAGACTGGAGAAATTATGCTGAAAATTCAGCTTTGATCACAGAAATAAATTACATTTTGTAATATATTCACATAGAAAACATGTATTTTAAATTGTAATAATTTTCCACAATTTTTACTGTATTTTTATCAAATAAATGCAGCCTTGGTGAGCAGAAGAGACCTATTTCAAAAACATTCAAAAACTTACTGGCCCCAAACTTTTGTACGGTAATGTAATTTAAGAATTTCAGCAAAATATGATAAGACAGTTGGCATTAATGATGAGGCCTATTTTGTTATCTGGCACAATGATAATAAATACTTACCAGTGTGCTTTATTGAGTTTTTATTGAAAGTGAAATATTGTATTTTCACTGGTATTCTGGCTGCATTCGCTCTTCTCTGATAGCAGCTACATTGTAGAGTGATTACATTTTCCATATTAATATTTATTCATAGGTACTGCATTAAATTAGCAATTTATAGATTTATCAAAATTATTATAGTAATTTAATGTCTTAAATACAAAGTGTATAAATGACGCAGTGAGCCATTTCTATGTTAATTGTCCTATTGAACTTAATGCTGCAATTTACATATGCCTGGTTTATGAACAATTTACTTAGAAGAAATATACTTACTTTTAGAAATATACTCGTTTTCATGAATAGGTCAAGTGTGTTTAAACAAAAACTATTTTTCATTGTAACTCATTGCATGTACATACGTAAAGAGGGCATCATATGCAGATGCACACACTCACTCAAAGCCTGGAAAAACAGCAAACTATTTCACGACTACAGAGCCAGAAAAAGAAAGTCTGCTCACACACGTCATGGAGAAGCGAAAGGAGAGTCTGAATACAATCAGACAGTGTGTGTGCTGTGGAGGTGCCTACGAAGACTGGCATGTCCTCCGGTCCTGTCTGCCACAACACAGATCCAATTTATGGACTCTTAATGGAAATTAGAGAAAAACCTCCGGAATCTGGCTTGGGTGAGTGAGTTTGTGAGTTTATGTAACCGATGGTAATTACCCTGCTGAAAAACAGCAGCACTAGTCACCAGTGTGTGTTGAGTTCAGGAGGATTGTGTGCTTTAACCAAACTGTTTCAGGATCAGTATTTTGTGCAGGTGATCACATTGGCTGGTCCCAGCAGCTAGATCATCCATGAAACAAGAATATTATAATTAACCTAAAAAAATAAAAAATAAAAAACCCAACAACATTTTTGCTACTTGGAAATAAATGTTAACTGACATAAAAAAATATATAAAGTTATATAAAAATGAATATGATATATAAA
Source organism: Schizothorax lantsangensis (assembly GCA_027422415.1). Taxonomy (NCBI): domain Eukaryota; kingdom Metazoa; phylum Chordata; class Actinopteri; order Cypriniformes; family Cyprinidae; genus Schizothorax; species Schizothorax lantsangensis. The sequence goes on from CM049860.1 coordinate 3,015,181, forward strand.
AATATATTTAAAGTATGCTAAAATTAAAATGGAATAATATGCAATTAAACACTAATCATATTCATAGTAAAAAATAATGTTGCAATTAGTTCCTTAAAATTTGTTAAATATCTAACTTAACTAAACTAAACTATGCATTTCTCAAACATTATTCAAGAAATCCCTGCTGGTCTGAGCTGGATTTTAAGGAGGGGAGCAGGGATCTTTGGTGCCCAGACTCAAATGAACCTTCAGTAAGTGCAAAATGAGAGGAAAAGTTGGCTCTGGAGAGTAAATAACCTGCCAGTAATGTAATAACAGTTTAAACTGAACTGTAAGACTGATTATCTCATCCTCACTTACATTAGTGACGTGATTAGCAATATAGGTTCAATAGGACAATTTACATAGAAATTGCTCACTGCCTCATTTATACACTCTGTATTTAAGACATTACATTTCTAGAATAATTTTGATAAATCTATAAATTTCTAATTTAATGCCGTGTCTATGAATAAATATTACAAACCGAATTCCGGAAATGTTGGGACGTTTTTTAAATTTGAATAAAATGAAAACTAAAAGACTTTCAAATCACATTAGCCAATATTTTATTCACAATAGAACATAGAGAACATAACAAATGTTTAAACAGAGAAATTTTACACTTTTATCCACTAAATGAGCTCATTTCAAATTTGATGCCTGCTACAGGTCTAAAAAAAGTTGGCACGGGGGCAACAAAGGGCTGAAAAAGCAAGACATTTTGAAAAGATTCAGCTGGGAGAACATCTAGCAACTAATTAAGTTAATTGACATCAGATCTGTAACATGATTAGCTATAAAAGGGATGTCTTAGAGAGGCATGGTCTCTCAGAAGTAAAGATGGGCAGAGGCTCTCCAATCTGTGAAAGAGTGCATAAAAAGATTGTGGAACACTTTAAAAACAACGTTCCTCAACGTTAAACTGCAAAGGCTTTGCAAATCTCATCATCTACAGTGCATAACATCATCAAAAGATTCAGAGAAACTGGAGAAATCTCTGTGCGTAAGGGACAACGCCGAAGACCTTTGTTGGATGCCCGTGGTCTTTGGGCCCTCAGACGACACTCCATCACAGTGGCACCAGTGGTCGCGTTAACCAAAAAATTTAGATTTTTTTTTAGCAGTGACGGAAAAATCTGAAGGCCGTCCGTCACTTTGACGGTGATCTATTGTAATTTATAACTGTAATTCCCACCCCTGTCCAGTTGGTGGAGAGTTTGCTCCAGTGTGGCAGCAGAGCGTGGGATCATCAGCTCCAGAACAAAAATAAAAGCCCAGACTCAAATGAACCCTCAGTAAGTGCTAAATGACAAGAAGAGTTGGCTCTGGAGTGTAAATAACATGCCAGTAACGTAATAACAGTTTAATAACTGTAAGACTGATTATCTCATCTTCACTTACATCAGTGATGTGATTAGGCTGAATCAATACTGTAGAAAACATCTCAAACCGATTTAACTAAGTGGAACTTTTAAGTTTTATTTCTCCGAGCTGCATTTGGAGATGCATATGTGGAATATTTCTCACATTAAGCCACTACACAAGTGTTTTTGTGACGTGTGCAGATCAGCCGATGGACTCAGACCAGCTCGTCTCATCAGTGATGCTGAGAATGAGATTCATATACATTTACATTCATGCATTTAGCAGATGATTTTATCCAAAGCGACTTACAAAAGAGAAACAAAGATGTGACAAAGAGCCAACAACAGTCATTTACACACAGTCAATACACATGTCAGGTTTATTAGACAAATAGGTCCCACTTGAAATCAGGTGGCATTAACTACTATGTACTTATTGTGTTCATATTGTATTGCAAAACACTATTGAGGTGGGATATGGATAAGGTTAGGGACAGGTTTGGTGGTATGGGTAGGTTTAAGGGTGGGTTAAGGTGTAACTTAAGGGATGGGTCAACAGTGTAATTATAAATGTAATTACAGAAATTAACTACAGATGTAATTACATGCAGATATTTTTAAAATATAAGTACAATGTAAAAACATGTACACAATAACTGCACTGTACGATTAATTTAAATGTAAGTACATCGTAGTTAAGGCCACTTAATATAAAGTATAAAAAAATATAAACCTGGTTTTTCTACCTGTTTTTTTCAAAGCAATGTTTTTTTTGTGAATTGCATGTGAACCAACTGTAATAAGCCAATTTGAACAGCCTTTTCAAAACACTGTGTTGAAACTTTGCATGCAAATTAATGACCCACAAAATTACAAGACGACATAAATAGCTTAACAATCATTTCAAGCAGTTTAAAAATCAAATGTGGTTCAAATTGACCCACAACACAAAAGCAGTGTTATTTTATTGAGATACTATCTGGGTAAGTCGGGTAAGTTACTCTAAAAAGTCATTAATTACTAGCTACTAATTACATCTTCAACCTCGACCAGTTAAATAATAAAAGGATAGGATGGAAACTACTGTTTTAATTCCTTCAAATAATTTATATAAAATTGCATAAATTATTCTAGGACTGCCCAAAATGCAATTTCGTAAGAAGTTAAATTACAGAATAATGAAGAATTATCCCTTACTTAACATTTCAAGGCAAAAGTAATTAAATTAAATTACAGTAATAATTTACTTAGTTGCTCATTTGCACACTTGCACACTTGCACACAACACGTTCTGTATCTTGTAAATCGTATCTTATTTTTATATTTATTTTATTTTTTGTGATTGGCTGCTTCATGTCAACCATGTATAACCTTTGCACATTCCTCTCTGTACAGTCATGCTCATATTAATATTTATTCTATTACTGTCATGCAATTCTTTTAATTTTATATTTTATTCTTTATATCTTATTTTTCATTCATCTTATCTTATGTATTCCCTTGTGTTGTTTTTTCAATATTTGCACTTCCATGGAGCGGACCCGACTTCATTTCACTGTGGTTATACATCTCTGTATAGTCGTGTATGTGAAAATAAAACTTGAAATTGAAACTAAACTGAAATAGATGCATTAGACCCAAAACAATAATTTTTACTTATATATATATATAACAAAAACTATATATATGTATTAGTTATTTTAGTACATCAAATTAAACTAAATGATAATGAAATAGATTTTTATAGTTTATACAGTAGTTATAAGTTTTTCATTTTTATGGTTTTAGTTTTGATTTTATTTAACAATAATAACCCTGAACAGTAGGAGGGTTAAATACACTAGATTTGATGCAAGCATGTCGTCTGGGTTTTAAACTCACTCTTTTTGCAGGTTGGTCAAAGATTGACGGGTGCCATTAATGGAACAAACGGTCACTAATGTGGTCACTGTGTTTAGCTGAGCTGTCAGCAGCTGGTTTATGATTAAGTCAGACTCAGACCAGAGCTTTCTGGGATCTAAAGTGTCAGCAAGCGGATGCTGCAAAGCACTGAAGTGTGAAACCGCACAGGTAGAACATTTCATAAGCAGCTGAAAAAAAAAAGAAAAAATAAAGCGAACAACTTGTTTTTCCCCTCATTTCTGTCTTGACCTGACCTCAAATTCAGGCCACTCTTAAAACTGTAAGAGTAGGTGTGAAATCGTACTAACTTTTTGGCAATGCGTTTCTAGCACATTCCACATATTGCACTCAATTATTAATATGCTTAAAATTCCTTTTGTGTTGCATAACAGTCATTTTCCAATAAACAAATTCTTTCCTCAAGGTTTCCAGTGTTCCTATTGACTGTGAATTACTCCAGTAAATTTGTCTAGGGTGGTTTCAACTAAACACAGCTCTCCAGAGTCTCTCCCTCCAAACAAAAGATCAGCGTGATGTGGTAATCTAGGTGTCAACATGAATGTCATTGAAGCCAGAAGAGAAGGTGGATATCAGTACAGTACGATCTGTTTCCTCACCTTTTCATGTGACTGACACTCCCCTGAAGGACACAAGACTGAGCTTGCATGTCTGAACTCGGTCTGCATCACTGTCGGCAAGCTATTTTAAACTGTTCAAGGTTCAGTTGTTCAGTCGACAACATTTGTGACCCTGGACCACAAAACCTGTCATAAGGGTCATTTTTTTGAAATTGAGATTTATACATCACCTGAATAAATAAGCTTTCCATTGATGCATGGTTTGTTAAGATATTTGGATATTTGGACAATATTTGGCTGAGATACACCTATTTGAAAATCTGGAATCTGAGGGTGCAAAAAAAATAAAATAATAATAATTCTAAATATTGAGAAAAGCGCCTTTAAAGTTGTCCAAATGAAGTTCTTAGCAATGCACATTACTAATCAAAAATTAAGTTTTGATATATTTACAATAGGAAATGTACAAAATATCTTCATGGAACATGATCTTTACTTAATATCCTAATGATTTTTGGCATAAAAGAAAAATCAATAATTTTGTTTAATGTTAAATGTTTAATTTTTTTTTTTAAGTTTTCAATATCTATATAATGTATTTATTCTTGTGTAATTATTTGTAGTATGTAATTTATTAGATTTTTAATGTCTAATTTTAAAAGTTGTAGTTTTAAATTTTTGTTTGTCATTTTTTGTGCATTTCTATTAGGTGTTTTCCCCCTGAAAGTGGAGATTTACTTGCCAACCTTGTCTGCAAGATATATCCAACTTTATATAATGGATACATAAATATATAAAACATATGTCACCATGACAGTGCAATCCCATGAACCTTGAACCGCTAAATGTCCGTAAAAATGATAACCTTTATACTTTTATTAAATTATAAGTTTAATATCAGCTTCTATTCACTTCCATTGTAACTTTGTTTCTTTCTTTTAAAGAAAATTCTTTTTGTAGCACAAAAACACACTTCAACAACTTACAATCTTACAAAACATGAAGCATTATAATATGTGATCCAGTGTATGATGTGGTTTCATCATCTCAATGGCATAACAAGCAAACAGACGGAAGTATTGATTGTGCTTTTCTCCAGAACGGATCAGACAGAATATTGCAATGAGGAAACACGATTGGCAAACAATGTGCTTCCATCAAAACATCCTGTTAATGACAAGCCAGTGTGAGAAGTGATGGAGGAGGCCGTCATTAATGAATAATAACTGATGATGGAGCACGTGTTCCGAGGGTTTGCTAACATCACATCAGAACAATCACGCTGTTCAACAAACACAGCAGCACCTTACTGTGAGCTGACAGGATGTTCTCACACTCACACACACACACACACACACACGCCACACACACACACACACACACACACACACACGCCACACACACACACACACACACACACACACACACACACACACGCCACACACACACACATGCACACACACACACGCCACACACACACACACACACACACACACACACACACACACACACACACACACACACGCCACACACACACACACACACACACACACACACGCCACACACACACACACACACACGCCACACACACACACGCCACACACACACACACACACACACACACACACACACGCCACACACACACACACCACACACACACACACACACACGCCACACACACACACACACGCCACACACACACACACACACACACACACACACACACACACGCCACACACACACACACACACACACACGCCACACACACACACACACGCCACACACACGCCACACGCACACGCACACACACACACACACACACACACACACACACACACGCACACACACACCACACACACACACACACGCCACACATGCCACACACACACACACACGCCACACACACACGCCACACACACACACACACACACACGCCACACATGCACACACACACACACACACACACACGCCACACACACGGCACACACACACACACACACACACACGCCACACATGGCTGGCACACACACACACACACACGCCACACACACGGCACACACACACACACACACACACACACACTCACATATTCTCACACAAAGACACACACCTCCAGATAAAAAATAAAAATAAAACTTCTATACTAAAAGATTTAAAAAGTAGATTTTAGATTACTTTTTATGTCAGGTACTTTTTATGGGGCATGTTGTCACGTGTGTTTTATATGTTGCAGTTCCTAAGAAATAATCAAGTGTGGTTTCTGTTGATTTTCTGCTTGAAACTCTGGTTAATGTTTAAAATTAGTTTTACCGTTTTAAATTTAGCATTTGAAATTATTTTAATTCCTTGAGAAAAATAAATAATAATAGATAATATATTTGGTATGTTGTAGAACATGGAATAAATAAATAAATAAAATCTTAATATTAATAAATATTCAAAACTGTAAACACATACTTTTGACTTATTCTAAAGGCTCTTTGGGAGCTGCTGTCTCTTGAGAGTGGAAGATTTCATAGGAAATGCATTAACTGTTGCTTTTACTTGATAACTGCTTCAATTTTACCAGTTTGTTAGTGTTTTATTGCCTTGTGTGTGTGTGTGTGTGTGTGTGTGTGTGTGTGTGTGTGTGTGTGTGTTTTTTGCCTGTGTTATAAAACATGTTGAGAAAGCAACTTTTAAAGGCACTATATAAAATCAAGTTATTATTATTATTAAAGCATCTATACCTGGAATTCCTTATTATAGCAGCTAAACAACAACAATCACTTGTAATTCCCTTTACAATAACAACTAGGCATTCTGTGTGATGCAAACACTCCTGAGACTAAAACTAAACTCTGTTTACACTAATCACTATAACTGAAATTTGTGTTTTCATTTGACCTCAAATTCAGTTAGATTGTTATGAACAGTATGATTGAATGCCTCACTTGTTCATGAATAAATATCTGCTTTACAGAGCAAAACAGACTTGTCTAACTTACGTAACAAAGTAAAGAAAAACATGTTTGTCATTTTTTATTAGTTGAGCATAATAAAATGAAAGCAAGATAATAAAACAAAGCCTGCAAACAGAATTTTAAGACTTCTTTCTGTTTCTTACAAAACAATCATTTATTGTGTGTCTGTTTGTCTAAACTAAGCTATCTGCGTTAAAGAGAAGGAAAATTCAATTGACTATATGAATTATCATTATCATTTATGTTTCATAAGTTTAACAAAGCAAATTTAAAATGTTTGCTAGTTGGGAATCACAGACATCTGAGGTCAAAGTGAGAGACACTTTATCTTTTCATTAGAGCATTAATTAATCATGCATTCATATTCAATAAAAGTGCATCTATTCATGGCACTGACAGAACAGTCTCATGCTGATCGATGCACAGCACTGTGAATATTTGAGATCTATCAAAAACTGACATGAAATATGAAACATTGGCGATTTACTCTGTACAATCCATTTATGGGAATATAATGGCAAACATACAGTCACAGATCTGCCGTAAGAATATGTACACAAACAGACAAAACCTGGTGTACGATTAACTTTTTCACTCTGGGACACCGATTATGAAAATCAATATTACAGGAATGCCAAAGCAAACATCTCCAAATCTAGGAATGCAGTTCAGGCCTTGATCAATATAATGTGACTGAAGATATTCAGAGCAAAAGGCCAGAGGGTGATGATGGGTTAACAGAGGACAAAACACATATCAATCAATGCATGTCATAGTTCTTAGGTCTCCTGGAAGGTTTTGGGAAGATCTTTTATGTTGGACGCATCTCAACTTCAGCAGATGACCAAGATATAAATCATCCAATAACCACAACCAAAACATTATCATGATCAAATAATGAGCAGTGATTGTTTCTTTCTAGACCCCAAAACACTGTCTGGACACACAATGGAGGCTGTGTGAAAACTTCATGTGTGCTTTTATGAATGTTTGCTTTTTCTTACAATCAGTCATGTGCTGAGCGTCTCCGTTTGAGGTCAATAAAGGCAAGAATAAAGTCGATATTAGAGCAGAATCGTTAAGAATGAGTTATTGTATTATTTATTTAAATCAACTTGTATTATTTATTTATTATTTTAATCAGTGTTTCATTTATTTATTAGTTTGTTTGTTTCACTGTTCTCCGTAAACTTTCCCAGGATGAAGAGAAACATAACATATAATATAATATAATATAGGCAGACAAACAAATGGACATATATATATATATATTTTTTTATTGAACAGAACGTCAACATTCAATACAATACAATTACAACAAATACAAAATAATTTATGCTAGGGGGAGATTTAACAATATCATAGGAATACATTAAAGAATGCACAAACTTGCACAATTCTAACAGCTTTTTGTTTCTTTGAGGGCAATATGGACTCAATATAATGCTTCACTTCATTTTTAAATGCTATAAAACATGGATTTTTTCCTGAAAATTTACATTTATGAATATGAAATTTGGCCATTAAAATAAAAAAATTAATAAAAAAAGTGTGGGTCTGTTTATCTCTAGAGTTTTCAACAATGCCTAAAAGAACATCTTTCCACTGTAAAGTAACATTTTTGTCAACATTGTCAGCAATAAAATCAAGTACATTTCGCCAAAAAAAAGATCCATAAGGGCAGTGCCAAAATAAATGAACAGCTGTCTCTGGCTTCTGCTTGCAAAAGCTACATCTTACATCTAGATCTTTTTTAAATTTAGTTAAATAAAGTTTAGCAGGGTATATTCTGTGAAGGAGTTTAAAAGAAATCTCTTTAACCTTGTTTGTTAAGAGATAGCGATTGGGCAGCAGCCACACTTTTTTCCATCACTCACAAATTGATTCCAATATACTATTGCATTCGGTTTCGAAGCAACATCCTTCTGGAAAAGGGCTCTTATTGATCTGTTATAATTATTACAATGATAGGAAAAACATATTTTACCTATAGGGGAGTGATTGGGTGAGAGTTGTGGGAATTGCTGATAATAAATGGACATATATATAATTTCTAAAACAGAGGCATCGTGACGTTGTTTACGCAGAGACGCTGACGCACGTTGATGACGTATAACCCCCTACGTGAAACATGGCGTCTGCTGTACCGGTGGTAGAGGAGGCTGAAGATTATTCCTTTTTGCCTATTATTCACGACGTAATAAAATGGTGAGAAGTAGATATTCTTCTGTTTTATGTTTCAAGACACATAATGCGCATATCTCGATGCTGATTTCATCAAAATACAGGCATATTTCGCTATATTCTGACACTTGTTACCGTCGGCTCTGTGTAAACAACGGCTCATGTGTTTGACGTCGCTCAGTTTTACCGTTCTGTCTGCGTTCATCTGTCAACAGCATGGACAAAGACAGCCCCGACGTCCACCAGGAGCTGAACAAACTGAAGACGAAGATCCAGGAGGCTCGGGAGCAGGTCGCGGCGATGCCGGGGATCGACTTGAGTCCCGCGCTGCAGGAGAGCAGACTGCGCATGCTCAGAGAGCAGGTCCGGACCAAGAACCAGCTTCTGCAGAAATACAAGAGCCTGTGCATGTTTGACATCCCCAAACCCTCCTGACACTGAAAGTATTCAAAAAACGAACACGAGCAGCTGTTTACACGATTGCCTGTCCGTGCTGGTGTGTAACTAACTAACCCACCCACCGCTAGAGGCGACACGATTCACTGATGCGACTCTTATATTTGTAATATTGCTCTAATTTTTATTATTTGTATATATATATATATATTTTGTTTTTTACTTTGGGAATAGCATTTGAAAGATGATGTGCTTGTTATTAGTGACTGGATTCTGTATACTTCACCTTTGTCATAGTTGTGCATTAAATGAAATCACTTCTTTAATAGAGATTTTTACTTGCATTTCAATGTAAAATCATATTTAATGTGCTTTGGTGACCTGAAACTATACTAGGGTCTTACTGAAGCCATAATAAATTAGTGAAATGACAATCAAGTCAACAAAACGCCATTTTGAAGCACCCTAGAAGGTATTTTCAGGTTATTCTGTAGTTTTAAAGGTTATATCTAGAATATTTAAACTTTTAGATGCAGATTTTAATGTGCTCATTTTGGGGCCTCATTTCAATCCATAAAATTATTAATTTCTAGCCGTGTTTGTTTTTTTGGCATCAAGCGTGTGCACAACAATAGACAATAGTTTGAGCATCCAAGAAGGTATTTTCAGATATCTGGAATATTTCTACTCAAGAAGAGCTTTAGCTGCATAGAATGAAGCTACATGAAACCATATTTGTTAATGTGTTCAGAGACAATATTGGGGCCTCATTCCAAGCATAGATTAGTCAATACAAGCCTTTTTTTTGTACCCAACAACAGACAATAGTCTGAGCATCCTAGAAGGTATTTTCATATTATTGTGCAGTTTATAGGTTGTATCTAGAATATTTAAGATGAGATTTAGCAGCAAGCTTTCAGTTTAGTATAACCATATTTGTAGAGACAACATTAAGGCCTTGTTCCAAGCCATAATAGATTACTCAGTTTTCTTGGAGTCAAGTGTGTCCACAACATACAAATGACAACAATTTGAGAATCCTAGAAGATATTTTCACATTATGCATATATTTGGAATATTTATACACAAGATGAGTTTGGATGAAATCTTTATTTTTTTATGTTTAGAAACAATATTGAGTTCTCATTCCAAGCCATAACAGATGAATGACAAGCTGTTTTTGCTTGGTGCCAAGTGTGTACACAACAAAAGAAGTAGTTTGAGCTTCCTAGAAGGTATTTTGATATTATTCTGCAGTTTCTTAAATAGATGATCTTTAGCTGCAAGTTTAGATTAAACTGTATTTTTTATGTATTCAATATTGGGACCTGATTCTAAGTGTAGATTTAGAATGGAAATCGTTTTGTTTGGCTTGGCTGCATGGTGTACACAACAAAAGAATTGTTTGAGTATCCTAGAAGGTTTTTGCAGATAATTCTGCAGTTTTCAAGCATATATTTGGAATATTTATACACTGGATGAGCTTTAGCTGCAAGTTTGGATGAAATCATATTTTAATCATGTTTAGAAACAATATTCAGGTCTCATTCCAAGCCATAAATGACAAGCTGTTTTTGCTTGGCGCCAAGTGTGTACACAACAAAAGACAATAGTTTGAGCTTCCTAGAATGTATTTTGATATTATTCTGCAGTTTTCAGAATGAAACCATGCTTTAATGTGTTCAGACACAATACTTCCTCATTCCAAGCTATAATTGATGAGTGACAAGCAGGCTTTGCTTTGCTGTCAAGTGTGTACACAACGAAAGACAATAGTTTGAGCATTCTGTAAGGTATTTTCTGATTATTCTGCAGTTTTAAGGAACATATGTGGAATGTTTAAACTCTTTGGGCTTTATCTGCAAACTTTCAGATAGATCATGAAACCATTTTTAATGTGCTCAGAGAATAGATTAATTACCATCTGTGTTTAATTGGTATCAAGTGTACAATGACAGTAGTTTGAGCCTCCTTATATCTGGAACAAGCTTTCAGATAATATGAAAATATGAAACCATATTTTTTTCATTTGCTCACGCCTCATTCCAAGCCATAATAGATCAAGGAGGCATCAAGTGTGTACACATACAAACGACAGTAGATTGAGTATTCTAGTTATTTCCATATTATTCTGCAGTTTTAAAGCTTATGTATTGGCTACGTTGGATTTAGCTACTAGTTTGCTGTCGTAGGTGTGTGGAAAACTAAAGAAATGTCTTCTGATTCGCTGAAAAGTAACGAGAAAACATGCACATTCTTGAGAAAAGATTTTATTTTCCATGTGTCAAATTCAACAACGACATAGAAGAATAAATATACATTCATTGACAATAAAAAAATTGTTCAAATTGCAATAAAACATTCAAGTTGATTTCTTTGTGATCGAATCTAACCAAAAATGTAAACAGCTGACATTGCAACTCAACTCCGCGTTCTCCCTTCAGCACTCAACAAGGCAAATGTTCTAAGAAAGCACATTTGAAGCATGGAGTTGATAAGCCACATCACAGAGCGCTCTGACTGAACAGAACAAAGTCGGGTTTTATTCTGTACAGGAGATCTCGCGAGAATAACATGCGCTTCCACGTCGCGAGGTGAGAGCTCAAGCCGATGACTTCTACCGCCGGTGCCAACGCGATTGATCCGGAGTCACCGCAACAGGCACAACTCCCTCTGCCAAGAGACTGCAGCGAGACGGCTGCATCCCATAAGAATGACCGCAGCAGCGCTGGAAGCGGCTCGGGCTTTAGCTGATAACGCATCTCTCTTTGTCCTTCGCCTGGCCGCCTCCTATCGCCTTCTCTTTGATGTACATCAAGTCACTGTGCACGCTTGGACGGCGCGCAAAAGGCGCAACGATGCCGTACGCGTCGCCGTCCTTGATCTTCTTGTTTCTGAGGGACTTCTTGTGCAGAATGTCGCAGTACTGCACGGACACCTTGCGATGGAGGTCAGGGCTCATCTCGTTGGGTAGTTTGGCGAGGGTAAAGAGTCTCTGGAACATCTGGTCCACGTTAGTGTTCCTCTTGGCGGAGATCTCGAAGTACGCGCACTGCTCGTCGCCGGCGATCAGCTGCTCGATCTCCTCGCGCTGAACTTCACGGTAAACCTCGCGGTCGCCCTTGTTCCCGCAGATGACCAGGGGAACGTCCGCGTTCTCTTTGGTCTTGTTTTTAAGGCAGGACTTGGTCTCGTAGATCTGCTGTTTGAGCCGCTGGACCTCATGAAACGACTCGCGGTTGTCCAGACTGAAAACCAGGATGAAAACATCACCTGTAGCCAAAAGAATAAAGGGAGAGATTAGAAATGCAGTCTAATGCTTAGTCAAAATTGGTCTGGTATTTCAACTTGATCTCATGAAAGTGCGTATCAATAGCACGAGTCTATGTTTGGCGTACTATTTCTACGCATTTTCACCGGACCGGTGTTCTAACGCGGGCTCGATATTTACCTGTGAGAATGGATAGTCTCCTCATAGCTGGGAACGGGTGATTCCCCGAGGTATCCAAAATGTCCAGCTGGTATACATCTCCTTTAATGCTGTAGACTTTCCTGTGAAAGTCCTCTATGGTCGGCGTGTACTGCTCCTCGAAGCGTCCGTTCAAGAAGCGAGACACTATCGCCGTCTTGCCAACTTTGGTGGATCCGAGAATGACCATCCTGTAGCAGTTTTTCGCAGGGATGTCAAACTCGTTCTCAGAGGGACTCATTTTCTTAATCATGTTTCTGTGTGTGAGCGGGTCTGAGCCGGACTGATGAAGAATAGCTGGTTGTTTCTTAGCGCGCTGAGGCTCTCTGAAGCTTTGAGAGGCGAGGAGCGGCTATTTAAACGCGCCTGCGCTCCTCCCCCAGAGCGATGACCGATGCGTCAGTTCGTGTGGATGCGCGCTTTTGGGTGCAGCTAATACCAGGAAAATGTACTGAGAGGAAAAGTACTTTCACGTCGTGTATCCAATTCTCTATACTGTACATTCTTTTTTAAAAACAATATATCATTCTTCTGCAAAACGCGCTTTAAGCATGTTTGCACTGTTAAATTATTATTTCATGTAAAAAAATAATAATAATAAAAAAAAAAAAAATTGATGAGTTCAAAGAATTACAGATTTCTTTTTATTGCTCAGTTATGTATACATTGGAGTGTTTATAATAATATTTGTTGTGACCCTGGAGCACTAAACCAGTCGGGTCGATTTTTTTAAATTGAGATTTATACATCATCTGAAAGCTGAATAAATTTGCTTTCCATTGATGTATGGTTTGTTAGGATATAGGACAATATTTGGTTGAGATACAACTATTTGAAAATCTGGAATCTGACGGTGCAAAAAAAAAAAAAATCTAAATATTGAGAAAATCATCTTTAAAGTTGTCCAAATGAAGTTCTTAGCAATGCATATGACTAATCAAAAATGAAGTTTTGATATATTTACAGTAGGAAATTTACTAAATATCTTCATGGAACATGATCTTTACTTAATATTCTAATGATTTTTAGCATAAAAGAAAAATGTATAATTTTGACCCATACAATGTATTGTTGGCTATTGCTACAAATATACCTGTGTTACTTATGACTGCTTTTGTGCTCCAGGGTATGTTATTTAGTTCAGGTCTTTATACTCGGATAGTAGGCTTTAGTGTTTGTATGCATAACACCGTGCGCTGTCTTTGTGTTTTTATTGACCACATTACTGGGGAAGCCTACTCTATGGGAAACTTTTTTTTTTTTCATCTTACCAGTTATTTATCACTACATTTCACAGTAACAGCTGAGATTTAATAGCTCAGATAGGTTGTTTATTATTAAGCCTGTATAATTCATTGAAAGACAGGAATACTTGTAACAAAACTGTTTTTGCAGGACAGTTCTGGTAAGTTCTAGCTGTTTGTTAACCTTAAATGAAACAGCCTGTCCTAAACAGCATTAATTAATGTATGCGTTAATAATGTACGTGGTTCTGGTTTGTTAATGTTTATTCGTGACTGCAAACTTGGGAACGGAAAGAGACGCGTCGTTTGCAACATTATCCGTTAGTGTTTAACAGCTCCTGGATGTGCGAGTAACAGGTAAATAAAAATACAGAAGTCAGTTCACCATGGTTCAGTGGTTCTGCTGCAGCTCTGCAGTCTCTCTATAGAAGCGCAGCACCGCGCGTCACCGCGCAGCGGCGCAAGTGTTAATCACAGCGATGCGCTCTAGAATGCTTCATTCTGATTGGCTGACAGACGTTCTGAGGTGTTAATTAAAGTTCCAGATTTTGCATTACAGCATTATAGTTCCACATATCAGCCGAACAGCTGTTTCAAAGAGCCTTAAAGGGATAGTTCACCCCAAAATGAACTACAGCCCTAATGGAGATGTGTGCTGTTACCAAGATGCTGAATCAGTGAGGTAAGAGAGTGCTAATTCACAAACAAGACAGTGGTGTAAGCGGGATTTTTGACTCTGAACCGTAATTATGGCCGAAAATTAATGGTGGACCCCCAGCTAACAAAAACATGTTCCAAGAATATTTTGCGAATGCTTCCAGTTATTACTGAATATTTCCCTAAAACTTCAAAACATGCAATATTTATTTCCTGTGGTTATTATGTGAACATTATAGAGAAACCATTAAAGGAACGTTCCATTTATCATTTAAAAAAAATATTAAGAGAACGTTACTTTCAAATGTTCTCTGAACCAGACACTATTTCAACTTTTAAAACTATTAAAATATTTCAGAAAAAAAATCATTAAAACATTTCTGAATGGTCTGTGAATGTTCAAAACGTCCAGCTTTTTAAATGTTTATATTTTCGAATGTTCTGTGAACGTTCAAAAAACGTTTTTTTAATTTTTTTATTATATTCATTTTTATAGTATTTTTATATTTTGGTTTTGTGAACGTTAATGAAAACATAAAGGGAATGTTCCGTTTTATTATTTTGCAAACAGGGAATATACTTTTGAATGTTCTCTGAACCATCTAATTAACATTTAAAAAAAAAAACAGTAAAACATTCCACGAACAATGTATAACATTTTTTTTCTGAACATTATTAAAGATCACATAACTTTGAACATTTTATGAACATTTCTAGAAGAACGTTTGTTCATAACGTTGAGAGAACCTTGCCAGAACGCTTCCGGGACTGCTCTACATGGCTGTTTTATACCGCATGAAGGTGTGAATTACTTTTCACCCAAGCAGTGCAATTATTCATTAATAAACAATGTAAGAGCAAAATATTAGAGAATCACAAACATTTTAAAGCATCATTTTTAATGGACAGATAATGATCCTCGGCATACCTCTTAACCTTCAGTTGTTTTCATCAAATGCAGCCACAGGTCACAGACTGATTCAACAAACAACACAACGATCCACTTCTGCATGTCCACATATGTGCATTAAATAATAAATTCTTTCTTCATGCAACATTCATAAAACGATGCATTATACAGACTAGCAATACCATCTCAAAGATGAAAGTCAGCGTGAAATGACAATTTGATGATTTTTCTCTAGTGCAGCAGAAAGAGCAGGTGATCATGAGTTTTTCTTATTCTCTACCTCATACTGTCATACTGACAGTGTCATTTGCACACAACACTTTCTGTGTCTTGGTATCTTATTATCTTATTTTTTTATTTATTTTTTTGAGATTGCTGCTACATGTCAACCATGTTCAACCTGTTTGCACATTCCTCTCTGTACAGTCATGCTTATCTTAATATTTAATTCTACAGCATACTGTCATGCACATTCTTTTATATTTTATATTTTGTTCTTTATATCTTATTTTTTATTCATTTTATTTTATGCATACTTCCCTTGTGTTGTATTCTACAATATTTGCACTGTCCATGGAGCGGACCTGACTCACATTTCACTGCTGGTTATACACTCTCTGTATAGTCGTGTATGTGACAAATAAAACTTGAAACTTGACACAAAACCCAGTTTGGAAATGCACACAGCTTCAGCTCATTACAGGAGAGAAACAGAAGTGTGGAGAAGAGGGAGAAAGATCAGCATGCAGCTGCCATCGATTCCATCCTCCTCAAAGATCTGGCCTGAAACAGATCTGTTTCAAAGTACGGATGAAAGACGATGTACCGCGCACAGAAGCAGGGCCATAAATGAGAATGAAAAAAAGCGAAGAACTACATGGAAAACGAATGCAGGAGCTGTGCAAATCAGACCCTCACAAACCAACACACATTCTGAGAGACAATGACCTTTACAACCAGAGCTCATCTCCGCCGGCATCACAAGCATTTCTCATTCCCATCAGAGAGCGTTTAGGTATGCCGTCTTTCAGATTCATGCATGAATGAATGACGAGTTCAAGATTTTTCTGTAGATTGCATGAATGTTTTTGAGAGCCAGACCATTATCTGAACCATTAACTGGATCATTCACTCAAGAATGAAAATTGCAATCATTTACTCATGCTTATGTCGTCCAAACCAGTTCAGCAGCTTATTTTCCTTCCATTAAACACAAAAGTATGAATATATATACATACTGTATATACAATAAACCAAGTAGCAAATCAGCATATTAGAATTATTTCTGAAGGATCACGTGACGCTGAAGACTGGAGTAATGATGCTGAAAATTCAGCTTTGATCACAGCACAGGAATAAATTACATTTTACAATATATTCACATAGAAAACTGTTATTTTAAATTGTAATAATATTTCAAATTTTACTGTAATTTTGGCGAGCTGAAGAATATGTACTGTATATATAACAATAAATAAACAAAATAAGCCTGTAAAATAAGTAGTAACACACTTCATCTTGGAAGTCAACCTAAAACTGTACTTAAACTTGATGCACATTATTTATCAGTACTGTTATATAAGAAAAATCTAATCATACTCCATACACTTTGCTGTAATAGACTTAAATGGGTCAAGTGTTTAAGAGTTAATGCTCTTATCAAATACATTGTAATTGAGTTTCAAATGGCTCTTTCCAAGAATTTGAGTTGTTAAGTGCTCTTAAGGTCTGAATAAAGCTCATGACTAATTAAATGAGTACGAGCCCTGCAATTAAATCAAGAGTCCTGCATAATCAGACCTTCAGCCCTGAAATCTATAATGACCCTGAGAGGGTTGTTTGTTTGTTTGTATGTCAGCTGTCAGGTAATTCAATCCATACGAGTTTATTAGAGGAGAGAGAGATGAATGCAAGGAAAAAGAATGAGTGCAAGGAAGTCTCAAAGACAAGAATGATATGAGACAGAATATGGCAGCTATAAATGATCCCGTTTTTGTAACATATACATTTCTTTGATTTAAATACAATTTATTATAAAAAAGTGTTATATGAATGAAAAATCTGACACCCCTGTGAAAAATGGTGCTTGCAGTGTAATTCAAATCTTAAAATTATATTTTTAAAAACTGTATTGATTAAAGAAATATAAGTGCACTCAAAGAGAGACTTTCATGACTATATTTCTTAAAGTGCACTTTCAAAATTAGCAAATTAAAAGTTTTACTTTACATTTACATAAAAAAGTATTACATTTACATACATGACATAACAGTTGCCATAAAATGACATTAAAGTATATTTTAGTTTACCAAAAATGCTCGTCACGACATTCAGCAGTTACATTACAAAGATGAAATTCCATATAATGTACTTAAGTCCTATTTAAGTGGGTAAAAAAAGTTCAAAAATTGCATTTAATATAAATTTAAAATGTAATGCATTTTTGTTTCATTATAAATAACATGTAAGTGTCTGAAAACATTGCACACTAAAAAAAAATGATTCTCCAACACTGTTCAGTTTATTTTAAAAAATCATTTTCATTTAACACCATTATGTTAGGTTTCCCATTTATACAACTGCATTGTGTTAAACTGACTTGAAACAGTAGCGTTTTGGCTCAACTCAATATTTTCATTTTGAAAGAACATAAATGATTTTACTTGTGTAACTAAAGTGGATTTGATACAATCGGGAGACTTGTTAATGTTTACTGCTCTTTTATGTTTGTATTTTAAAGAGTTTCTGGTATGTGAGTGTTTTGGGGGGTTACCATTGTGTTAAAGTGTAGAGCATGTGTTTGGGTTGAGGAGTTTTAATAATAAAAAAACAACTATGGGCATGCATGGATGTAACAATACCATCTTATGCTATGCCTAACAAGTTGGCTAATAAGTAAATCCAACTTATAATTAATTTTTTTGAGTGTAGAAGGATGTCTGCTTAATAATTTATTTTACAGTTAAATGTTTTAGTTTGAGTTCAACAAGCATAAAAAATCCCTTCATCAATGTATCAATTTCATTTAAATTTGATCAAATTGAGTTGGCCCAACTCAATTACATTTCATCGCATGAATTAGTTTTTTATGAGTTGGGGCTACACATATTTATTGGATGGAAATCCTGCCCTCAATTAAATTGAGTTCATCCAATGAATTATTTTTTTTGAGTGCATTTAGTTCACACTTTTCAAAGTAAATTATTTCTGTAATAAAACTCTTTAAAAGTATGCCAAGAAGTACTTCTGTTTGGGTTTATTGCAGAGAGTCAGATATGAATGAAGGTTATGACATGATGAAAATGATTTAAACTGGGTGTTAGTGAATCTTTTTGACCGATTCATTTTAAAAACAGCTCATTTCTTTGTGACTCTGCAGTGGTTTTGCTGTATGTTTGTTTTTATGTGAAGCCTAATAAAATATGTCTGTTTTGCTGTGGTGTCAGAGATTGAGCAGCAAGGGAAACTGCTTTACTGAATCTACACACTCTTCTGACCTGAATAATGAGGACGCCTCAAAGGTCAAATATTATCAATACACAAACTAAACAGAACTGAAACAGAGGAAGAGAAAAGTGATTACAGCATAAATTAAAGAAGAAACAAAGCAGAAAACTGATGTATTTCTACTCCTCAAGACAACAGAGCGGCTCCGGCAGGGAACCCCATAATAACAACAGCAAATATTAGTGCATGCGAATGAATACTGATCTCTTTTTCCACTTTATATAACAAGAAATTAACTAAACGAATTATTGGCATAGTGTGCAAATACATGGATTGATTACTTTGTTTTGAAAACAGTCTGGTCTGGAGGTCGTATTATGTAACAGAGAGATTGCCAATCAGAGATATGATGTCAAAGACGCTGCACGGGGTTCAGGATTGATTGTGTTATCATGCTCACGACATTAAATACCAGACGCTCATGAGATCCTTTACGACTGCAGCAGAATCCAAAATCATTGAGAGACTGTTCTTAACAGCGGACTGTTGGCCGGGTCAAGGGGTCAAGATTTGAGTGGTTAACCTGGTCTGTTAATGCTTTAAAGGAATAGTTCACCCAAAAATGAAAATGTGCTCACCCTCAGGCTATCTAAGATGTAGATGAGTTTGTTTCTTCATCAGATTTGGAGAAATGTAGCATTGCATCACTTGCTCACCAGTGGATGCTCTGCAGTGAATGGGTGCCGTCAGAATGAGAGTCCAAACAGTGGAGTGGCGTGGATTACTTGTGGATTATTGTGATGTTTTTATCAGATGTTTGGACTCTCATTCTGATAGCAGTTTAATGTGAACAGTAATACATTACAACAGTAATACATTGGTATTCTTTTTAATAATAATAATAATAAAATGAAATCAAAATGAAACATACTAAAAGATTAAATATTTTATTCATTTAATTGCATGTCATGTGTCCATTAAACAACATCAGAGAGCCATAAAGATGCAAATGCGTTGTTGAGTTATTGAAATATTATCTTAAATTCTCAGAGGGACTTCAAGTAAATATACGTCATCTAAGGGTTCAGCTGACAAAACCGTTTGGGAATCTCTGATCTGTATCTGTATCATTAGAGTAGGAAGAAAAGGAAGAAGAGTGTGTACATAGTGAAACAACAGGATGTGTCCATTTATTTTACCTTTGGAAAGAAAAACATGCATCCTCAAATAAAACAGAGCAAAGTACATTCACATGAATCAAATGCACCCTAAAACAGCTGATTTCAGCCTAGACGTGCATTAGGAATGGATCGAGGAAATAAAAACAATCGCTTCTTTTATGGTTATGATATGTGAGCAAACTACAGATTACCAGCAGCTGGATATTTGATTGCTACAGCTTTAGATTGTCATTGCATTCACAGTTTGAGATCAATATTGCGGTAAAAGTGTTAAACATCAATGTGCAATTTGCAGCTGTGCTCTTTAACTCTCTTTATACCATCAGTATATTATTCAGATCAATCAGACACAGTCATTTAAATGCTGCAGGCGTTTACATCTGAAATCATCTCCATCCCAGAGCGTGGATCAGGAATCTGAGCGTCTTTACTTGTGCTTGCAGCGCTGGCTCCTCCGCCGGTAGATCTCCTCAGTGAATGGTCTGCAAACATGAGAAGGTGAGCGCAAACACAGATTGTAAATTTCCAGAGCTGTGCGGTGTACCAGCCTGTGCCTGGCACCTGTGTGTGTGTGTGTGTGTGTGTGTGAGAGAGAGAGACGCTCGCCACAAATAGGGCAGAAAATAGGGCCTTAGTCACTGATGACACAGAGGTGCTTAACCTTCAGGAAATGTTAAGAAAACATGTACGAGCAGCTTTATTGTCTAGTCATTATACAAACCCGATTCCAAAAAAGTTGGGACACTGTACAAATTGTGAATAAAAACAGAATGCAATGATGTGGAAGTTTCAAATTTCAATATTTTATTCAGAATACAACATAGATGACATATCAAATGTTTAAACTGAGAAAATGTATCATTTTAAGGGAAAAATAAGTTGATTTTAAATTTCATGGCATCAACACATCTCAAAAAAGTTGGGACAAGGCCATGTTTACCACTGTGTGGCATCCCCTCTTCTTTTTATAACAGTCTGCAAACGTCTGGGGACTGAGGAGACAAGTTGCTCAAGTTTAGGAATAGGAATGTTGTCCCATTCTTGTCTAATACAGGCTTCTAGTTGCTCAACTGTCTTAGGTCTTCTTTGTCGCATCTTCCTCTTTATGATGCGCCAAATGTTTTCTATGGGTGAAAGATCTGGACTGCAGGCTGGCCATTTCAGTACCTGGATCCTTCTTCTACGCAGCCATGATGTTGTAATTGATGCAGTATGTGGTCTGGCATTGTCATGTTGGAAAATGCAAGGTCTTCCCTGAAAGAGACGACGTCTGGATGGGAGCATATGTTGTTCTAGAACTTGGATATACCTTTCAGCATTGATGAGGCCTTTCCAGATGTGTAAGCTGCCCATGCCACACGCACTCATGCAACCCCATACCATCAGAGATGCAGGCTTCTGAACTGAGCGCTGATAACAACTTGGGTTGTCCTTGTCCTCTTTAGTCCGGATGACATGGCGTCCCAGTTTTCCAAAAAGAACTTCAAATTTTGATTCGTCTGACCACAGAACAGTTTTCCACTTTGCCACAGTCCATTTTAAATGAGCCTTGGCCCAGAGAAAACGCCTGCGCTTCTGGATCATGTTTAGATATGGCTTCTTTTTTGACCTATAGAGTTTTAGCCGGCAACGGCGAATGGCACGGTGGATTGTGTTCACCGACAATGTTTTCTGGAAGTATTCCTGAGCCCATGTTGTGATTTCCATTACAGTAGCATTCCTGTATGTGATGCAGTGCCGTCTAAGGGCCCGAAGATCACGGGCATCCAGTATGGTTTTCCGGCCTTGATCCTTACGCACAGAGATTGTTCCAGATTCTCTGAATCTTTGGATGATATTATGCACTGTAGATGATGATAACTTCAAACTGTTTGCAATTTTTCTCTGAGAAACTCCTTTCTGATATTGCTCCACTATTTTTCGCCGCAGCATTGGGGGAATTGGTGATCCTCTTCCCATCTTGACTTCTGAGAGACACTGCCACTCTGAGAGGCTCTTTTTATACCCAATCATGTTGCCAATTGACCTAATAAGTTGCAAATTGGTCCTCCAGCTGTTCCTTATATGTACATTTAACTTTTCCGGCCTCTTATTGCTACCTGTCCCAACTTTTTTGGAATGTGTAGCTCTCATGAAATCCAAAATGAGCCAATATTTGGCATGACATTTCAAAATGTCTCACTTTCAACATTTGATATGTTATCTATATTCTATTGTGAATAAAATATAAGTTTATGAGATTTGTAAATTATTGCATTCCTTTTTTATTCACAATTTGTACAGTGTCCCAACTTTTTTGGAATCGGGTTTGTATATGGGGTTTGTAATTCTTGCAACCCTGTTAATTTGGGACAGAATAGTCTAAATACAACTGCAAACATGAACTCAGAAATGCAAAATTAAACATTATTTAAAAAAAAACAAATAAAAAATAAAAATAAATAAATAAAATAAAATAAAAAGTGATGTGGAAAGGTCTAAATGAGGCTACTACTAACAAATTAAAATGTAATATTAAAATTTTACATTTATATGAAATTATTTTAAAATAAATTAAATATAAAACTTAAACTTAAAATGTAAAAATTAAACATTATTTAAAAGCAAAATAAAATGAAATAAAAAGTGATGTACAAAGGTTCAATTGATGCTACTACCTGGGTGTCACAATTCTAACAATTAACAAATATTAACTCCAAAATTAGAGACAGTGTTTAAAAACAATGCAAAATAAAATTCAATTCAATAAATAAATAAATACAATATAATTAACTAAATGTCAGTGAAATGAGGAGCTTAATCGTCAGGAAATGTTAAGAAAACATTTTTGAGCAGTTTTTATTATCTATATTGTTATAAATGAAGTTCAGAAGTTTTGCAATCCTGTTACAGGACCAAAATTTTGTCTTAATACAGTTTTAAACATTGGCAACATTGACTTAAAATCTAATATTAAACACATTATTTAAAAAATAAAATAAAACAAATAAAAAACTTAATGCAAAATTAAACATTACTTAAAACAAAATAAATTAAATAAAAAATGAAATCAAAATAAGTTAATTTATTTCAAGTGACATAATTGGTTTAATAATCGTGATTTGTAGCTCCATTCTGCATTTTTATAAAACGTGCGGACACAATGAACAGAAGAGTGTGTCCCGTCAGAGAGGGGGATTTTTCTGTCTTTCTCTCCTGTCATTATCGGTCAGCACACTCAGGTCAGACTGCTAATAAGCTGTTGTTTTTGTTTTAGTGCTATTAAAGAGCAGTTCTCTGACCGTCTCGGTCACCATAGAGACTTGACAGTGTATGTGTGAGTTTGAGTCCCATGTCTATGGAGGAAAGTTGGCAGCTTTTCTGCTGAAGGTTTTATTGCCGCAGCTGAGGACTGACCTTTACTTGCATCACTTTTAGTGCGTCTCAGACAGTCGCTTGTGTCTCAGAAGTAAAAAAGAAACACGAACACTGCTGTGCGTCAGACCCATGCTTTTTATGTCGTTTTGTTTCAATAGCACAGTTTTAACTTTTCACAACTGAAATCCCATAAACTCCTAGATATCCTTTAATGAAAATGTAATTTATGGAATTTAATGTATTATTTACTATGGTTAATTGATTTAACCAATATAAGATATTTTACATCAAGAAGCAATGAGAAAGGAGACCAAATTATTATATATTATTTCATAACTATTTATAATTTTTCCTAATTTTTTTAAATCGTTGAAATAATCTATAGCTTTAAACAATAAACATAAACATTTACTAAAAATAAGCTGCAAAAATGGCTCCTTCCACACTTAACGCATAACTTTCTGATGTCTTATGTACAGTACATCTGTCAAAATGTAATTCAGGCTTTACAAAGACACTGTTTTTGAAGGAAGAAAAAAAGTTTTATTTTTATAAGTTTTACATTTTAATTATAAGTGGAAATCTGGAAAAAAAATTATAATGTACAATTTAAACTCTTAAATAAAAAAACAAACAAACAAACAATTGATTGGATCTAAGCTGTAATTAAATAGGAAACAGAAACAGAAAAGTTGTTAATTGTTGCTATTATTATAATTGTTAATAGTTTTTTTAAATGAGTAATTTTTATTTAAAATTTTGTTTATAAATTTATATTTACTTATTTGATTTATATATTTTTAATTAAAAAATATTTTTATTTTTTCTTGATTTTTTTTAGATCTTTAGCTTTCAAACAAACAAACAAACAAATAAATATATAAAAAATGTAACAAAAAACTATACCCATTAAAAACAACCATAATAATAAACAAAAATTAAGATGCATAATTATTGCTCAGTTCTTGATCATTTAAGAGTGATCTACACTGGTTGAGGTTTTTTTGAAGGATTTAAAAAGAAATACTAAAGAAGTGACAAAAAATAGTATAAAATATATTATAAATATATATCATAAAAATATTAGAGAACAAGGTAAGGTAAATCTGACTATTTCATAAGTCGTCATGACAGTATATGGATTATGACTGAAAACAGACACAGATAACACACTTACCCTTCATATGCAATAGCTACTTTATAGGACAAGCAGACCACTGCGGTCAGGATCACTCCGACAGGACTGGCGTTCCTAAGAGACAAACACACAACATCTTTCATTCCTATCCAGATTCTGAACATTGTTCAGATTTATGTTCTGGAAATGTATATTCATATACATGACACTGTATTAAAGTTTATTCAGCATACTCTTTACAATCAAGTTTTAAAGCACTGAGTGTATCTGATTATGTAAATAATAAAATAGCCGGTTACTTCAGCGTATTTGTGTGTCAGTCTCACCCCTGACCTGATTCTACTGTTGAGCATAAAATACAGTCAATTACTGCTCAGATTGATGAATTCTCCTCCTTTCTGTTCACCAAAACACCTTTTGATAAAAACATCATTGAAAACCGTTTGTGCGTCAGCGCAGTAACTGCAGTCATAATGTGACACGACCAGACAAACACCTGACAGAAAGCAAGTCAAAGTCATTTTAGATGTAATTATCTGCACCTTATGGTCATAAGCAAATTAAATAGAACAACATGACAAATATTCAATACAAGAGATAAGAATTACTGTAATTATGAATATGTCATTTGCAGTAAACTTACAGTAAAGGTAAAGGAAAAACCTTCAGTGCAACAAAGCAACCTTTTGATTAACAGTCCAGATATTTCCCTTTAATTTGATTTTAAATATATTAAATACAATTTAAAAATTCAATTTAATTATTTGGAAGGTCATAAAAATGCTGCAAAGGTTTTTAGTTTTTTATGTTTATTTATTTTTTAAAGAAATGCTTATGCTCAGCATGTCTATGTTTGATCAAAAACACAGTAAAAACAGATATTGTTATAGTCAACTAAACCTAACTACAAATATTGTATAATAACAATAGCTGAAATAAAATAACCTTTATTTTATAAACTTATATTTTAACTTGTTGCCAATAAAACATTTATTTTCTTAATAGTTTAACTTTCACAGATGAATCAGATGAATAGAAATTTAAAACGAGCAACATTTAAATGAAATAGAAATCTTTTGTAACTTTATAAATGTCTTTGCTGCCAGTTTTCATATATTTTCTTAAAATAAATCATTTAAAAAAGTGATCTGAAATTGAATGAACAAATGTGAACAAAAAATAAGAGTCTTTTGCTACAAAGGTAATTCAGAATCATAGTTTGGAAGATAAACTCATTTCAGGGGCAGTCGTGGCCTAATGGTTAGAGAGTCGGACTTGTAACCTGAAGATTGAGGGTTCGAGTCTCAGGTCCGGCAGGGATTGTATGTGGGGGGGAGTGAATGACCAGCGCTCTCCACCCTCAATACCACGACTGAGGAGAGACCCGGGTGTGTGTTCACTACTGTGTGTGTGTGTGTGTGTGTTCACTACTGTGTGTGTGTGTGTGTGTGTGTGTGTGTTCACTACTGTGTGTGTGTGTGTGTGTGTGTGTGTGTTCACTACTGTGTGTGTGTGTGTGTGTGTGTGTTCACTACTGTGTGTGTGTGTGTGTGTGTGTGTTCACTACTGTGTGTGTGTGTGTTCACTACTGTGTGTGTGTGTGTTCACTACTGTGTGTGTGTGTGTGTTCACTACTGTGTGTGTGTGTGTGTGTGTCACTACTGTGTGTGTGTGTGTTCACTACTGTGTGTGTGTGTGTGTGTGTGTGTGTGTGTTCACTACTGTGTGTGTGTGTGTGTGTGTGTTCACTACTGTGTGTGTGTGTGCACTTGGATGGGTTAAATGCAGAGCACAAATTCTGAGGATGGGTCACCATACTTGGCCACACGTCACTTCACTTCAAATTTCCTATAGAGGAAAAAACTGAACAGCTGGAAGGAAGATACTGTATGTGTAAAAATCTCCATGACGCACAGCATCACACTTTCACTCTGTCAAACTGCACTTTAAAGCAATCTCCCTTCATCAGAGCTTCTTTTCACATCCTTGAAGACTGGCTTTCAAAAGCTCTGCCACTTCTGGCTTGATTGTGAATCTGATTTTAATGTGAACGGCACAGAGACACGTTATGGAGCTCAGCGGGAGTTTCAGATTATTACATGCCATCCTCCACAACTTCACACACTTCAGATCTGAATTATGTCTGGAGCAACATGCATGAAAAATTCATTTCCCATTGAGTGTGACGATTAGCCTGCAGGAGCGAGAGAGTCGTCGTCATTCGGCGGGTCACTGTGTAACGGGACAGACTGTCTGTTACGTGCTTATTTCACTGCTGATAAAGGCGACAGACTGAGAAAGCATGAACTGTGTATTGTGTTTGAGTGAGAAACAGATTGACTTTAGGGACGTCAGACGCTTTGACAAACAGTGAATCAGAATATGTGTTGAAATGCATTGTGTTGCTTTTATGCAACGTAATCCACACCAGATGACCTGTATATTATAACCTATATAAACATTTTACTGAATCTGTTCACCATGAACCAAGAAACACACATTAATATAGCATGTGTGGCTTATCTAATCAGAAAATAGAGTCTTAATTCTCTCTTTTAATAATCTCTGTCAATTAATAAATAATCCCAGTATGACCTTCGGCTTGAACTAGAAGATCAGTGATGAATACTTTACCATACAGACAGAGAACAGCAAAAATGATTTGTAGATTAAGTTATTTTGTGACCAAACCTATCAAAGACATGTTTCATTCACATTTAACCTCAAAATCAAATGAATACATTTTATTTGGCTAAACAAAGCCTATTTTAAAACCTGTTTTCAGTTCTTTTGCATGCATTGTGCCATTATTCGCATTTATGCAATGCAAAACATTCTTATTACTGTAACACAAAGAAAAGCAATAAAATAATAGAATTTAAAAAGTTAAAAAATAATAATAAAAATGTCAATACATAATCTGAAGTGTAAAGAATTTATCATGGTATTAGTTGTTGTACATTAATATCAGTTTAAAATTTAATTCTACATTTCAATAATGCAAATCACTATTGAGAATAATGGGGGGAAAAAGATTAATACAATGATAATGACCAGGAGGAAAATATTTAACTGTACTGCAGAATTGAATAGAACAGAATAGAATAGAATAAAAAATTACATAAAAAAATAAAATAAAGACAATATATTATCTTAATTGTAAAGTATTTATTTATCATAGTATTATTTGTTGTATCGTAATTCATACTGATTTAAACTGTAATTCTATATTTTCAGTAATGAAAATCACCATTAAGAATAATGGAAATTACAAAACAAAAAATAAATAAAATAAAATAACAAAAATATAATAATAATTATAATAATAATAATAATTAAATAAATGAATGAATGAATGAATGAATAAAAATAAAAAAGACTACCTGTAGACTCATTACAGTGATGACAATCAGGAAGGAAATTTTTAAGACAGCGGCTATTTACACTAAGTGCAAACAGCATATTTTCTTAGCGATAGATACTATTTACACTAAGTGCAAACAGCATATTTTCTTAGCGATAGATACTATTTACACTAAGTGCAAACAGCATATTTTCTTAGCGATAGATACTATTTACACTAAGTGCAAACAGCATATTTTCTTAGCGATAGATACTATTTACACTAAGTGCAAACAGCATATTTTCTTAGCGATAGATACTATTTACACTAAGTGCAAACAGCATATATTCTTAGCGATAGATACTATTTACACTAAGCGATAGATACTATTTACACTAAGTGCAAACAGCATATTTTCTTAGCGATAGATACTATTTACACTATTTAGTGCAAACAGCATATTATTTACACTTGCAGCATATTTTCTTAGCGATAGATACTATTATACACTAAGTGCAAACAGCATATTTTCTTAGCGATAGATACTATTTACACTAAGTGCAAACAGCATATTTTCTTAGCGATAGATACTATTTACACTAAGTGCAAACAGCATATTTTCTTAGCGATAGATACTATTTACACTAAGTGCAAACATATTTTCTTAGCGATAGATACTATTTACACTAAGTGCAAACAGCATATTTTCTTAGCGATAGATACTTTATAAGTTACACTAAGTGCAAACAGCATATTTTCTTAGCGATAGATACTATTTACACTAAGTGCATATTTTCTTAGATAGATACTATTTACACTAAGTGCAAACAGCATATTTTCACTAAGTGCAGCATATAGCGATAGATACTATTTACATAAGTAGAGTGCAAACAGCATATTTTCTTAGCGCTATTTACACTAAGTGCAAACGATAGATACTATTTACACTAAGTGCAAAATAGATGTTGCGATAGATACTATTTACACTAAGTGCATAGCGATAGATACTATTTACACTAAGTGCAAACAGCATATTTTCTTAGCGATAGATACTATTTACACTAAGTGCAAACAGCGATATGTGCAGCGATAGATACTATTTACACTAAGTGCAAACAGCATATTTTCTTAGCGATAGATACTATTTACACTAAGTGCATGATAGATACTATTTACACTAAGTGCAAACAGCGCGATAGATACTATTTACACTAAGTGCAAACAGGCGATAGGTGCACAGATAGGGTTGAGGTTATTGTAGGGTGCAAATAGCATGCGATAGGTGGGCGATAGGTGCAAACAGGCGATAGATGTGCAAAAGTTCAAGTTCAAGTGTTGAGGTCAGGTTACAGTGGAACGAAATGTCGTGCCTCACAGTGCTACATAAATACAGACATACAACAATGAAGTAAAACACTATAAACCTATACACAACTAACCTACTGACAGATTTTGACTAAGTTTACTATATATAAATGTTTACCCTATACAACTAAAGACAAAGATAAAAAATACAAACTATACAAACTATGCGAATGCTTGACATAAATACTGTGCATGTGCAGAGAGAAACATTGTGAGTCAAGCAGCTGGCTGGGGAACAGTACAAGATGATTTGTAGTAGTGCATGAGCATGTAAACATACATATATAGCCGAGTCTTTTGTGTGATTGTGTACACATAGCAGTGTAAGAAAAGTGTCTAGTGCATAGAGGAGAGTGTGTTACTACAGGTGGTTTGTACAGGCCCACTCACCTGTGTGTAGCACACTTGAATTGCACAAAAAAAGTTCACAGTTTTTTCTTTGGTGAGGTAAGGCTGGGGGGGAGGGGGGGGGGGGGGGGGGGGGGGGGTCCGTGTTTCAGGAGGTAGGGGTTTGCATGGGGTTTCAGAGGGGGGCGGGGTGATCTGAGTTCAGGGCTCTCACAGCCTGGGGGAAAAAGCTGTTGAGCAGTCTGGTGGAGCGGGCTCTGATGCTCCGGTACTGTCTTCCTGATGGTAGGAGCTGGAAGAGACTGTGGGAGGGGTGGGTGGGGTCCTTCACGATGCTGTTGGTTTTGCTGGAGCATCGTGCAAGGAAAATGTCCAGGATGGATGGGAGAGGGGCACCGATGATCTTTGCAGCCGTGTTCACTGTCCGCTGGAGGGTCTTGCGGTCAGCAGCACTGCAGTTCCCGTACCAGACAGTGATGCAGCTGGTCAGCACACTCTCAATGGTGCCCCTGTAGAATGTGCTGAGGATGGGTGGTGGGAGACTTGCTCTTTTCAGCCGGCGGGGAAAGTGTAGGCGCTGTTGTGCCTTCTTGGAGAGTGACATGGTGTTGGTGGTCCAGGTGAGATCCTCCGTGATGTGCACCCCCAGGAATTTAGTGCTGCTGACTCTCTCCACAGTCGAGCTGTCGATGGTCAGTGGGGGGGTGGTCAGTGGAGTTCCTCCTCCTGAAGTCCATCACAACCTCCTTTGTCTTCTCCACATTTAGGGACAGATTGTTAGCGCCACACCATTCAGCCAGCTGTGCCACTTCCTCTCTGTAGTACGTTTCATCGTTGTTGCTGATGAGACCTACCACTGTTGTGTCATCAGCAAACTTGATGATGTGGTTGGAGCTGAACTTGGCAGTGCAGTCATGGGTCAGCAGTGTGAAGAGCAGCGGGCTAAGCACACAGCCTTGTGGGGCACCTGTGCTCAGTGTGGTAGTGCTCGAGGTGTTGTGGCCGACACGGACTGACTGAGGTCTTCCGGTTAAAAAGTCCAGGATCCAAAAAGCATATTTTCTTAGCGATAGATACTATTTACACTAAGTGCAAATAGCATATTTTCTTAGTGATATACAGGTGCTGTCATTATTAGAATACACAAAAAGTTGATTTATTTCACTAATTCCATTCAAAAAGTGAAACTTGAAATATACATTCATTCCACACAGCTATATATTTCAAGTGTTTATTTCTTTTCATTTTGATTTATAACACTATGAAAACCCCAAATTAAAATAGAATATTGTGAAAAGGTTCAATATTGAAGACACCTTGCCACACTTAATCAGCTAATTAACTCAAAACACCTGCAAAGGCCTATTTCTCATACTACTACACAATATTGCACTTGAATTTCAGACAACCATTGATTGCACAAGGAGGGCAAGACACAAAAGGTAGCAAAAGAGGCTGGCTGTTCACATTAAGCACATAAAACAGTACGCAATAAACAAAACCCATAACGTATTGAGTGTAAATTATAGTTTTAGCTGTCGCATTCCTTGTGTCAAATTTGAACAACAGACAGCTAGAAGCGTTCGCCTGGGCTAAAGACAAAAAGGACTGGATGCCAGTGGTCCAAAGTTATTTCTCTGGAAAGTCAATTTTGCATTTCCTTTGGATAGGGTCCCAAGCTGGAGGAAGAGAGGAGAGGCCAGAATCCCTTGCTTGAGGTCAGTGTAAAGTTTCCAGTAGTGATGGTTTGGGGTGCCCTCTGCTGGTGTTGGTCCACTGTGTTTTCTGAGCCAAGGTACCCGATATTTTATTTTCAACTTTTGGAGATGATTATTTCCAACAGGACTTCATGCACACAGTGCCAAAGCTTACCTAAGGACCATTGAATTGGCCAATAAATGCTATGGGGTATTGTGAAGAGGAAGATGCTTTCAGAAGAGCGATGTGGGCTCTCATATGAGATTTGAAAAGAGAGAAAAAAAAGTTTGTCAAAAGTTCATACTTTTCAGCAGATTTCTAAAAATCCTTTCTTTGTTTGGTCGAACTTTTTCTGGGTCGATTATTAGTTGTCTTCAATAAGAAATAAACATACACTGTGTGGAATGAATGTATACATACCATTTTTGAATGGAATTAGTGAAATAAATCTATGATATTCGCCACTAAAACTGATGTTAAACGAGCGTCTTTTCGCAATCGTCCCAATAATACGTTGGTGGGCGGAGTTAGTGTAAATAGCCTTTGCCAACAAGGCGGGCTATTTGCAGTTAGTGTAAATAGCTTAGTGTAAATCAAATTTTTAAATGTCATATAAATAAAATAAAATAAAATAAAATTAAAAATAAATAAATATTTTTTTAAATAAATATTTAATCAAATTAAAATTAAAAAATAAATAACTAAAAATGCAATAGCAGTCATGACATTATACTGTACCTATTTTTATTTTTATTTTATTTTGAGGTGAAATGTCAGATGTTTTCATGTGACATTTTCGTGAGGTCAGGGTGGCCTAACATGCATGTTTCATTCATTTTTACTGTCTTCTCCTGACAGAGAGGCGACTCGTCATCCTCCGCCTGTGTTTCTGCTGGTTAATTATTAGCTAGGACAGATGAAGCTCTAACAGTGTGACCTGGTTAAGATTCCCTCCTGTGATCACAGCATTTCAGCTTCACTCTTCACATTTACAGTCTGAATTTAGTCAACTTTAGCTCGTTCCTCACAATTTTATGCAGTCTATGGCCTTCGAGACACACTTTTTAGAGCAGCGTCTAATTCCACCTAGTTATTTGCAATGAAAAGTTTTCATTATTAAACAGCAGAAATTATTCATCATTGATTCTGCAGTAAACGTATATAAACAAGCATGAAAACTGATTTTATGAAGGTCTATGACTGGAGTTTAATAATTAAGATGACTCATGTTCACAGCTGAAATCTGAACATGAGTCTGTGTTCCACACATTTTCTTTTCTTTGAACCACTGCCTATAATAGAGACTGCACTTACTGAAAAGGACAGATATGGTATATTCACATGGTATATTTGACCTTTTCCTTTAACTCATATTAAGTGCAAACTGAACTTTTTTGTGCTGTGAAACCGAGTGCCGAAGTACATTATAAAAGCTTCTGGGAAACATTCATTCAATGCAAATATGCTCTTAATAACATCTGACTTCTTCAGAGAAAGACATCAAGTGCCGTTCATTAATGACCACTTCCACGCTCTCCACAAGCATCTGTTTCGAGTCATTTGGGTTAATCACATCCTACTGGCCAATCACAAGCAGAACATCTAATGAAGACAGTGATGTGAAGTTCCTCTGAGTGCAGTATAACGTGATATAGTTATGCTCGTTACCCAACCGACAGCCTTCATTGCAATAAATAATAATGACGGTTCAGTCTTGACCTAATTGCAGCCTCACAGAGGCAATAAAAGACTGGAAACTGGGTTAATATGAAGCTTTAAGGAGATTGCTGTCATCATATCTCACCCTCATGTCGATATAAACCTGAACGGCTTTCATAAAAGTGGTCCATATGTCTTCTGAAGCCATATGATTGCTTTGTGTAAGAAACGGATCAGTGACAGAGCAGCTGAACTGGAGATTCATGAATGAATCATTCAATCCCAGTTTTATGAACTGAATCAGGTGATTCCGAGATCCGAAAAATAAAATAAAATAAAATTATATATTATCTAAAATGTAAAGTATTTATTTATCATAGTATTATTTATTGTATCTTAATTCATACTGATTTAAACTGTAATTCTATATTTTCAGTAATGAAAATCTCCATTAAGAATAATGGGAACAAAACATAAGAATGTTCAGAACATTCTGACAAGGTTCTCTGTTATGAACAAGCATTCTTCCAGTATTGTCAATAGAGTGATATCTGGGTTTCATAATGTTAATGTTCTCAAAACATTAGCACAAAAAACATTATTTAAAAACTGTTCATGGAACTTTCTACTGATAAGTTGGATGTTCATCAAATTTTTTAAAATGTTTCAAATGTTATATTTTGTTTCAGAACATTCCGAAAATGCTAAAGGGCACCTATTATGCCCCTTTTTATATATGTCTCAGGTGTCCCCAGAATGTGTCTGTGAAGTTTCAGCTCAAAATAACCCACAGATCAATTATATTATATAATTTTGAAAATGCCTATTTTGAGTGGAAGCAGAAACACGCTGTTTTCATGCATGTCTCTTTAAATGCAAATGAGCTGCTCTCCCCGCCCCCTTTTCCAGAACAGCTCATATCTCAGATCTCTGCCAAAAACATCTGTTTGGTTTTGATAATCATGTACAGTATCTCACAAAAGTGAGTACACCCCTCACATCAATTTAGTATATTTTTTCAAGGCAATCATTTAATTTATGCATAGCAGACGCTATCCAAAGCGACTTTTCATTCAGTTACAGTTTTACATTTGACAGCTCTTGCTTTCCCTGGGATCGACCCATATCTTGGCGTTGCTACGCCATGCTCTACCATTTGAGCTAAGGAAAGCTAAAGCTACAGAAATGAAACTTGGATATATTTTAGAGTAGTCAATCAAGTCAAGTACCTTTATTTATATAGCTTTTAACAATACAGATTGTGTCAAAGCACTTAACAGCAGTTGGAGGATAGAGTGTCAAATATTTAAGATTAAACTCAATTTTCAGTTAAGGGCATTTCTTATTGAATTTGGAGATGTCTGTCTAAAGTTTATAAATAGTATCTGTGAAATCAAATTGACATACGCTAGAAATTAAGTGTCCAACTGAGCAAGCCAGAGGCGACAGCGGCATGGAACCAAAACTCCCTCTGAGACAGAATGGAGAAAAAAACCTTGGGAAAACCAGGCTCAGCGGGGGGCCAGTTCTCCTCTGGCAGGATATTATTGTTTATTCATTGTTTACTTATTGTTTTAATTAAATTTTTAAATGTATAAATGATTATATTTCTATTTTTATATTGTTGCAATTTCACAATAATAGTATTATGTAGTTAGGTATTTTATTATTATATTTTTAGTTATTTGTTTTATTTTTAGTTTTATGTATTTTAGTCGAGGTCTAGTGTCTCTGGGATATCGCTGACATCAGGGCCGCAGACATATCTCCCGGCGCCGACGTCCATTGAGTAGTCAATGTGTAACTTGTATAGCAGCAAATATTTACTGCCTCTGAAAATAACTCAACATACAGCCATTATTGTCAAAAAAGCTGTAACAAAACTATACACCCTAAGTGATAACAGCTATACATGTTTAACATGCAAAGCCACATGTCCTTTCATCAAGTCTGTTTTTGTCTGCTGACAGGACCATACAACAGTGTGTGTATCTTGTTTTAAAGCAGTTCAAATTTGGTGCTTTGAGTACAATTCTCTCATACTGACCACTGGATGTTCAACATGGCACCTCATGGCAAAGAACTCTCTGAGGATTTGAAAAATTTGAATTGTTGCTCTCCACAAAGATGGCAGAGGCTATAAGAAGTTCGGTAACAGCCTGGAACTGAGTTACAGTACAGTGGCCAGGGTCATACAGAGGTTTTCCAAGACGGGTTTCACTCGGAACAGGCCTCGCAAGGGTCGATCAAAGAAGTTGAGTCCTTGTGCTGTGCATCAGGTGCAGAAGCTGGCTTCAAAAAACAGATGCATGAGTGCTGCCAGCATTGCTTTAGAGGTTGCAGAAGTGGAAGGTCAGCTTGTCAGTGCTCAGACCATACGCCACACACTGCAACAAGTCGGTTTGCATGGCCGTTGTCCCAGAAGGAAGCCTCTTCTGAAGCTGGCTCACAAAAAAGCCTGCAAACAGTTTGCTGAAGACAACCTGGCCAAGAGCATGAATTACTGGAACCATGTCCTGTGGTCTGATGAGTCTAAGGTAAACTTGTTTGACTCAGATAGTGTCCAGCATGTGTGGTGACGCCCTGGTGAGGAGTACCAAGAAAATTGTGCCTTGCCTACAGTCAAGCATGGTGGTGGTAGCATCATGGTCTGGGGCTGCATGAGTGCTGCTGGTACTGGGGAGCTGCGGTTCATTAAGGGAAACATGGATTCCAACATGTTCTGTGACATTCTGAAGCAGAAGATGATGCCCTCCCTTCAGAAACTGTTTTCCAATATAACAACCACCCCAAACACACCGCCAAGATGACAACTGCCTTGCTGCTGAAGGTGAAGGTGATGGAGTGGCCAAGTATGTCTCCAGACCTGAACCCTATTGAGCACATGTGGGGCATCCTCAAGCGGAAGGTGGAGAAGCACCATGTGTCTAACATCCAGCAGCCGTGATGTCATTATGGAGGAGTGGAAGAGGATGCCAGCAACAACCTGTGCAGCTCTGGTGAATTCCATGCCCAGGAGGATTAAGGCAGTGCTAGATAACAATGGTGCCCCTACAAAATATTGAAACTTTGGACACAGTTTTGACATGTTCACTTAGGGTGTACTCATTTTTGTTGCCAGTTATTTGGACAATAATGGCTATATGTTGAGTTATATTTAGAGGACAGTAAATTTGTACTTCTATACAAGCTGCACATTGACTACTCTAAAATATATCCACGTTTCATTTGTGTAGTATTGTCCCTTGAGAAGATTTTTTTTGAGAAATTTTTGCTGAAACTGTATATCCTGCTGAAATGATGTGTTTTAAAGCCATGGCTGTCAGTGTTTGGTATCGTTTGAATTTTATCAATTCCGATTCTGATTCGATTAAATAATGATTTATTTAATATATAGAAACATTTATTCTATGTCTCTTTTTTGCAAACCATTTAGTTGCAGCTGAATACCATGAACAAAAAACAGGCTACATAAAAACTGAACTCTTTAAGAGCTGTTTGTGTGCAAAATAGAACTGCGTGATTCTGGATAAATTGAGGTTTTAGTTTTTAGTTTTTTTTCAATGGAAGTTGTGGTTCTCTCATGATTCTAAAGAAAAAAACATTAGACAACTAAACAAAATCACATGTAATTTATGAATGAATGATTCAATGACTCACTCAAGATGTACTTGTTTCATTACTGGATGAATCAGTGTTCTTGAACAAATCTCTTGTATGATTCAAAGACAAATACATTTTAACAGCCCCTTTTCGCCACCTACTGGCGTAACAATGTAATCGATAAATCTTCATTTGAAGTGTCAAATTACTTTCAAAAGGTGATTTACTCTATTTTAATCGCTACCGTACATATCAGAGTTCATATCTGAACTATAACTTATCCCAGTACTTCTGTGATTTGAATGTTTGTAACAGAAATAATGATACTGTGTGGTTGAAAAGACTGAAGCTGTTTCATTCACGACAGATGACAGCTGCTCTCTAGTCTCAGCCTCAGACGTCACGCCCACGGAACGTTGGCTAAACATCTGATGCATATGGCACACTTTTCTGGAAACACTTCAGGAATGTCGAAGTCGTCATCTGACTGGTTGAATTTAACCAGATTTCCAGGAGACGCGAGTGTCGCGTTTATTTTCGGTCCGCCGGGAAACAAAGATGCCGTGGCGCCAAACCCCCTCACGAAAGAAGAAAGCCGTTGTGTTTACAAATGTGATGACGAACATATCAGGGTCAACTAAACGCTGTATTTTCAAAAGTATGTGAAATATTTAAAGTTCGCGGCATAGAATCTTTAAAATACATCCGAGAGTTTCACACATCGGTCTGTTATTGTGGCGACATTTCCATGCCCCGAAACGTGACGCTGAACGAAACTAACTGTTTGACATGTCGGTCAAACGGCCTCATGGGCGGGCCATGGCCAATGAAAGTGGACATCTATTCCAGACCTTCAGCCGTCAGTCTGAAGGTCTGGCTACGCGAGACTAGCTGCTCTCTTTAGGTCAGCAGCAGCGCGAACGCAGCTTAAATGTTCAAATCACACTGACTGGTGTGATCGTGCGCTGCACGGACGAACCAAGTGATCACAACATTGATCGCACATGTCAAAGGTTGAGGAATGAAACAGACTAATCATTGTAATTTAGGAATAGAATAACGTTGGTGTTTGAATCGTGTTCACGATCTTTAACGATCTATTAAATTAAAGTGCTTTGTCATGTTGGTGATGACACCTCTCTTGCAACATAGCTATCACAGATATTATACTTAGCTTTTTTGGCTTCTGATAGCAAATGTAGCCAAACTTTGGAGTGCCTAGATTAGTGAGCAAGATCTTCTTCTTCTTTTGTGTTTAATGGGAGTTGGCAAACCAGCTTAAGGTGCATTTCCGCCACCTACTGTGATGGAGTGTGAGGCCGCGATGAACGAAAGTATTATATACTATAAAAAAATAAAAATAATAATAATAATAATATTAAAACAACCAACCAACCTAAATTTTTCTAATCAAATCAGTATCTCTCAAATATTTTAGAAGAAAATCATAAACCCTTAACTGTTTCTGTGCATTCTGAAATATATTCTTAACTGAAATGTCATTGATTTCCATATCTCTTAGTTTTTCAACAAACTGCTTTCTTTCACTATTATATGCCTCACAATGTAAGAGCACATGTTCAACTGTTTCTGTTATTCCACAGTAATTGCAGCAATCTGACTCACTTTTTCCTATTATATGCAATGAATAATTAAGGTTAGAGTGTCCTATACGGATCCTGGTTATAACAGTATCTTCTCTTCGGTTTCCATATACCTTTCTTTCAATCCCCATTTTATGTTGAATGCTAAATAGGTGTCTCCCTTTTGACTCTTTATTCCATACATTTTGCCACATACTTCCAACTGCTGTTTTAATAATACCTTTTACTTCTGTTTTACTTAAAGGAATTTCTATGTCAATCTCTTCTTTTCTCAATGCTGACTTAGCCAGTGAGCAAGGTCCAGGCAGATCACTAGTTCAGGTCCTCACAGATGAAGAAAAAAAAAAGATAGGTGGAATGGAAATTTTAATTTGACAACAAGTATCCGATTCCTGACCTTAAGT
The DNA here is from genome assembly GCA_027422415.1 of Schizothorax lantsangensis. Classification (NCBI taxonomy): domain Eukaryota; kingdom Metazoa; phylum Chordata; class Actinopteri; order Cypriniformes; family Cyprinidae; genus Schizothorax; species Schizothorax lantsangensis. The sequence goes on from CM049860.1 coordinate 3,054,019, forward strand.
ATCTGATTCTGGAATCGGAATCGATTTTCGATTCCCAACCCTAATCACACAGCATGTGAGTATTAAACTAAGTTTTCTTTCACACGTTTATGTTAAAAACACGCATAAGTTACAAAAACACAGTCGGTTATTGTCTGTGAAGGTAAACAGCCGGGAAAGAAATCCATGTTTATATTAGATCTGTGTATCAAGTGACAGCAGTGTAATATACAGTACCTACTGCTGTCTACGCTGTTAAAATGATGGAAACAATAAAATAAAAGCAGAAAATCACTCCCTGCTCTTCCAGAATAACGTCTACAGCTTTAATAAGAAGACATTTCTTATTTGAATGCTGCTTTTAAATGAAGATACACATGGTGGATTGTGTGCGGCTCACTCAGGGCGGAGTCTCAGCTAATAGTGCAGTGTCTGTCAACAGTTGTGGGTGGGGCTTATAAAATGTGATGTCACACTTTACGGATTCTGTGATTGGTAAGCTCTGGCACTGCTTATGATTTATGGGAAGAAAAAAAAAAAGAATCGGGTGGAACAGGTCAGACTTCTGTGACGGTACTAATAAACTGAATGTTTTTTAAAACACACAATAACCAGGTCTATATTTTGAATGCAGAAAGAATCACAATAAATGTATTACTTTATGTTGAAACTGTGTAATCCAAATGGATGGAAGTTTTCTATGCAACTCAAATGCATAAATTTTAAATTTAGACCAAAATATTTTAACTGAATGGACAACAGTGATGAGACCAATCGTTATGGTTATGAAACGCTTCTTTTCAACATTCAGACAACATCTTTTATGATTCCTTTGCTGATTGACCCTGTTCTTGAGCTCCGGATGCTGCTGTACAGAGCCGTTCACACAGAACAGTCTTATTCACAGGCCTGTAAAATAATGACCAAAATTGCTTAAAATGACCTCCTCAAACTCTTCCTCATGTCCGCTCATATTCATGCATAAGTTACCTAACAAACGGCCCTTCTGCATCACTACAGGAAGTAGGTTAATTTAATGCAGGTTGGTTTATCATCCACTTCATCTACATGGAGGAAAACAAGCAGAATCTGCAGACTTTCTCATGTTTTACGAGCTGATTTTACCATATATATATATATATATAAAAAATAAAAAAATATATATATTATAATTATATTTAAATATATATTACATTTTCCATGGTGGTCATCTGGGTGACTATTTTCTAAAGACCTTTTTTTGTATACCAATCAGAGCAAAAAAAAATAAAATAAATAAATAAATGTATATTTTTTTATTTCAGTATAAAATGACTAAACAGTAGCAGAGGGTTAAATATCCCTGCGACTGCACTGTAAATAATCTGACCAAAACAAAAATGCAAGAGACGAGTTATATGCGCCGTAGAGCTCTGTGAACGACAGCCTTTAAACACCACAATGAAAGCTGCAGATCTTTCAGCACAGACTGCATGTAAACCTGTCTGTTTATCACTCACCGATCCTCAGAAATCACAAAGCAAATGCAGCTCATACGTCACAGTTACTGATACACATCTACTGAAGGACAGATGCAATTTAGCCTGCTTTATTGACTAAAAAGAGGGCTCACAACCTGTTGTTCTTACACAAAGAAATATTGCTCTCTGTTTCAGATAAGAGACTGAGCTCCTTGAGGCTGAAATCCTACAAGCAGGCAAGTCAGGGGTGAAACTTTAAAATAAGGAAATATAATGAATTCATGCATGCAAAAAACTGAAAAGTAATAATGACAGCTAAATATCTATAAAATAATATGATATCAAATATTAAAATTCATGACAATGTTTGAAAATTAAAAATTGATATTAAGAAATCTCATGATTCATTTTCTCAGATGAAATAAAAAAAATAAACACTTAATTTTTTATATAATATTTTTTGATATAATAACAGCCAGATATTATCTAGCGTAATATTAAAAAATATTAAAATTCATTACAAGATTAGAAAATTAAGATGTGATGGAAAGTAAGAAATATTAGTAAAGTAAGAAAATCATGATTTGATGGCCAGGAAGAAATATGAATGATTAATACATTTTCTCAGATAAAAGATAAAAAAATATATATACATTTTAATATAACATTTGATACAATAACAGGAAACACACACACACACACACACACACACACACACACACACACACACACACACACACACACACACACACACACACACACACACACACACACACACACACACACACACACACACACACCACACACACACACACACACACACACACACACACACACACACACACACAAATGGTCTTAATGATTAGACCATTAAGACTTGCTGGCCAGTAAAAAAAAATAAAAAAAATAAAATAAAATGATGATCTGTATATTTTCTAAATTCCACTTAAAGCAGATGTGTAAAATAAATAAATGTTTACTAACATTAAAGTACATACATTTGTTTCCCCAGACATAATTATTGAAAATGATATAAAAGTGTGTGTGTGTGTGTGTATGTGTGAATGCACCTTCATTACATGTGGGCAGTAAGAGTCACTCTGATACTACATGGAAAGTCACTAGTTTCTTTTCACTAATGCATGTGAAGGCAGCAGTACAAATAAAAGAACACACTCTCCAGTTTAACCTGGACATGTGGACGGATAATTAGCACAGAAAATAAACAGTACAGTGTGTTCGTGACAGAATGCTGAAAAACAACACTGCAGACAAACCCAATCATTAGGACTGAACATCACATCTAATATAAGCAGGTGATCAGACGGGATGTACAGTAGGTGTTTAAAGCAGATGGACCCAGGTTGCTATAGTAATGACGTCAGGTTTTAGCACGAGGTCAAACTGGGAAATCTGTGCTCTGTATGTAGAGCTGTGCTGCTGCTTCATCACTGCACAGGTCAGACCAAAGCTAAAGCCATCAGAGGATTGACCAACTTCTTATTATTGTTGTGTTCTCTTCTCAGCACCTATTCTTAACCTCTGTGGCGCAGGCAGTGTGACGTCACACACGTCAGGACCAGGATGATGAAATAAACCACCTGCACTGCCAATCAAATCTCAGCTAACCAGATTTCACCCACAGAAACGCTGTTTGTATGGAATTTGTGTGCTTTATTTCACACAATAAGAAGAGAATGTTACACACTGTAAAAAATATTTTTCTACTCCAATCCCCTTAGTTTTATTTACAAGAAAATAAAACTTAAACTTAACTTAGAATTAATGTCACTTGCTGTTTCTTTGTAATTGTTTGTGAAATTCACGAACAATTTCTGTGTGAAAATTGTTCATAAATTGTTATTTGTTGTAAAATAAAATAAAATAAAATAAATTACAAAAAAAAGAGATTGAAATAAAATAGAAATGGAAGATGTAGACATGGGGGAAGCCATGTGATTCTTGTATTAAATCTAATAAATCTCTACAGCTTTGATGAATTATTCAGACACATTTTTGATTTTCATCTGTTTTAGTTACACTAAGTATGGGATGGTAAGCTTTTTGTTTTGGAAAGAAATTAAAACGTTTATTCAACAAGAACACATTAAATTGATCGAAACTGACAGTAAAGACATTTATAACATTACAAAATTGCTGTTCTTTTGACGTTTCTTTTCATCAAAGAATCCTGAAAAATACAATGTATCACCGTTTCCATACAAATATTTGGCAGCACAATTGTTTTCAACATTGATAATAATAATCAGAAATGTTTCTTGAGCAGCAAATCAGCATATTAGAATGATCTCTGAAGATCATGTGACACTGAAGACTGAAGTAATGATGCTGAAAATTCAGCTTTGATCACAGAAATAAATTACAGTTTAACATATATTCAAATAGAAAACAGCTATTTTAAATAGTAATAATATTTCACAATATTACTGTTTTTACTGCAATGGGTGAGCATAAGAGGCTTCTTCCATTAACAAATTTTAAAGACCGACACTCATTGAACAGATGTGTATATTATTGCTATATATGAGATTATAGAAAAGAAGCACACACTACAATGTTCTTCAAATCAAGAAAAGCAGATCACAATAGGCTGTTTGAAAGTGGCTGATGTGTGTGGATACAGCTGTGCACCTTTATATGATCGTGTATTAAAACTAGCATTATTAAGATGCTTGATCTCCTACAGAGCAAAGGGAACATTGGTCACTACCAGTGAATGGACAAAGAGTAGATGGAAAAGAGCAGAGGATGAAGAAGGAACAGCATGAGAGGTGGTTTAAGAGTGTGCCGTGTGGTGGCGTAGTGCCTACGTGGTTCTTCCTGAGCAGAGAGGTTAGACGACATGTAAGAGGGCTTGGAAACATTAACAGCGAGGGTGTGTGTTGACGTCAATTAGTGGAAGAAACTGCATTAGGTTTTTTTCGTTGGTCACTGAAATGTACCGGTGGAGGAGGCTTTTAAACAACAAAGGCTTTGGAAAAACATGCATCTACCTACATTTCTCCAAAAAAGTACCTACAGTACATTTACAGTACATACAGCAGCTGAAATGAACACTAGTGGCATAAAAACACCAACAACTTTTATTCCTTTTCACACAAAGTATGATTACTGGAGCAGATTATTGATTAACTGACTCATTTTCATGTATTTCCGTGCACAATACTATGTTATGATCTCAAAACACTTTTACCATATAGTGCATGATTTGCTAATACATAATACATTTTGATGTTTGCATCACGTAACCAGCTTCATATGTTTGTCTTTTCTGCCGTAGTAAACTTGCTCGGTAGTGCACCCGGTACAGCATTGCACATGTGATGTGAAGCGCTCCTGTGAAACACGAGTCACGATAAAAGAGCTCAAAGACTTGTAGAAGCAATATAAAATGACATGGTTGCTTCAGCAAATGTGTTTTTATCTCATGCTTACTTTTGTTAACACTATCTGAGGATTTAGTTATGTTATTTTCACACATGATACAGCATTAACCTTTTAGTGCCTATCATTTCCAAACTGTTGTGATACAAACAACAACCAATGTAATAAAACATTGTCAGATTCACATTCATCAGCGTCAGATAAAACTGAACTCACTTTTAGATCCACTCACTGGACATTTCAATTAGAAGGTGTTGTAAAATGCCCAAAAAGCAGCATAATATAATTTTACAGAAATGTCACAAAAGTCATATTTTTCAAATGAGCCTGAGTTATTTAATTCATTTTTTTTTAAAGCGGGTCTCCTCAATGACAATAATTAAACAACAGTACCAAAAAACGTTTTTTTTTCTAAAGTGACAATGTCCAATATGATACTAATGCCCACAAATACGGAAGCGCATGAAACATTATTTTTTTGGTCTTTTTTTATGATTGTTAGTCTTATTTTTCTTAAATTGTTTTCTCAAGATCTCAGCATAGCTAACTTAATATATGAAAGCCGATAAAGTTAAACATGTTTATATATCAAACTTTAAATATAGAGCTGTGATAATATATTTGACTTCTTTTCATCTTGTGAAGCCAAAAGCTGCATGTTTGAAACAAATCCATCATTAAGACATTTTAACTTTAAACCATTGCTAAAATATGAGTCCATAATCCATAATAACGCTTCCTCCAGTGAAAAAGTGTTCTGGTCTGAATCAGGAGAGAAAATCTGCACAGATCAAGCACCGTTTACAAGACCAAAACAGCTCTAAACAATATGTGGCTGGATTTTGAAGTGAGAGACTAACACTGTAAAAAAAAATGTTTTGAGCACACTTAAAAGTTTAAGGCAAGCAGCTTCAACAGATTTTTGAGTTTTCTCAACTTTTAAGTTTTATAAACTTAAAACAACAAGTTGAGAAAACTCAAAAATCTGCTGAAGCTGGTTGCCTTAAACTTTTTAAGTTTGCTCAACTTTTTTTTACAGTGTACAGGAGATGGACTTTTTCACTGGAGGAAGTGTTATTATGGATTATAGACTATGGTTAAAAACGTCTTGATGGATTTGTGTCAGGTTTAGTCTTCTCCAGATGTTAACTGATGGACTGGAGTGGTGTGGATTATTGTGATGTTTTTATCAGCTGTTTGGACTCTCATTCTGACGGCACCCATTCACTGCAGAGATCTATTGCTGAGACACTGATGTAATGCTACATTTCTCCTAAATCTGATGAAGAAACAAACTCATCTTGGATGGCCTGACGGTGAGCACATTTTCGGCAATTTTTCATTTTGGGTGAACTATTCTTTTAATGCAAGCATACATTATTGTTTGTTTGTTTGTTGATAATTTGAGGTACACAAACTGGAAAAAATGACTCTCACCGTCTGACCGATTAGACTTTACATCCTGACTCAATGCATCCGCTGTGGTGCGGGTCTTTCAGCAGGTAGACTGATGATTCATATCATGACGTAGCAGACAGATGCTGGCACAAGAGTTTTCATATCCCTGGCACAAGCATCTGAGGGTCAACAGGCTACACGTGTCCACATTTCTCTCTCTACGTATGGCTGGCAGCCGGTCTCTTTCATCCCGAGGCGTCTGACGCACAAACACATGGGCAGAGACTGCGCTGGACCCGATCGATTTTAGAAACCAACAGCAAACCAAGACGTACACACACACAAACACACACACAGAGCGGCCAACAGTGGAGCTTTATAGTTTAGGAGACCACGGGCCGTTTGCTCCATCAGTCGTTGCCTAGTGAACAAACAAGCCAGTCCGGTCACTGTTGTCAAGGTTTTCTAAAGTCCACATTCACAACTGCATAAATAAATTGTGAAAATTGTTCACACGTCAAACTTGGTGGCGTCAAACACTTGCATAAATACGGTATAAAATAGACCCGACTCTTGCATCATTTCAAATCATTTTCAAATTACACACATTTCTTTCTCGGCATGAGGTGCGTTCAGCTTTTCTGAATGGCAATAGAGAGGTTTATCAACCTGCGAGACGGCCATATGTGTTATTAGGAGCGAGAGCAGCCAGAAATAGCAGCACAAGGCTCCTGAGAAATCCATTAGTGCAAATAACATCTGCTTTGCTCAAACACAGAGTCTGCTCTCTCTCTCTGCGCTGATGGGATCATGGAGGGATAGAGATGGGCATTCTGGGGATTTTGGGAGCGGAGTGTGCTTTATTAACAAGCTCATGGTTTAGACACACAGAGATACCCGGGAGAGCGACGCCGTGATCAAATAACAGCTGATTAACATACTTGACTCTGCTGAGACTTGCACATGTGAATTAGCAAATATAATATACTAATAAATAAGTTTTGCGATTGCTGTATTCACACGTGCCCAAAAGATCTGCACCAAAGGGGGATTCAATCGAACCAAACAAGACAGGTGTGAATACACCCTTAATGTTTTTGATAGTCTCTTCTGCTAACCAAGGTTGCATTTATATGATTAAAAACACAGTAAAAACAGTAAAATTACGAAATATTTTTACTGCTGTTTTTCATTGGAAAATATGTTAAACTGTAATTTATTTCTGTGATCAAAGCTGAATTTTCAGCATCATTACTCCAGTCTTCAGTGTCACATGATCTTCAGAAATCATTCTAATATGCTGATTTAGTGCTCAAGAAACATTTCTGATTATTATCAAAGTTGAAAACAGTTGTGCTGCTTCATATTTTTGTGGAAACCGTGATCGATTTTATTTTTCAGGATTCACAGATGAATAGAAAGTTCAAAAGAACTGCATTTATTTGAAATATAAATATTTTGTAACATTATAAATGACTTTTCTGGCACTTTTGATCATTTTAATAAATCCTTACATTTTTATAAATATTATATATATATATATATATACAGTATATACGGTGGCCTATAAGTGCAAAACAAATCACAATTCTGAAAACAAAATAACAAATTACAAACGCAAATGCAAATATAAAAAACAAAATAACAATTCAGAAAACACAACAACAATCCCGAAAACATTACAACAAGTCAGAAAACACAACGACAAATCGGAAGAGGTAGGTATAGTTTGAGACAGCGCCATTGGTTTGGGAATAGATTACTCACTGCTGACTGGACGAGACATCTGTCAATCAAGGTAAAGGAAGAACCAGAAGAAGCACAGCAGAGTCAACTGAAGCATCAGCTCCAGTGGCACAGATGGTAAATCACGAGTAATGTCTTTTTGACGCGATCGACCAGTGGTTCGATCCCACCTTTGGCCGATTGGCCGAACTTTTTTTTTTCTCTCCCTTTTCAAATCTCATATCGCATCGTAAAAGGCATTTATTTTCAATAAAAATGAAGGAAATAATAAAAAAGTTGAAAATAAAGTATCGGGTAGAGGGTAGGTGCAGAGAGGGCTTTATATTGTACCAATCGGCATCCATTTAATAATTTGAATTAAAATTATAATTCACACTCAATACCTCATTATTGCATACTGTTTTATAATGTACTACAATACTGAAGTGCAGATAATTGCCACTATTTGCAACAAGTAACGTTAGTATACATAGCAGAACATCCTGCTATTTTAACATAGTGTAAAACCCTACCCGATACTTTATTTTCAACTTTTTGATTATAACAATATAATTTTTATTGAAAATAAATGCCTTTATGCGATATGAGATTTGAAAAGGGAGAGAAAAAAAAAGATCGACCAAAGGTGGGATAGAACCGCTGGTTGATCGCGTCAAAAAGACATGACACACGATTTACCATCTGCACCACTGGAACTGATGTTTCAGTTCACTCTGCTGTGCTTCTTGTGGTTCTGTACACCTTGATTGACAGATGTCTCGTCCAGTCAGCGGTGATTAATCTATTCCCAAACCAATGGCGCTGTCTCAAACTATACCTACCTCTTCCGGTTTGTCTGATTTGTCGTTGTGTTTTCTGACTTGTTGTTTTGCTTTCGGATTTGTCATTGTGTTTTCTGAATTGTTATAATGTTTTGGGAATTGTTATTGTGTTTTCTGAATTGTTATTTTGTTTTTTATATTTGCATTTGCGTTTGTAATTTGTTATTTTGCTTTCTCAATGGTGATTTGTTTTGCACTTATAGGCCACCGTAAGTATATATATATTTTTTCTTTTCTTTTCTTACCCCAAACTTTACAATGGTTTTGTGGTTTATCACAGTTTACACAAAATGTTAAGCAGCAAAAATGGTTTTCAACATTGATAATGATCAGAGCAGCAAATCAGCATATTAGGAAACAATAATAAAAAAGAAACATGCACACTGGATGAATTATTCAATAACATCTATAATATGCAGAAAATAGACAATGGTGAATTTTCATTTCATGCTGACTTTAATAAATATCTTTTAGATCATACGATTGATGACAATCATGTGATCATTCTTAAATCATGTTGGTGAACATGATCATCAAGTTTGACAGTTTTTCAATTCAAATTTTCAGTCAAATGATGCTGATAATATAATATGAATAGTATAAAAAGCACAAGTATTTTCACTAGTGTTCTCAGACGTTATGAATGGAGCGTGGCGGATCAGACTCACATTAAGGCCAGGCCCAGGTAGTTGGCAGTGCTGCCCCAGTACATGGGGTTCTCCATCACATTAAAGGGGAAACCAGTCACCTTCTGATCCATGAGGATGCCAAAATAGTCCCCTGTTTAAGGATAAAAAGAGAATCATGAATCAAATAATTCCACATGTATCGTTCACACACAAACTAATTATGGTCCTGAATGTCACATGTTGAGCCTGAAAAACACTGCTTTCACAGGCAGCATATGGAGGAAAGAAGGCATCATGTACATCTAAATTTAGTGTCAAGACTATAAATAATCTTGTTCAATGTTCCCTCCTATTTACTCTTCTTACACAACCTAATGTATAGCTGCACAATTAACATCTTTATATTGTGTAGAGACTTCATATCCTCAGCTCTATAAATATATTGCAATTACAGAAACAGATTGTGATTTCAATTCAGCATATCAAAAATATAAATAAATATAAAAATATTTTAAATAAATGCTGTTGCACACAAAATAACACGCATACAGTATGTATATAACAAACATTTGATAATATGCATGTTATTTTGTGTGCAACAGCATTTATTTATATATTTTTAGTGAAACAAATTAGGGGAAAAAAAGTAACTATGCTAATTAATCGCACAATTTTCATCGTGAGTAATTCCACCTAAAATTAAAGTTTTTAAATACACTTTTATAATGCACTAATTTCACAATCAATCTTCAAATGAATGTAGAAACAACAAAGAGTATATTTGTTTAACAGCATCTTTTTTAATTACTGAAGGCCAGTATTACTGATGTCTCTATGAAACTGTTCTTTTTTTCCTAATATTTAACCATTGACCATTGTCATTTAACATTACAGTATAATTGAGAGCTATCAATTTTAACATTTATTAGACTTAAAAAAATAACTTCTAATTTAAGTGAACTAAAACAATCTTCACATAAACCCATTATAATAAATATCATATTTAGCTACCTGTGCACTTATGCAAGTAGGAAATATACAGAAATTGAATAAAGTTATCAAACACCGAATTCTAAATGTAATAGATGAATCCTTTAAACTACAAATGTTACCGATTTCCTCTTTTTTCTTTTGTTCTTTAACAGATATCACAGCAGCTGGTTATTAGCTTGTTTGGCTGCTATTACTTTAAGAGCTGCTGCTGCTGAACGTGATGTGGATCTGACATGCATTCTCTCATCGTGCTTTAATATGAAATGATACAGGCTACAGCGCGAAAATGAGTTTTTACTGACATATGGCCTGACACATTTTACTGATATGGCCTGACAACATCTCATCTGACTGTTGTTCTACTGAAGCTCCTCGTCACCTGTACCGTTTCTGCACTTGTTTGACACCGAGACAAAGTGGAGTGCGTGTTTGAAAAGCATGGATCCTATTTAATGTGTTCGTAAAGACGTTCTGCATCTAAATAAACACAATTCTTGTTGAGAAAAAGGAGACAGAAGCAGCAGTTGTGAGTGGGGTGGCTAACTAGCTCCGCCCCTGCATTAACTGGAGAAATTAACTGCCTAATATATATGTGTTTGTGTGTGTGTGTGTGTGTGTGTGTGTGTGTGAACTGTGCTGGCAAAATGAGTCATAATGAGCAAATTCTCAAAAATGACTTATTTATATTCACATTCTCAATTAAATGACTTGTTATGATTTGTTGGAATCGGACGAAAAATGACTGAGCTACACCTGTTTGAAATCGACAAAGTCAGCAAAGTAACTTCTGAGAAAAATCAAGTTAAAGTTTTCTTGAAGGTTCCAAAGCAAAATCACCAAGCAACATTACATTGTTTCCTCCACATCCTTTCTTAATATTAATTACTATATATATAATAATCACCATATAGCCATTTTTATGTTATCATTGTTGTTAAAAATAAGAACGGATGCAAATTTTTTTACAACAATAGAACAAATATAAGAAAGAAACAAATAGTACTTTTTTAATTTCACATTTAAACAAAAGCATTTAAGTAAGAAAAACAAATAATGAAATGTAAAATCACTTCAGTGTGTTCATTACAAATAAATTGATTATTGATTATCGCGTGCTGGCGGAAGCACCGTTATGTGTGCGATTCATATTTCAGTCAACGGCAACGCAAGAAGCGAGCAGAGAAAAAGGTACAAATAAACATACAAATAAAGATCATTTTTGATGTTTAGTTACTATTTGGAGCATTGGGATTGCTAGACGAGGGCTTAAGGAACTCATTTTTGTGAAAACCTGAAATTCGACCAAAATCGACATTTGTCACTTTTTTTTGCCTGTAGCTCAAAATTAGCCTGTGCGCATTCTGACTCATTTTGTGTACATAATATATGCGTGTGTACTGTGTATATTTATTATGTTTATATAAATACACACACATGCATGTATTTATTTCAGAAAAATATGTTATGTTTATATATTAAATATATTTATATATAATATAAATATATGAATATAAATATATACATGTAAATATTTTCAAAATATATACTGTATGTGCGTGTCTTTATATATAACATGATAAATATACACAGTACACACACACACACACACACACACATATATACTGTATATATATATATATATACAAAAACCTTTATTTTGGATGCGATTAATCATTGCCCAGCACTAATATACAGGTGCTGGTCATATAATTAGAATTCATCAAAAAGTTGATTTATTTCATATTCCATTCAAAAAGTGAAACTTGTATAATGATTAGTGGACCAACACCAGCAGATAATGGCACCCCAAACCATCACTAGTGGAAACTTTACACTGGACCTAGCAACGTGGATTCTGTGCCTCTCCTCTCTTCCTCCAGACTCTGGGACCCTGATTTCCAAAGAATGCAAAATTTCATCAGAGAACATACTTTGGACCACTCACAGCAGTCCAGTCGAACGCTTCTGACACTGTCTGTTGTTCAAAGTGGCTTGACACAAGGAATGCGAAGCTGAAAATGTCTTGCATATGTCTGTGCGTAGTGGTTCTTGTAAACTCCAGCTGCATACTCTTTGTGACTCCCCCATTTAATTTTTGTTTCACAATCCTCTTCAGTGCGGTTATCCCTATTGTTGTACTTTTTTCTACCACATCTTTTCCTTCCCTTCGCCTCTCTAATTTACACAGAGCTCTGTGAACAGCCAGCCTCTTTTGCATGACCTTTTGTGTCTTTCCTTGTGCAAGGTGTCTGCTCTTTTGGACAACTCAGGCGCCGTTGTGTATACAGAACTAGTGAGAGACCATTTAAAGGCTTTCTGTTTTGAGTTAATTAGCAAAGTGTGGCACCAGGTGCTTCAATATTGAATCACAATATTCTAATTTTCTGAGATACAATTTGGGGTTTTCATTAATTGTCAATAATCATCAAAATTAAAAGATAAACACTGAAATATATCAGGGTGGATGAATGTATACATTATACATCTTTTTGTGGAATTAGTGAAATAAATCTTATTGATGATATTCTTTATATGACAACCCTGTAAGTTTTACAATGGCTACAATGAGTTTTAGTACAAACTGAAAAAATAAAAATAAAATTTAATTTTCGATGTACTATAATTTACTAATATTTCTTTCAACTGCTCTATCAGATATTAATTCTTTCTGAAAATGATGACAAACAAGATTGTGGGACACTGTGCTTCTTCAAACACAGACGAAGGATGAGATGTTACACAAACACTTTCCCAAATCTCCATGTTTGCAGGAACAGGCCTGGAAAAAACACCTCAGCAGGAAGACAGATTTCCAGGAACACCACTGATTCTCTCCTGCTTCATGCAAACCAGTTTGATGAAAATTCAGCTGTTTAATGAAGAATTACGATTCAGCCGGGAGTGAATCAGCGATATACTGTAATAATAATCATGCAGGGAGAAAAGTGATTATGTGCATGTCGACGACACATAACTTCACTAGCTTTTGCTCTGTTTCCAGGTCATCCTGAACAAAAGGCCGGTTGGATTTCATGATCTGGTTCCAATCGCTGTCCTTCAGAGAAGTAGAGCACCTTTTGTCATCAGGACTATGTAACCAGCCCTGTGATATCTGGGTTTTAACCCTCCTTTCCCCTTTCTCTCTGACCCAGTTTAGGACAAAAGTCTGACGGTAACATGCACCTGTTTGTCTGAGTTTCTTTTATTTAGGTTTCATTTCTCAGAGCGCAAATTTGTCGTTATATAAGCTCATACATTAGGGAGCCCTGCCATCACTCTTGTAAATACAGCATATAACGCTCAGCTGTTATGAATGAAAACACACTTCATTCACAAATACAAAGCAATACAAACTACTCATGCAAATAATAATAATAATAATGGAGGTCAACAGGTGGAAGAGGAGCTTTGTGCTGCCAGTCATTCATCGCTAACACTTTAACTAACAATATAAAATACTTCTAAATCATTATTAATCTCAGATAATGCTCATTTTAGTGTTTACTAATACAAAAAGTTGCCATTTTATTTCTGTTTATTTAAATATTAATATAATTTAATGGCCTAATGTGAACCAATCATGAAATTTATTTTTATTTTTTTGCTATTTTATTTCTATTTATTTAAATATTCATATAATTTAATGGACTAATGTGATCTAATCATGAACAGTTGTATTTTTTTTAAACCAATGTTATCAAAAATGAATAAATACTGTTACAAATTAAATGCTCATAAATACATCAACTAACATTAACTAAAGTTTTACCCATTAATTTAACATAAAAATCAGAGCATCACAAAGTGACACAGCTGTCATTAGATTCATTTTAACTCTCTGATAAATTATAATTTTTTTCCTTTTAAACAACACTAATAATTTTATTGTTACATTTAAAATGTAAAAAACTAGTAGGTGTTGTTACTAGATCTTTACTGTGAAACTAATGATTAAAAATAAAACAACTCTAAATTATTACATATATTGTCTTTTAAAATATATTATTTAATTATAAAATATATAATACATTTTATTTTATATGGTAAGGTAAGGCACTTAAATGGTTAAGCAAATAACCAAATAGGTGTTGATATAGCATTCATTCATTTATTTTATTATAAATATTATTATTTTATTATTTATATTTCCTATATATAATGAATAACTGTAATTTTTTAATTTGCAAATAGTATGTGTGTTTATAAACTTCTTAAAAATGACTTCATTACCTCCTTATAAACTACAAGTACAATTCAAACAGTAATTGTGCATCTCAATCCAGGAACTGAATTTACACCCAGATGCATTATTAGACTTCAACAGAAACAGAACTAAAAAAAGCACAACATGGGTTTTATAACAGCAAAAGCACAATAAATACTGCTCCAGTAAAAGCGGCTGACCCACATCAGGGCTCTAGTGAGTGCTTGACTGTGATTGGTCAGACGCAGGTGTCAGATCCCTGCTGAACATGGACTAAATTGGAGGTACAGCATGGTCAGTATAGGTGAGCTGTAGAGGTGTGAACTCTGACAATCACAGTGTGTTAGAACATCCTCACAGAACATTACGTGCCTTCTAGACGTGTTGGATTAGCATTGTTAACCTCGGATAGAGATGAAACACGGACCAAAACCTGGAGATGTGGACTAAAACATGACTGACCGTGTACAAGATTATTATTTTTTTATTAGTGCTTTTATTCATCAAGGATGCATTACATTGATCAAAAGAGATAGTAAAGACATTTATAATGTTACAAAATATTTATATTTCAACCAAATACTGTTCTCGAGAAAAAGAAAATGTATCACAGTTTCTACAAAAATATTGGGCAGCGCAACAGTTTTCAACATTGCTAATAATCAGAAATGTTTCTTGAGCAGCAAATCAGCATATTAGAATGATTTCTGAAGATCATGTGACACTGAAGACTGCAGTAATGATGCATAAATCAAATACATTTTAAAAGATATTCACATAGAAAACATTAAATTGTAATAATATTTCACATTTTTGATCAAATAAATGCGGCCTTGATAAGCACAAGAGACTTGTTTTAAAATCTTACTGACCCCAAATGAATGGCAGTGTATGTAAACAGGGCCTAAACTCATTCTGCCTCAACTGCCACTGGCCAATGACAGTAGAATTAATTAAAAAAGAGTTACTGGCCAACTGAAGAGTAACACTGTTTCATATACTCGTCAACTCTGATTTTTACTTGCATTTGGCACTTTGTGAGTGAATTTTAGGCCGTGTATGTAAGGCATGTGTATGTGGTACAGGAGCATGAGTGGATGATTTACCCAGGAAAGTGCCAGTGACGCCCAGAGACATGAAGCTGCTGATCACAAACACTGATCCCAGCACCATGAGACCTGCTCCTGTGTAGAACATGTGTGCGTTCTCCAGCAGCTCCCAGCGAGGATGAGCCTTCATGGCCACTGTAATACTGACAGACAAACACAGAATGCAAACATAAGAGAGAGTGAAAATCACTAGAAGTCCAAATATAACCTTCCAATCTGCCTTTGTTTGCTCACGTAATACGGTTGTGTGAATAAAAAGAAGTGATGCATCCCACCACAGCTCTTTGTCTGAATGACATAAAGTAAACTGATTATATGTTCCGAAGCAAAAGTGGGTCAGAAAGATAGATTTTTTTCACAGAAGCGTCTGGTAAGACTGTGCATGGAGGTTTTCCTTTGGCCCGTGTGGAGGTACAGATGGGATGCAGGCTGCTTCGATGCTTTAGTCACTCGACTGTTTGTCAGACTGAGTGATTGAAATGAAGCTGACTGCACACTGGAAAACTCCAACTCATCTGACCTCAATGGAAAGTGAATGGAAATTATAATTCAAGAGCATGCGTTGCTGTTATTTTAAAGGGTTCTCAGTGATGCATCATGAGTTTTAACAGCACGTTGTTTCTGAGGTGCTGAGATTTGGTAAACCTGACAGATTTACTGTGATCTCTGTGATTACATGAGATTATGACATAATATATGCCTCTGAAGAAGCCACAAGGGTCATTATACTTAACTAAAATGTGCTACTTGAAATAGATATATACTAAAATATAAAAAGCTGACCTTATTGTATTTCAGCTAGCTGCCAATGCTAAATTTTGCATTTAGTTTAATTAATAAAAACTATAGACATTAAAAAAGTCATAAAAACAACAAAGACTAAATCTTTAACTAAAATTAAAATGAAAACAAGATATAAAAACAAAAAAAATAATTTAAATTATTAATAATAACTGTAATAGTATTTTTACTAAAGTTTTGATATAAAGTATTGTTTTATGAAATATCAAAATAATAATAATATAATATTTATTTTTATAGTGTCTTGAAAGTAGCATCTTTACATAGTAAAACAAAAACATCAAAACTACTAAAATACACAGACAATCAATCAATCAATCAATCAATCAATCGATCAATAAAAAAATAATAAATATATACTTTTATATTGGATAAGATTTCACTGGCAGATTTTTTTTTTTATTTTGCTGCATGCTCTGTTTTTTTTTCAGATAGCAAAGGCATTTTTGTCTTGTTTGCCATTACAAATATCTAAAAAATCCTAAATCAAAATATAAACAAGAAAAAAAAAAAATCTGTCAATGAGGTCAGAAAAATAAACTTAATTCAGAGGTAGATTTTTTCTGACAGATATTTATTTCTTGTTTTAAGTATAAATTCACTTAATTTTCATACATTTTTCAGAAAACAAGTTTTAATATCTCAAGTCATTTGAAGAACATTTAGATATTTGTACTGGAAAACAAGACAAAAATACTGAATAAAAAATTCTTTGCCACTAACAACTTGAGATGAGCAGAAATGCAGCAAAAAGCATTCATATTTAGTTCACAGTGTCCACTCCACGCCACAGATGGTGTTTCTGTCCTTTAAAACCACTTAAGTCCACAAACAATGCTAAACTGAACATCACACCAGCTGAATCCTAACTAAGCCTTATAAAGAGTCCATGTCCCACTGCTCTATATCCTCCATCCACACAGAGGAGAGGAGCGTCCGAACACGTCCAGCAGTCCGGACTAATTCTCTCTATCAGCAGGGAAGATCTTTCAGACAGGAGAAGAGTAGTTATCCCTGCGCCTTTCTCCTGCGTCTCTCTTTTAGGCCCTGAAAACAAATAATTGAGCCTTCACTGCCTTTGAAAAACACCTGGTCAGGGACGAAGAGGTTTCGAGAACATAGAAGAAGAACAGAAAGAAAGGTCAGTGTTACGGAGAGGAGTGTAATATCTGTTTTCTGGGTCTCTGGGTCACGGCTACACAAAGATTTGACCACCTCAACAAAGATAAAGACACATCTTAAAGGTAAAGTGTCATTTTTCAACATTAAAATACTTGTTCATATCATGTTTGAAACACCTACAAGTAACTAAGAGCTTGTTTTACCCCAACATAACCAACAGAGTGATGCAGGGATTCTGTATTTTTTTGGCCAAAAATATGAAAATGAGTATTTTAGCACTTCCAGTTCCATCGTCCTGAAGTCAAGGTTTTGTTTTGACTGGGTTTTTGGGTCATCGCCTGAAATAAGGACTGTTTAAACAAGCTCAAATTATTTTTACATTATATTCTACAATATATGACACATCTGTAATACCCCTTTCTTTGTTTTGATTTTTGTTTATTTGCTTTTACTATGTTGAAAAAGATTACAAGTATCTTAATAAACAAAGGTTGTTGTGACATTACATGACATCAAACCGAACAGGTAAACTCATCCACTCACTAGAATTTGACCACATTATTACCATGTTTTTACTGCATTTATCCCTTTTTATTAATTGAAAAATTGAGAAATTCTTTAAAATGTATAATTACAAATGAACCACAATGACAACAACAAATATATGATGAAAATTAATTATAATTTTTTTCAATATTGATGAGAAATTATATTTGAATATATCATTTTATGCAATTTATAAGAACATATAATCTCAGAATTACCAATATTAACGCCATTGGAATGAGTGGAAATTAATTAAACTGCTTTGAATTTATAACATATGATTGCTCAACAACAGCCCAAATTTATGAAACCTACATTTATTTCTAACAAAACAACATCAGAACAACATAAACATTACTCTGAAAAGTTTTCAAACAAACTAAATTCATTTTATTTGCATAAACTTTCACTTCAGGATGAAAACAGTGATAAATGTTTCATGCTGCAATGGTTCATCAATAGGTGTATACATAATCATGTTCAGCAACAGAATTCAGTCACAAAAGTGGCAAAAAAAAGAAGGCAGAATATATTTGACACCATTACACCATTATAATTTCACAGATAATTTTACAAAAAGTATTTTTTTGACACCTGTTGATACATAATAACCCGAACATGAAACATAACATTTTATTTAAATGGTAATATCTCTTTTAAAAAAATAGTAAATAATTAGTAAATAAATAAATAAATAAAGTGTATTTTGAGGGTCTTAAAGTTCTTGCAAAATGTTGTTCCCTTACTAAAAATGATGCATGTTATTACATAAATATATTTATTATGTGTGTGTGTGTGTCTTTTCTGGGTTAAAATGAAAATGCATTATGAGTGTTAAATGAAGACTGACAGAGTTGTCAAAGCTTAATGGTGGTGACAAACATGTAAGAATCATAAACTGTTGATGGTCACAGAGATTATTTTCTGCAATATTTAAAAAGCCAATGGAAAATAAAATCCTATTCTGTTTGGTGACACTAACTTATGGTTTGGCCTACAAAAATATGTCATCACTGGGGACAGGGATGTCTGAATATGGGCGGGGTTATCTATTTTGACCAATGGTAGATGGGAGGAGTGTTTAGAATTATTTATTTATTTATTTGTGTGTGTGTGTGTGTGTGTGTGTGTGTGTGTGTGTATCAAAAACATCTATAACAGAGAATCATTTCAATGGTAGATGCTTGGCTGCAGCTATTTATGTTGCTTTCAAAATGTAAATTTTTGTACAAACGGCTTTTTACACCTATTTCTGAAGGGGTGTGGAGAAAGATGCTTTTGGCTCCTACAGTTGTTTAGTTGGAGTATGTTGAGTATTTTTTTGCAATTCTCTTTGGTGACTCTACTAGGCCGAAATGACACACTTCACTTTCAGACTGCTTTAAATGAGTCTTCATCTTGAGCTCATCTACCTCAAGTTAAGTTCAACCACCTCAATGTTGCTAATTATGACTTTCAGAGGACTATTACATCTACAGGCACCAATGAGTTCAGCTTCAGCTCCACACGGCTGATGGTTTGTATAATTCACTGAGGAATACAGATGACACCAGCAGAACATTCATTATGCCAAATCCCTCTCTGTGAGGCCTGAGAAAATCATCACTGCAAAAACACACCGCTTCAATACTAAAAGATCAAATCATTTCAATTACCCACAATAAATGAGTACTTTCAGTGACTGCCAACATGGATTTGTCCAGTCTAATGTTATGTGCAGTGACGTTTTTCTTGTAGTTCCTTGTTTATCACAATTTAGCATTCTTTCTTGCAATTGCAAGTTGATATCTCACAATTCTGTCTTTTTTTTTGCGATCGTAAGTTTATATCTCATATATCAGATTTTTTTCTCACAACAGGGAATTTATATTTCAAAACTTGTACTTTTTCTTCCAATTGCAAGCTTATATCTCACAATTTGCAAATTTTCCTCATAATTGTCAGTTTATATCTCACAATTCATACTTTTTTCTCACAATTTAGCATTTTTTCTTGCAAATTGCAAGTTCATATGTCACAATTTGCACTTTTTCCTCACAATTACAAGTTTAAAATCACAATTCATACTTTTTCCTCACAATTTCAAGTTTGCTTTTTTTCTAGCAATTTTGTGTTTATATATCACAATTCATGTGAAATTGTGAAAAAAGTCCAGAAGTACTTTATCAAGTACTTTAAGTACTTTAACAATTGAAAAAAAGTTGTGAGATAGAAAGTAATTTTTTTTATTCTGTTACGGAAATAAGCTTTCATACTTCTTAGGCAAAACTGAAACATAGTTAAACATATTTTTAGAATAGTTTTCGCAGATGGCAATACACTTTTTTTGTTCTTTATATCCACAATCATTCAGTACACTCACATAAAGCTACTAGTCATCTAGTAATGAAGTTCATTATCCCTTTACTTTGTAATCCTTTCAGAAAATGAGCTTTTCTTCACCTACGAGACACTCATTTTTGATGGTAAAACTGCGCGCCGTCTTTCCAGAACCCGAACATGACCTTTTTATTCTCTCTTCTCGGACGTTTGTCTCTATTACATCTTGTGTTTTATAGAGATCTGAAGCGGTGTGGTGTGATTTCACGTCCACACTCTCCTCGTCAGTATTACCTAACCTCAGTCTGAAGATAGCAGGAGTTTGACCTCTATAGAGCACAGAATCACTCACGTCTGCCGCTATTACAGGCCGTGTAAGTGTGGCCCATTTATTTTGTTGACCTTCATTTTGCCAATTACACACCTGCGTGGACTGTCAGAGACTCATAGCGCTTCATCAGTCCTACATCTGCACCCACAGGATTTCTATGAAGGAGTATGTAAGAATGATTTAAGGAAAAGTTTTCATCATTTGTTCATGAAAAATTATATAGTTTAGGCCATCTTTATTTTCATCCCTGGGTTTGCTGCACATCTGAACGAGTTTTGGGGTTTTTCAGCAAAGAAACGGAAGAGGATCAGCTTCTGAACAACTACATGTGTGTCATCAGTACAAACGGTCCTGTTTCACTCAAATTGAAACGTTGAGACACCTTTTTGATTTTAAAGCAGGGGAAACGGTTTTAAAAATTAGTTTCAGGCTGGATAAATAAAAAAATAAATATATAAAGAAACAAACAAACAAATAAAATAAAAATAATTATTATTATTATTTCTGTCTTGTTTTCCAGTACAAATATCCAAACAATCTTAAATCAAGATAATTTTCTTGAGAAGCAAAATGATACAAGTCTTGTCTTCTGACATATTCTATTTCCTTGTTTTAAGCATAAACTTGCTTAATTTTGATATTGTTTTCAGAAAACAAACACTAAATACCTTAATACAAAAAAATATTTTGATCGTTTAGATATTTGTACTTTAAAACAAGTCAAAAATACTGAGTAGGAAAATCATGTTTCACCATGTAAAAATAGAATATTTTGGACTTTTATATGAAGATAATGCAGTGTTTGAAGCATAATTGAATATATTGACAGATCTGCGTTAAAGAAACCCATTCTACAGCATTTTATCATGTGGTCAAACATGTGTCTGGTGCTGAATGAACCAGAGCTTGTTCTTCACAGGCTGAGTCAGTGCATCATGGGAAAATAAAGTGCAGGTATATCAGAATCCAAGAGTCTTCACAGGCAGACTTTGCTTTGATATTGAGTTGTGATCAATCTCAGTGTGTTTCGTCCTAATGTCTGTGAAATGTCTCGATGTGAAGGAAAGGGAAAGCATTAAGGAGTGACGCACAGGCTCCCAATGATCAATACAAAGCCCTGCTTGATAATAATATGCTTTTCATTTCTCTTTGTCTTATTTCTGTCTGGAGAAACTCGTCTCAGAAGTGCCTCCAGAGTTTACTGCACACGAACACAATGCATCATGGGATGCGGTCGATATTCTGTCTGTTTCCTCTGATCCTTCACCATTCATTAACACTTGAAGATTTGAAGATGCTTGTGGTTGTTGACCTACAATTCAAACACGTACATATATATATTGTATATATTAAATAAATTATCAAGTTTTGTGAATAAAATAGAAAATAAATATTTAATTTAATTAAAAAAATTCAATATATAGAATATAGTAGAGAAAAAAAATGAGATTTTTGTGAACTAATAAACAAAACTATATAATGTATACAGAGTCTGTACAGTGTGCAAATGATTATTTTTCCCCTGTCACCTTGTGCAATTTGTAATTTGGTATATTGTCATAAGAATTGTTGAGTTCCCTTTCAGTCGGTTACTTTTGACATCACTTCAGTAAACGATGAATTGGGAATCTCACCAGAGAGACCAATCTACTTTGAGTGTAAACTAATGCATATTGGCATGCGATATTTGCATCTGACTACCATGCCCTGCAGCATGGGTATAAATAGGCAGCAGGTGCAATGCATATTCAGCTTTTCGCTTTGGAGCCGAGCGCTGTTTATCGGAGAAGAACCAGTTCTTTTGGGAGAAGCCTTTTTTTATTGTTTTGTTTTGGTGTGACGGCGCTGCAACGGTGGTCGTGATCTCGTGAGTGCAGATCAACGAGAGTGTGCACACACAGCAGGCTGCACTGATGTTGCGGCGGGCATTTCAGCACTGATAAAAGAGTGATTTCCCCTAAAAGAGCATTACACGGGTGTGATGTTGTGACTTTTTAAAGACGATGCTGCATCTTTTTAAAGATGTCATTCCACCCGTGCATTTCTGGATGCGGTCGTTACCTGGCACTGGCGGATGGTCACGATCGCTGCCTCACGTGTGTGGGCATTAAGCACGCTGAAGTGGTGTTCGTGGATGAGTCATGTTCCCATTGCATGAAGATGACCATCTCGGAGCTTCGGACCAGGCTCCAATACCTCAAAAAGGGAGGAGTTCCAGTGCCTCTGCCTAGATCTAGTTCTCTTCCTGGAAACCTCCACTGTGTCCCCACTGGTTCTTAGCTCCCCACCCCGGTGACATTCTTCCCGGAGGTGCATGACGAGCTACCAGGTCATGGACGGCATCCTTTCACTGCCAGAAACTGGCCTGGTGACTCCTCCTCCCTCACTACTCTCGACGGCAGAGCGGCCAGGGGGTAAACGGAGATCCCACCTTTGGAGAGGTCGGTTGCGATGCAATTGTGTCCAAATACCACTGCCACCTGGCGGGGCAAATCGTGTCTCCCTTCCCGGGCTTGTAAGCACTCATCCAGTGTAACTGGTGGCTCTTACGGAGCCTGTGAAGAGGCTGCTTCTGCCTTACACGCTATGGTGTTGTTGCAGGTCCATCAGTCTAAAGCACTGAAGGACCTGCATGACCCGGTGGTTCTAAAAGAGCTATGGATGACAACTGACCTTGCTCTTTAAGCGACGAAGTTCACTGTGCGTTCGCTGGGTCATGCGATGTCCACGCTTGTGGTCCAGGAACACCATCTCTGGCTGTGTCTGGCCGACATAAAGACTCTTGAATTCCCCCGTGTCTCAGACTGGCCTTTTTGGCGACGCAGTTGAGAGTTTTGCCCAGCAGTTCTTAGCTGCACAGAAGCAGACGGAGGCAATTAACCCTCTGGGGTTGACAAATGCGGTGGCGTGTTTTATGACATTTTTTCCTGATAACACCAAAAATAACTTAAATTACTTCATCATTTTCAAATGGGTAGAAGCAACAAGAAGCCCTGGCTCAGTGTCGGCTCGATGCATCAAAATACATGCTTATTTTGCTCCAGAGAGTTCCTTGTTGGGCAAACCCTGTTGAGTTCCTCCATCACCTTCGGCAGTCAGGCGCCAGGTCTTCATTCACTGTATTCTTGAAAACAGGTAGTAGGCTGGGTGCCCATATGTAGTGACCCTGAGGGGATCCCATATTTGTATTCTTCTGCAGTATAGCATCTAAGCCCGTGTCTTCTCTTGGCAGAGACCGCTCTGCCATTTCTTCAAAGGAGTGGCTGCCCTAACTGGGTCTGGGCAACCCCAGAGACTTCCATATGCAGTACAGCCCTACGAGGTTAGTCCATATGTGTACATTTCACTTAGAACCTCCCTGTGGAAGATGTGGCTTCCGAAGCATATTTTTTCTGATGGAAAAGGGCACGCTCTCCCAGTGAAGTCTCACTGAGTGGGTTGTTGAGGAACAGCAGTGATCAACCCTCTCTGTGTAAGCCCTGTTCCATCTATAGAGGGATCAGAAGGCTTACGCAGGGCACTGGAGGAGCAGCATCAGTAGCGCATTGGCAGGGATTCCTAATTCGTCGGTCACCAACGGGATGTCGAAAGTGACCGACTGAAAGTGAACGTCTCAGTTACTTGTGTAACCCTCGTTCCCTGAAGGCGGGAATGGACACGTCATGTCTTGTCGCCACAGCTGCTGTACCACCGCTGATCGGCCAGGTAAACCTGAATATGCATTGCACCTGCTGCCTATTTATACCGACACTGCAGGGCGTAGCAGTCAGATGCACATATTGCATGCCAATGTGCATTGGCTTGTTAGTTTAGACTCGAAGTAGATTGGTCTCTCTGGCAACATGCCCAATTCCCAATCCCAATTCCTGAAATCTCCGTTCCCTCCTTCAGGGAACGAGGGTTACACAAGTAACCAAGACTTTCCGGAATGAGATACGATGAACCGCTATTGGTTGAGTTATAAAATTATTTTGTATGTTTCACATTGTTACATCAGTTCACATTATCATTGTCACAAATTTGATTAGATTAGTGACCTAGAAATAATGCAGAACATTTCTTATTCATTTTGCATTTAATTATTTATTTAATTAACCATATATTTCTGGTCTGTTATTTACACTGAAATTAATCTCAGATGCAGAGAATGCACCAATATTAAATTCTGCCTATTATTGTTAATTAATTTCATGTTTTCATTTGCTAACCAATGATATTAATATGCCAAAATAGCTGATATTAACATTGTATACTATTATTTATTTATTTATAGGTCAAAAAACTAAAATCACTTGTTTTAAAAGGGAATTTAGGCTTCAAAACATTTACAGTATAAAATACAGTATTAAAACTTGATTTCAGTTTGAAATTTGCTGAAGATTACATTTAACGGTCATTTAATTAATGTCTTCAATGATTAACCTCAAATGAGTGTTCGATGATGGCAGAAAGCAATTGTGAGAAAAAGTATGAATTGTGAGATATAAACTTTCTAAAAAAATAAGGCAACCCATCACAGACAACTTGATAAGTTAAATTAACTAGCAACCGACAACTTAAAATCTTTGGTTCATCTAATGAATATAAGGCAGTCTATTGAATTTTAAAAGATCTGTCTAAATTATGTTTAGACATTATGTTTAGATGTTAAAGGTGCCATAGAATGCATTGATACAATATTTTAAATTGTTCTCTGATATCTACATAGAAGGTATGTGACTTAGGTAAGAGCAAAAATTCTCCAGAAACGGTTTTACATGTCCATTTACAACCCTAGGATTTCTCCCTAGAATGAAATGGTCTGTTATTACCTTATTTGGAAGGGTCATGAACAATAATGTTGAGCTCTGCTCTGATTGGCTGTTTCACAGTGCGGCTCAATGTTGAGCTCTGCTCTGATTGGCTGTTTCACAGTGCGGCTCATTTCATTAGCTCACAGGAAGGAAACACAGGGAAAATATATATTTCAATACTTTCTCACGCAGTTATATCGTTGGGTAATTATAATGTAAATAAAATGCGGGCATCATGGAGCCGCTATTAATATGCTGGGCAATGAAACTGCTTTCAAATGCACGATCGCTTTTTAGTTTCACTTTCACTTTCAAGATTCGCGATCGCACTTACTCTGTTTGGAGCAGCAGTACTTACCACACATTTTACAAGATCAGATGCTTGTCTCTCCTTGCTCTGTTTATGTGGTAAGTGAAATCTTATGTACTGTAATGTAACAGGCTACCGCTAGCAAGGAGCTAACCATGTCCCTTTAGTGGCTCGCGTTATTTTATTAAAACGCGTTATTTGCTTTCCGTGCCTTTCTGAATACAGACACCAACCCATCCCTGCAATTCACATCCCCTGCATAGCCTGGAACATAACATTTATTTCCATGATCTGCCATTTTCGCTGTTGTCCTTGCTTGTTTCTTCACAATACCTGTAGAACTTCTGATGGTTCGGCTGGCGGCTGGCCTAGAACATGGGCGGGTATACTTTATGCAAATGTTGGAGGTGTAACTATTAGTGATCCCGACTGTAACGTCACAGTCGGTGTTATGTTCTGAATCGCCTATTTTTCAGTGGTCTTTTGCATTCACGAGATTTACATAAGAAGGCGGAAACAATGGTGTTTGATGCTCACTGTATGTCATTTCCATGTACAGAACTCTTATTATTCAACAATTCCAAGGTAAAGACAGTTTTCCATTCTATGGCACCTTTAATGTTTTTACCTTTAGGAATGTTAGACGATTGCAAAGGTAATCTAAATGTAAAAATATATTTATGTACAAATAAATAAAAATGATCGAAAACACACACACACATACACACACACACATTGTACATGTGTTTTTACATGACTGTTTTTCAGTAAGTTCAATAGATTGTGCTCTGTTTCATTGCAATGATTGAGAAACATCACAGTTTTGAAATGTTCCTGCTGAAATCTGTAGGCATCAGAAGTGGGTACAGCATGTTGAGACCTCTGAGATTTTTAATTAAGCACATTGAAATTGCATTTTCCAGCGTGGGTTTGACCTGACCTGACCTGACCTTCAGAAGACTATCTCAACAAAACCAGTGAAATAAAGCCTGTTAAACATGTTTATGGACAGCAGGCGATAGGATCCTGATGCTCATAAGACTGGAAAAGGTTCCCGAAGGATTTCTCCAGCCTTTATCAGCACAGTCAGGTGTAGTTATACAATGCAAGACCTTTAGCATTGCTGGTGTGGGAGTCTCACAAAGATCTGTGGATCATCTCCAAGAGAAAATATCTGCTGCTTTCTCCTTGAGAAAATATTGAACAGGTTGCTTATGAGAGGCTTCTCAGGGTTTCAAAGGCCTTTTCCAGCACTGAGACAAAAGCTGAACTTTTTGGCTCAGAAAGTTGTTTGGGGGAAACTGCAGATCTGCAGCAGAATCTCATTAAATCTTTGACTCCAATGAAAGCATAAAATTGTGGATTTTCAACACCTCCATGATTGTTTTTTACTTATGAAAGTTTTCTCCAACAGACTATATGCTCGTCTTTATAGCTTGATTACCTTTACACAGACGAAAACTGTCAAGTCAAATTTATTTATTAATTTATAACAATCCACATTGTTTCAAAGCAGCTTTACAAAAAATAATGATGTTCATGTTTATAATATCTTAATATCTTCATGCCTTATAGTCACATAGCAGATTAGTGCTGGGTGATAATATAGTTACATTCTGCGATGAAAACAATCAAGCAGCCGGGATTTGATATTTGATAGTGTAATATGTTACTTGCTGTTTCTTTGTTAAATACTTGTTAAATTTACAAGCACTTTCTAAATGAAAATTGTCTCCAAGTCCTAATCCTACAACATTTATTTTTCAATGTGTTAAAAAACACACTGACATAGTAGTTGACACAGTAGCCACTAACGTACACACTTTTTCCATAATGGAAGTCAATGGCTACCGTCAACTGAAGTTTGGTTACTAACATTCTTCAAAATATCTTCTTTTATGTTCAACAGAAGAAGAAAAAAACAACTCATACAGGTTTGGAACAACATGAGGGTGAATAAATGATGACAGAATTGTCATTTTTGGGTGAACCATCTCTTTCATATGCCAAAGCATTTGCTTTCAACAAATTTGACCACGAAGAGACGTCTGGTAACAGCACCACATATTGATCAATAAAGGGGGGTAAAATATTTATAGCTTCAGATTCACTTTGTTTAACATCATTATTCTTCTCTTCATATTTTTTTTGAGGTTTTGATTACCAGAATTTTGCATGGATTTACAGTACATACTTTTTTTTGCTACTCTCTCCCTACAATATTTGTTGCTGGCAAAAACCTGAGGCAGTATCTACACAAAAGTTTTGTGTATTCAAACAAAAATACTTTCCTGTAGCTCAAATGGTAGAGCATGGCGCTAGCAACGCCAAGATCATGGGTTCGATTCCCAGGGAAAGCAAGAGCTGATAAAATGTAAAACTGTAACTTGAATGCAATGTAAGTCGCTTTGGATAAAAGCGTCTGCTAAATGCATAAATGTAAATGTAAATGTAAATACACTGCCTTCAAAACCTAACAAAACCAAAATGCCTTCATAATTGTAAACCAATTTAATTGCAGCACCACCTCTGGTCCAAACCAAAATAAGGGTCAAAAATCAGTAGACATTTATTTAAAAAAATAATAATAATAATAATAAAATTATGATTAAAAATTTAAGTAATATTAAAATGAAAATGGAAAATATAAAAATAAAAAGTTGCTGTCAAACAGGAACTGAGGGAGTAACATATTTTTGTGTATTCAAATTAAAATGTTTCTTTCGAAACAAAGCAAAACCACAATGCCTTCATAATAGTACACAACTTTAATTGCAGCACCACATACTGGTGCAAAGCTAAATGTTAAAAACATTGGTAAGCATGCATGTAGCTTTTAAAATACTGCTTTGTTAAAACTTGTTAACCTGCACCCCCATTTGGGCCTACAGCTGAAAATGACCTACCTAAATTAAAATGGTAACATTTCCTGACAATAATGTGCTACACACACAATTGATGTATCTTTGGAAAGAAGACATCTAGGCTTATTGCATCATCCAGAGTTATAATGCTCAAAAAAATAAAAAGGTATAGACACTGAAGTCTTGAAAAATGTTTTACCACATAATGTTTTTTTATTTCAAAACAAATCAGAAATAAGTCAGGACATCCAGAAAAGTAATGTGAAAGTCACATGTCTAATGAGTTTATATTTCAAATTTGAAGAAGATACCATGAAAAATGAGATTCCTGAAATCTTTTTGTGAAAATTTCCAGATTACCCCCCCCCCCCCCCCCCCCCCCCCCCAAAAATCTTAGAGAGTCTGAGAAAAGAACAAAAATAAGCAAAGCGCAGAGCAATAAGCAAGAGCTCCGAACAGTAGCAAAGCCGGAAGCGAAAGCCAGATTATTGAAGAATTCCACAAACTTTTTAGTCATTATACATAGTTTTTTCAATAAATAATAGCAGAATTTTATACATCATATTAGTGATTTATTTGAGCCCTAAAAATCAATAAGAATAATTTGAGTAATAAAAAAAAGAAAAAAAAAAAGAAAAAAAGTAGCTGCAAAGCATACTAATACTCTGCACTGCCAGACATAAACTGATATTGCCAGACATTCACACTGATTGCAATCAGTAATCACATGTATGTGCTCCATACAGATGATAATCATACAGATGGGCCATATCATCAATAAAAGCCGGTCATTGAACATTCTGTGCAGTCATATAGTTGGTAATTACACGCTATGTGCGTTCATATAGATGGTAATCAAGCAGATACAGCCATTTACCCTACACGCACACACATAAATAAAAAATGTTAAAAATAAATAAATAAAAGGTTTATTTAGCAAAAAAGGCGATGTAAGTTACGCCCCCATCAGTGACAGGTGCTACGCGTGCGTCAGCACCGTCACGAGGGAGCGCCAGAATTCAAATAAACAATATTCCGTGTATCTTTGACTTTTTTTTTTTTGATGGTCTCATTCTGTCTGTGAGACTGTAAGCTACAAAACTGGTTGTTTTTTTACCACCAAGACGCTTTTTTGACTAATTTATTCCATAACGGAACAAACAATAACTCTCCCTGAAGAAATGAAACTGAAACAAATCAATAACAACAAATTACAACGTTATTGTTTCTTGGAGTAAAAGTTCTGATGGAATGTTGTTCCGTGGATCCTTACCTCTCAAATGAAACCGGGATTTAAGCAGTGGATACGTTTGTGTCTCATTATCAGATGATCTGGTATTACTGGTTTTTTTTTTATACTGTTTTGAGTGTACTGCTTACACAAATTTAGCAAATACATTCCTTATAAGCTTTCTATCGAAAAACAGCGATCTGTCGTCGAGCTTGAGGCTTAGACCTTCAAAATGATATATAGTTTGTCAAGATGAACTTTGTCCCATTTCATCTAATCTATTCACAAACGATCACGTTCAAACAAAGAGCTTTCAGGCGCCGGCGTCCTGGTGCATAAGGTTAAATTGTGCTTTGTATCATGCCTTACCTATTGAAAATTGAAAATGATGTTTTCTCATGACTTATTTCATTATTTTACAATCTAGAACATAACAAATCAGTTCAACATTGTGTGAGAACATGGTGAGACGTCAAAATTACAAAAATAAAGTGATAAACGCATTAAATTCCTTAAATTAAATAAATGCATTGAGATTCAGTGCTTTAGGTGCTGAAATTGTATCTTGCCGAACAAACTGAACAGTGCAACTAACTTTCCCTATCTGTCGGTCATACGAGTTATGTCGTGACGACACAGGGGATTTACTTGAAGCCCCAATCTCTCTGACTTAAAGAAAACCATGAATATTGGCATGGATTTTGCATCTGAGCCACTCCCCATGCACATGGGTAAAATAGCGAAAGGTGCATCCACTCTCACATTTTTGCTTCGGAGCCGAGTGGATGAACGTGTTGATCTCCACAAAGCCATTACATCTGTCTGGAAGCTGTTCTGGTTGGCGTTACGGTGCGACAGAGGTGTTCCTGTCTGCAGCGATTCCCCTGGGCACTTCAACTAAAAGAGCAGATTTCCTAAAAGAGCAAAAATCACGGTCTGTTCGCGTCTTTTTAAAGACGCCGTTCCGGCCGTGTCCTCTTAGGTTGTGGTCGTTTACTATCCTCCGTCGACAGCCACTATCGTTGTCTTCAGTGTCTGGGCATCCAGCGCGCTGAAGCTGCGTTCGTGGATGGTTTATGCATTCGTTCAGAGCTTGTAACCATGGCAGCGCTGCGATCGCGCCTCTCTCTCCTCACGGGGATGGGAGTGGCTCCCTCTGTCACTACCCGTGCTGGCTTCTCTGCCACGAGCAGAGAACCATCGGCTAGTGCTCTGGGCGATCTGAGGGTTACAGTGAGAGCTTTCCGCCAGGCCAGTCCCCACGGACCTTTCACTCCTCCCGCAGCAGCTGTTCTGTGCGGCTCCCCGGTGATTCTGCTGTGCCGTCTCACGGCGTGCCCAGCGTTTCATTCGGCGTGCCGATAGAGGATCAGATGTCGATCGCGGCATCGGGGGATGGGCAATCGTCCTCTGAGGATGAAGATTCGGTGGAGCTGCACCCCTCGGGTGTCGCGGCCGCCGCCGAATCGGACACAGAGTTGACGGCCGTTCTTTCCCGGGTTGCCGCGAGATCGGGGCTGGAGGCGTGCACACCTCCTAGTCCCAAGCCCTCGTGGCGAGATGATTGGCTCCTCGGCACGGGCCGTGGCTCGTGACCACGCCCTGCCCTGGTTCCTTTCTTCCCGGAAGTGCACGAGGAGCTGATGAAGTCGTGGACGGCCCCTTTTTACGGCCAGAAGCGGCTCGTCTGCCTCATCCATCCTCGCTACCCTCGATGGCGGTGCGGCTAGGGGGTACATTGACATTCCCCAGGTGGAGAGTGCGGTTGCGGTGCACTTGTGCCTGCAAAACGCCGCCACTTGGAGGAATTGTCCTCGTCTCCCGTCCAAAGCCTGTAAACTGACGGCCGAGGGCTTACAGTGCTGCGGGCCAAGCCGCTTCTGCGCTGCATGCCATGGCTATCCTGCGAGTACACCAAGCCAAGGCATTTAAATGCACGATGGTAGTACCAACCCGAGGTTGAAGCAGGAACTGCGCTCGGCGACTGACCTCGCCCTATGGGCGAGGGAAGTCACAGCGCAGTCCCTCGGGAAGGCGATGTCCACACTTGTGGTCCAAGAGCACATGGCTCAGCCTTGCTGAGAGGAGCGATGTCGACAAAGTGAGCTTTCTCGACGCTCTCGTCTCCCAGGCTGGACTGTTCGGCGACACTGTCAAGGACTGTGCCCAGCAGTTCTCGGCAGTACAGAAGCAGACCGAGGCTATCCAACACATCTTGCCCCGGCGTGATGCACCACTCCGCCGCAGAGCAAGCCCCAGTCTGCTCGTCGCCGAGGGCGCCCTCCTGTGTCCTCCAGAGCTGCTCCGCCCCGTGCTGAATCGTTGGCCGGCGCGTCGAGCCTCTCGCAGGAGCGCGGCGCCCCCTGTGTTCCAGCTGGCCCCGATATCGTCCAGGGAGGCGATAAAGCGGCCCTGACAAAGGCAACCCAGAGATGTGGGAAGCTGCTCGATCTCAGGAAATGGCGAGGACAGCCCCACTCCTTCCCCCGAAGGAGGGCAGGGGGAGAATCATTTAATTCTGTTCCGCCGCTGGCTCAAGGGCCAGCGGTACCCACATTGTCAAAGAAAGAGCAATTCCCTTTCCTCTGAGTTTTCAGGCTTGCGGGCTGACAGTGTGCGACGCACTGCCTCCTCACTCTCGCCCGCGACCCATCTTGCCAGCGGCCAAGAGAGTGCGGTTGGGGGATGCAGTGCCTCCCCACGCGCCTCTAGCCAGTCCCTACAGGGACTCAGGGAGTTCTGCGAGGATGAGTCAGAATGCAGGGCCTTCTGTATCATCCAGCCTTACTCCCATTCGTTGCACCACTGCGGGTACGTCGATTGTGCTGTTGGAGCCACTTGCAGCCACTTTTACAGCCCTGGAGTCTGGAGGCGTGGCTTGCGCTGCCCAGCCCGCTTAATTCAGCGCACAAATCGACTCGGCTACATGATTCAGTTCGCCAGGTGACCTACCAAGTTCAGCGGCGTTCTCAAGACTGCGGTGGCAGCTCGGAACGCTCCTGTCTTGTGCGAGGAGATTGCTGTCCTCCTGGCAAGGATGCAATCGAGCCGGTCCCTCCAGCCGAGATGAGGCAGGGGTTTTACAGCCCTTATTTCATCGTACCAAAGAAAGGCAGTGGTCTTCGACCAATCCTGGATTTGCGTCTCCTGAACCGGGCCCTGCACATGGTCCCGTTCAAGATGCTGACGCACAGGCGCATGATCAAATGCATCCAGCCCCAGGATTGGTTGGCAGCGATCGACCTGAAAGATGCTTACTTTCATGTTTCGATCCCTCTGCGACACAGACCGTCCTACGGTTTGCGTCCGAGGGTCGGGCATGGCAGTAGTACAGGGTCCTCCCCTTCGGGCTCTCCCTGTCCCCCCGTGTCTTCACGAAGGTCGCGGAGGGCGCACTTGCCCCGTTACGGGAAGTGGGCATCACGATCCTCAACTGTCTCGAGCATGGCCCGCGCACGAGAACAGTAGTGCGATCACAGGAACCTGGTGCTTCGGCACCTCAGCCAGTTGGGGCTTCGGGCCAACTGGGAAAAGAGTAAGCTCTCCCCTGTGCAGAGAATTTCTTTTCTTGGTGTGGAGTTAGACTCGGTGAGTATGACGCCCAATCATTGCTGAACTGCCTGAGTTCCTTCAGAGGCAGGACTGTGGTTCCGCTGAAACAGTTTCAGAGACTTCTGGGGCATATGGCATCCGCAGCTGCAGTTCGGATTGCTTCATATGAGACCACTTCAGCACTGGTTGCCCTCCCGAGTCCCGAGATGGGCATGGCGCCACGGTACATTCCGGGTGAACATCACACAGGAGTGTCGCTGC
Organism: Schizothorax lantsangensis; assembly: GCA_027422415.1. Taxonomy (NCBI): domain Eukaryota; kingdom Metazoa; phylum Chordata; class Actinopteri; order Cypriniformes; family Cyprinidae; genus Schizothorax; species Schizothorax lantsangensis. The sequence continues at coordinate 3,087,893 of CM049860.1, forward strand.
TCCTTCAGCCCCTGGATGGACCTTGCCTTTCTACGGGCTGGGGTGCCCTTAGAACAAGTGTCCCGGCATGTTGTTGTCACAACAGATGCCTCCAGTATGGGCTGTGGCGCTACATGCAACGGGCAGGCAGCCTCAGGGCTCTGGACGGGGCCTCGACTGCTTTGGCACATCAACTGCCTAGAGCTGTTGGCAATGCATCTGGCCTTGCGGCAGTTCGGCCACTGCTGTTAGGCAAGCATGTGTTGGTCCGTACGGACAACACTGCGGCTGTGTTGTACATCAACCGGATGGGAGGTATACGATCACGCCGCATGTCACAGCTCGCCCGCCATCTCCTCCTCTGGAGTCACACGCGGCTCAAATCGCTGTGCGCTGTCCACATTCCGGGGGAGCTCAATCGTGCGGCCGATGCACTCTCACGACAGCTCACATTCCCCGGAGAATGGCGACTCCATCCCGAGACGATCCGGCTGATCTGGAGTCGATTCGGGGAAGCTCAGGTAGACCTGTTTGCTTCCCGCGAGTCCTCCCACTGCCAGCTGTATTTCTCCCTGACCGAGGGCCCCCTCGGCACGGACGCACTGGCACACAGCTGGTCTCGGGCTCTATGCAAGTATGCATTTCCCCCAGTGAGCCTGCTCGCACAGACACTGTGCAAGGTCAGGGAGAACGAGGAGCAGGTCCTGCTGGTCGCGCCGTTCTGGCCCACCCGGACCTGGTTTCCCGAACTCATTCTCTTCGCGACAGCCCCTCCCTGGCGCATTCCTCTGAGGAAGGACCCCTTTCTCAGGGGCTCGGTACCATATGGCACCCGCGTCCAGATCTGTGGAACCTTCATGTGTGGCTCCTGGACGGGACATGGCGGACTTGAGTGGTCTCCCACAGGAGAGACCATCACTCAGGCTAGAGCTCCTTCTACAAGGCAAGCCTATGCACTGAAGTGGAGTCTGTTCGCGAACTGGTGTTCTTCTCGCCGAGAAGACCCCCAAAGGTGCATGATTGGAGTAGTGCTTTCTTTCCCGCAAGAAAGGTTGGAGCGTAGGCTGTCACCCTCCACCCTGAAAGTGTATGTGGCTGCTATCGCGGCCCATCACGATGCAGTGGATGGCCGGTCCCTGGGAAAGCATGATCTCATCATGAGGTTCCTGAGGGGTGCCAGGAGGTTGATTCCCCCTAGGCCACCCCTGATGCCCTCCTGAGACCTCTCTATCGTCCTGGCTGGACTTCAGAGGGGTCCCTTTGAGCCGCTGGACTCAGTCGAGCTGAAATACCTGTCGGCTAAGACAGTGCTCCTGACCGCGCTCACTTCCATCAAGAGGGTCGGGGACTGGTCTCCGCATTGAGCCAGTTTCTTCCCGTGTGTTGGGCAACAGGTAAGTGGTGGGAAGAACTGGCCGGTGTCACGCTTGCTGCGCCATTCCCCCTCACCACGGGGATACGAGCGCCTGTTTTCTCCTCCAGTTCAGTTCCCCCGGACGGCGAACCCTGGTGGAGTTCCTCCAGCACCCCCGGCAGTCAGACTGGGCAGGAGCAGTCTGACGCCAGGCCCAGTCACTGGTGCTAGCTCGCCCGGGTCTCCGGTCAGCCCCTGTACTCGGCTAGGTGTCCGTATGGCTTTGATTCCCTTCGGGTAATCCCATACGTGTATTCTTCCAAGGTAAGGTTTCCCTCACGGTAAACCCGTGTCTTCCCTTTGACAGAGCTCTCTGTCAGGCCCTGCTGGCAGCCCTCCTCCCTACTCCTAGGTAGGATCTGCCCCAGGGTCCAGTCGTATGTAGTACTGCCCCAGGCCTGGGTCAGTCCATATCAGTGTCTCCACATGGTACCTCCCTTCGGGCAGGATGTGGCCTCCAGTCATATGTAGTACGCCCTTCTCCGGAAGGCTCGCTTCCCCTCGCTTCCCCGTCGTTACTGCCAAGCTGTAACAACATACAGGAAAGACATGAAGCATCTTTCATTGAAGGTCGAAATCCCTTCCGACTTCTGGGGAAAGGAACAGCGGCTTGGCTATCTCCAGCAGCGATGTACTCAGTGGTCCCTGCGGGTACCAAGGTTAGCGAATTTGCGCTGGGGCGACGGGAAGGTTGCGACCTTTCGCATGGCATTTGTCTGTCACGCGCTCGCTTGTCAGCATCTGCATGCCACAAGGTCATGACGGGGTTCAGGTTGTGGCGCTTTCCATAGGACCCCTATGTCGTCACGACATAACTCGTAGTGACCGACAGATAGGGAACGTCTCGGTTACGTACGTAACCCTCGTTCCCTGATGGAGGGAACGGAGACGTTATGTCAGTTCCTGTGGCTCAGTGGTAGAGCATTGCGTTAGCAGCGCAACAGGTTGTGGGTTCGATTCCCAGGGAACACACATACTGATAAAAAAAACATGTATAGCCTGAATGCACTGTAAGTCGCTTTGGATAAAAGCGTCTGCTAAATGCATAAATGTAAATGTAAATGTAAATGTCCCGATGCCACAATCTTGAAACCATTGCTGGGTGCCAGGGACAAGTTCTCGGCTCCTCAGCGTAAAACCTGATGAGTGGATGCACCTGTCGCCTATTTATACCCGTGTGAACGGGGAGTGGCTCAGGTATGCTAAATCCACTAGCCAATATTCATTGGCGTTTTCTGTTAAGTCAGAGATGATTGGGGCTTCCAAGTAAATCCCCTATGTCGTCACAACATAACGTCTCCGTTCCCTCCATCAGGAAACGAGGGTTACGTACGTAACCCTCATTCCCTGATGGAGAGTTACATACGTAACCGAGACGTTATCATGAGATTAACCAATAATAACCATCACTATGATGCTCGTAGGGAAAGTTATTTGTGCTTGCAACATGAAATCCTGCTAAGAAAGGCATCAGGCAGATGGTTTTGTTTAACTGTCAAAGGAGTCGGGAACCTTCAGATCCTCCGAGACTCTATGAATAGCTTTTATCCACTGCCTTTCAGTGCATCAATTCTTGGAGGATTTGTGCACAACCACAGTGTAATTAATCATTGCATGCATAATGTCTTTAATATTGTGTATGATTCATAACTAATGTAAAGGTAATTATAAATGGAATGCGGCTAAATATAATAGATGTCAATCTGTATGCTAATAATGTTTGGTCTGTTTGGGGATTGAAACAGCGCTCAGTGTACCAGAGCAGAATGAGTCCCCATAGACAGATACAGAAAAATGAAAAGACGTACATGTGCATAATTCCCCGTTAATAAAATCTAGCCATCCAAGTGACTGTAAGGGGCATACAGTAAATCGCCTTCTTTCAAAGAAACAGGAGCAATTTTCAACAGGTCAAAGGAATAGTTCACCCAAATATATATATAAAAAAATACTAAAATTGTCCTAATCCTCAGGCCATCCAACATAAATTTGTTTCTTCATCAGATTTGGAGAAATGTAGCATTGCATCACTTGCTCACCAATGGATGCTCTGCAGTGAATGGGTGCCGTCAGAATGAGAGTCCAAACAGCTGATAAAAACATCACAATAATCCACACGTAATCCACACCACTCCAGTCCATCAGTTAACATCTTGAGAGAAGAAAAGGTGCGTAAGAAAGAAACAAATCCATCATTATGATGTTTTAACTAAAATACGAGTCCATAATCCATAATAACACCTCCTCCAGTGGAAAAGTATGGTCTGGATCAGGAGAGAAATCTGCACAGATCAAGCACCGTTTACAAACTAAAACAGTCCAAAACAGATCTAAACAAATATGTGGGTGGATTTTGATGTGAGAGACAACATGACAAGGACTTTTTCACTGGAGAAAGCATTATTATGGATTTGTATTTTTTGTTAAAAATGCCTTAAAAAGCACCTATTATGCAAAATTCACTTTTGCACGTTGTTTGAACATAAATGTGTGTTGGCAGTGTGTTTACACAACCACCCTATTATCAGGGCCGCTGCTGGCCAAATGGGTGCCCTAAGCAGAATTGTATTGTTGTGCCCCCTCCCCCAAATACTATGGATGTAAAAAAAAAAAAAACTATTATAGGGGTCAAAATAGAACTTTTTATAAAATATAAAAGTAAATAAATAAATTGTAATTAAATTGTATTATTTACAAAATACACTTGTAGCTCTAGACAGTTACCTATGGCTATTATTTAATTAATACAGTTGTCTGATTGATTTTATAGTCTCAAGCATTCAGAAATCACGCAAAATAAAACTAAGCAGTTTTACTGCGATAAAACCATGGTTAATTTGTGGTTACCATCCATGGCTTCAAGAACCATTATTTTTGGTTTTATTCGTAGTAAAACCATGGCTATTTATCGTAAAGGAACATGGAAAGTCAGAGATAATATATGCGTCATTGGTGGTTAAATTATTACTCACAATAAAACAGGTTATTAACATCAACAACCAAAAAAGTTTCACAGGATTATGAATGTAGTTTTTCTTTTTCTTTTCTCGGCGCCAGATTGCTGATGTCTTTTCACAGGCATAGCTGTCCATCAATTATGATTATTTACATTCAGCCGCAAACATGAGGTGCGAGTGGTCGCGGGCACGGATGCGGGAATGGAGCAGCACGTGTGCTTAGCCTACTGCCTACTGCGTTCACCGTAAAATGCATTTTATATATATATATGTTCATGTTTAGATTTTTATTTATGTATATGTTAATTTTAATATTAAAATAAAACTGTGTACTCTGCATATAGGGAGTGGTGGTACTGCCTGTTATGATAAAAATACACCCAATTTTTTTCTTTTAATCCCCAAAAATCATAAGCAGTGTCTCAGAGCTTACAGATCACAGAATCCGTAAAGTGTGACATCACACTTTAGGAAAGGAAGGAAAGGACGTGACGTGTGGCCAAGTATGGTGTCCCATACTTGGAATTTGTGCTCTGCATTTAACCCATCCAAGTGTACACACACAGCAGTGAGAAGTGAACAAACACACACACACCGTGAACGCACACCTGGAGCAGTGGGCAGCCAATGCTGCGGTGCCCGGGGAGCAGTTGGGGGTTCGGTGCCTTGCTCAAGGGCACCTCAGTCGTGGTATTGAAGGTGGAACGCCGGGAACACTTCCCATAACACACGATGTACTCGTTACATCGTAAGAAGATTGGCATCTACGCTAATAGTTGTTTCTTTCTTATTCTGTTTCTCAGTCCGTGTCTGGATCAGATGGTGGATCGGCGCCGGGAGATGATGTCTGCGGCCCTGATCGTCAGCGATGAGCCCCAGAGACATATCCCCAGTGAAGACCTCGACTAAAATACAATAAAACTAAAAATAAAACAAATAATTAAAAATTTAATAATAAAATACCTAACTACATAATACTATTATTGTTAGAAATTGCAACAATATACAAATAGAAATATAATACATTTATACATTTAAAAATTTAATTAAAACAATAAGTAAACAATGAATAAACAATAATATCCTGGCCAGAGGAGAACTGGCCCCCCGACTGAGCCTGGTTTCTCCCGAGGTTTTTTTCTCCATTCTGTCTCAGAGGGAGTTTTGGTTCCTTGCCGCTGTCGCCTCTGGCTTGCTCAGTTGGGGACACTTAATTTCTAGCGATTATCGTAAATTTGATTTCACAGATACTATTTAAACTAAACTTAGATAGACAATGACATCTCCGAATTCAATAATGAAATGCCCTTAACTGAAAATTGAGTGTTTAATCTTATTATTATACATTACTGACACTCTATCCTCCAACTTGATACTGTTAAGTGCTTTGACACAATCTGTATTGTTAAAAGCGCTATATAAATAAAGGTGACTTGACTTGACTTGACATTCACTCCCCCCACCGACAATTCCTGCCGGAACTGAGACTCGAACCTGCAACCTTGGGGTTACAAGTCTCTCTAACCATTAGGCCATGACCACCCCACGGTCCTCTTTAAAAGCCCCACCCACGACTGTTGACGGACACTGCACTATTAGCCGAGAGTCCGCCCTGAGTGAGCCGCACACAATCCACCATGTGTATCTTCATTTAAAGGTGGGGTATGTACTTTAGCCGAGCCGAGCGACGACAGAAAAATAGAGATGGCGGATAAAAAACAAAAGAGGAAAATATCTGCGGAACAAAAGAAGGCTTACACCGTGTCTACACCGGACGCCGCGCTGCACCGCAACAGCTAAAGTCTGTCTACACTGGACACTACAAAGCGACGGTTGAAAATCATTTGAAATTTGTGACAATACATCATAAATAGAATGCAGCAGCAGTTTACTGTCAGGGATTTGTCGTGTTTGTCGTGTTGTCACTGATTATAATGAGTTCTATAGTATTTTGCACCGTTCGTGTCCGGTTTAGACACGGTGTTATGATAAGGCAAGAAGTAGGACCCGTGTAGGCTGTCGCGATAACCGCAATATCGCAATACCGCGCTATTGACGAGCATAACCGCAGAGGAATGCAACAACCGCAGCAACCGCGATATTTCCTTTTTTTTTCCGTAGGTTACGCCCTTCTCGTTTTATACTTCGGATATGACTGAATATTAGTAATGATAACAATGTGTACATGCTGATTTGTACAGAGGCTCAGTAAATTTGACTTAACAAGCCTAAACAGCAGTGAATGAGAGAGAGATCGACTGATCACGTGCGATTACCTGAGTCTGTCCTTCAGGCGGAGTCATGTATATTTGTGAAAACGGTTGTCATGTCAAGGAAAGCAAAATTGCTTAGCATGACGCTTGCTGGTCAGCTGAGCCTTTAAATGTGGCGCTCAAAGTTAAAATGATTTCAGCAGTTTACATATCATTATAACATTACATATCTCGAATGAATAGCGTTTTTGAACTTGTATTGAATGAATGGTTTAAAACCCACTCAAAGCAGTCCCTTACCGCCACCGTTGGCGCAACATTGAAACTGCACTGACTGAACTGTCTAAACACAGAGGTTAAATATCAACAGAAGAAGTATCTTGCAGTCAGATTCGGGATCAGAACTAACTATTATATATATATATATATGTAACAATAGACTACGTCTTATGTCAGTTTATATTTTGTTATGGGCCGTTATTTTGTCATTCTCTTCCGTTTACTTCACTTCCTGTTTCACGTGATTTAGTTTCGTTCCATTGGTTTCTGATAGACCTCGTTTCATCGTAACAGGTACACACAGATTATATATATAATCTAATCACAGATTATATCATATATGTGTATATGCGGTATATATGCTTTTATACATACACATATATGTATATATATACACATATATACTGTACATATATGTATATACAGTAGGGGTAATACGTACCGTTTGAGCCACTCAGAATTACCGCAAGGGAAATTCCTTCACCGGACAGCCCTGACCCGTTAAATCAAGCTTTCCAGCACTAGAGAACTCAAGGAGCAGGAAGGCCTGCGATGATCAGCGACAAGGTTGCTTTGTTTCTTCCCGATAGGTGAGTAACATTGGTTTTGCTTTGTTTCAGAAATCGTTGCCTGGTTTGTGTACTTGTGTGGGGCACTAACAAAATAGGGGCGAGACCCTTTTGGGGTAGGGGCGTGTTTGTTTTGGTGATTTCAAATTCAACATTGGCTAAAAATCACTTACCCCACCTTTAAAAGCAGCATTCAAATAAGAAATGTCTTCTTATTAAAGCTATAGGCGTTATTTAGTCCTGAGCAGTGAGTGATTTTCTGCTTTTGTTTTATTGTTTGGGTTATATTAACAGCATAGACAGCAGTAGGTACTGTATATTACACTGCTGTCACTTGATACACAGATCTAATATAAACATGCAATTTCTTTCCCAGCTGTTTAACTTCACAGACATAACCGACTGTGTTTTTGTAACTTAAACTTGTGTGTGTTTTTAATATAAACTTGTGTGTATTTGACAATTTAAGTGCAATAAGACATGAAAGAGAACTTAGTTTAATACTCACATGCCTGTGACAGCCGCTTTCTGTGCACGTGCTTCGGATGTGTGCGCTCAGAAAACCCTATATCAGAAGTCTAAACTGATATGGCTTTAAAATGCATGATTTAAGTGTGATAGACATGATCATCAAAACCAAACAGATGCTTTTGGCAGAGTATCTGAGGAAAGAGATGTAAAAGCACAAAGGGGGTGGGAAGCAGCAGCTCATTTGCATTTAAAGAGACATGCACGAAAACACCTTGTTTCTGCTTCCACTCAAAATAGGCATTTTCAAAATTATATAAATGATCTGTGGGATATTTTGAGCTGAAATTTCACAGACACATTCTGGGGACACCTGAGACTTATCTTGTAAAAAGGGGCAAAATAGGTGGCCTTTAATGATGGATTTGTTTCTTACAAACACACAGCTTTTGTCTTCTCAAGACGTTAATTGATGGACTGGAGTGGTGTGGATTACTTGTTGATTATTGTGATGTTTTTATCAGCTGTTTGGACTCTCATTCTGACGGCACCCATTCACTGCAGAGGATCTATTGGTGAGCAAGTGATGCAATGCTACATTTCTCAAAATCTAATAAAGAAATAAACTTATCTACATCTTGGATGGCCGGAGAGTAAGCACATTTTTAGCAAATTTCCATTTTTAGGTGAACTATTTCTTTCTAATTAAGCACATCATAATGCATTGTTTGTTCTCATAAATAATTATACCCACAGTTATAATACTTATGTTCTCTCTTGCTTTTCTTCCTGTCTCAGATTCACACATGCTTGAGTGAACACACAGATGGCCAGTTTCCATTGGCATGGAAATATGTCCATACAGTCACTGTGACAAAAACCTGCTGACAAAAGTTGCACGCAGGTGGTACGTACGTAAATCAGGAAGGTGGAAAAAATAGTAGCTCAAGAAACGGCGCCTTCTTAACAAAGAACAGGAAATTCCCACAGACTCCTTGAAGACTCACAGTGTGCTTTATCGTTAACCAGAAAAAAACGGAGTTAAAGAATAATAAAGACTTTGCAAAATAATTACAAATATAGACTGTTTTATGTCATTTCCTTGAAAAAGAAATGAGGTGAAAGAACAGAAACCATGCATGACTGACAGAGCAGAAGATGCAGCTGAAACTAATGTGTTTGTCAACCCAGAATCACATCAGCATCAAAAGAGACTCAGCCTGTGTTCCTGTGACTAAACACCTGAATCAAATTACCTGAACATGACTTCATTATCATGCTCAGCATCAGAGTTTAAAACAGGAAGGCCATGCCCTGGTGTTTAATCAAATAAAACAAAATCATAAAATAAAGAAAAAAGAGTGAAAAAAGAGCCAGTTCCTTAAAGACATCATCCTCCAGGAAGTGACATTATTTTTAAAACAGCAGCACAAACATCAGTAGATAACATCAATGTGTATTAGTTGGTTTGTTTCACTATAAAACAACCAATCCTGTTTGATCAAATGAGAGAAATCTGTATATGAAAAGTCTTATTTACATTTAAAAAAATGTAATAAATACCAAAATGAAAAATGTAATGTTTTCCAGTGCAAATGTCCAAAGATTATTAAATCAAAATGCATTTACTGGAGAAGGAAAATGACATAAGAAGTCTCGTTTTCATCAAAATGAGCTAATAAAAATAAACCTAATTCAAAAAGAAAACAAGTTTTCATATTCCACTGACAGACATTTAATATAAGACTTCATATGTTCAGTTTGCATCTCAAGTAAATGTATCTTGATATAAGGATGTTCAGATATTTGTACTGAAAAACAAGACAAAAATATGGAGGAAGATATTCATTTATTTTTCAGTTCATGCAACATTTAATGCCACGACTTTATGAATTTAAGACTTTCCATTCTGATTTAAAAGGATAGTACACTCAAAAATGAAAATTGTCATCATTTACTCATCCTCTTGTTATTCCAAACCTGTATGAGTTTCTTTCTTCTTTTGTTGATATGTTGGTAACCAAACAGTTAACGGTACCCATTGACTTCCATGGCATTTTTTTTCCCATACTATGGAAGTCAAAGACTATCATATTTATTTTGTGTTCACCAGAAGAATGAAAGTTCATACAGGTTTGGAACAACATGAGGGTGAGTAAATGATGACAGAATTGTCATTTTTGGGTGAACTGTTCCTTTAAGACCTTTTAAGGCCTTCAATTTTGGAAGGGTGAATTAAGGCCTTTTAAGACCTGCAGAAACCCTGCTTTTGGAAAAGTTGTGATCTTAAAAGTGTAAAGCGTAACAGGATTGATCCTGATGGAGCCAATTTGGTTTGTGTTTGTACTGCAGTTTTACTGAGAACATATTCACTCTCTCAGAACAGGGTAGAAAATAGCAGCAGCCCGTCTAACACACACACACACACTCGCGGTCACATGTGGCGTCGATGACACCAGCATCAGCAGCGTGGAGACGAAAGCTGCCATGGCAACAGCCAGATCCTCATGAGAATAAAGCAAATGAAATAAGCGGCTGAATGTGCTGCTGGTCAGATGAGTGCATCAGGCAGATGCCACACTATTATTATTGATGAAATCAATATATGGGTGAAAGGTAAACACCGAACCTTTAGTCATATGCAAAATGGGACAAAATGGGTCACTTGATTAATTTACAACATCATTAATGGTGATTCTGAGTACTGCCTTGCCGTTGACCTGTGACAATAAATAATACAGCGGTGGATGCTGTTACCTGTGACTGCGGTAGACATTGAGGAGCAGGATGAGCACAGCGAGGGAATAACAGGCCACATATGGACCTCCGAACAGACGGGTCAGACCTCTGGTCCTGTGCTCCCATCTGGCCACCTGAAACAAACACATCAGACAAATCAGAATATTAGGATGATTTCTGACGACTGGAGTAACGATGCTGAAAATTCAGCTTTGATCACAGGAATAAATTGAGTTTTACAGTATGTTAAAGTAGAAAACCATTTTTCGAATTTGCAAAAATATTTCACCGTTTTACTGGGTTTTGTTCTGCATTTTTGATCAAATTAATGCAACTTTGATAAGCAGAAGAGACTTTTTTTTTAAAAAACATGAAAAATATTACTGATCTCGAACTATATATATGTATATATTCTAAAAAATATATTAAAATTAATTTTTAAAGTTAATTGAACTGAAATTGAACTAAATGTATTTTCCAACCCTTGATAAATATATATTTTTTTCTCATTTTAAGAATAAACTGTATTTTTTCCCCAGAAAACAATGCCTAACATAAGTCATTTTGCTTCTCAAGTAAATGTGTCTTGATCTAAGAATTTTTAGATATGGTCAAGGTCAAGTTTAGGTCAAGTTTATTTATATAGCACCTTAAAAGCATCGAGTGCTGACCAAGGTGCTGCACAGCCGCTTTAACAGAGATAAAACAACAAAATGCTTTCAAGTTAAGCAAAAGCCTGAGAAAAAAATATGTTTTAAGAGATGATTTTAAAGATAACGTAGGGGATGGGGATGATCTGATGTACTTTTTGTACTGAATGAGTTCTGTATTATCCAGCCCAATTCTTGTAAATTATTATTTTTATTTTTATAAGTAGATAGATAGATAGATTAGATAGATAGATTAGATAGATAGATAGATAGACAGATAGACAGACAGACAGACAGACAGATAGAGTAAATAAATAACAAACAAATAAACAAGTAAATAAATAAATAAACGCAATATAATGTGTGTGTATGTACTGTTAGAACATAAAATACAAATGAAAAATTATGTTTTTATGTGCATATGGGAAATTGCATGGGTAAACCTGAAATTTAATATCTTAAAATAACTTCAGGATATCTTGTTTAATTACTAAATATCTTTACAATCTCTTGAATATTTTACAAAGAACTGATGCCATGAAACTTCAGCAAATCAGATTGAACATATTTTTCACATGCATCTTTCTGACAATAACTGAAGTGCCCTGACCTCAGAAAACCCGAGTCTCTCTTCCCTTTCCTACACGCATAATGTACAAACAGCAGCCTGTTTTCAGCTTTCCAAATCATTAATGCATTTCTTCCACAAACCCTCTTTCTCTCAGGCTTTGTTTGTAATGGCTCTCCTCTACTGTATGGATATTCAGTCAGCTCTATTGTGGGCAGACAGCGACCTGTTGGGAAAACAGCTCTTATCTGAGTTCGAGCTCAACCTGCATCCTGCTGAACTGCATAATTAACGAGCAGAGAGGTTCAGTTCAGGCCGGATCACCGGCACCGCCATTACAGCAGATAACATCGTTAAGAGTACCGCGCAGAGCCTAATTAACAACTTCTGAGAGGAGCACGAGGAGCCAGATGGTGGTTTGTACTCAAACACTTCTGGCAGACAGTCATACACTCGTTTTGCTTGTAAATCTGCAGATCCTGCAGGTCGAATCCGGGTGACCCAATCTGCTAATTGGGAAAATAAAAGTTTTGACTGTAGCATGTTCTCAAATAGCTGCGATAATGTCGACACTCACATTTCACAAGATGAGAATAAATGAAGCAGAGTGTGGAATAAAATACCAATGTTGCCAAATATAACTCACCAGCAGCTCTAAATCAGCTCAAATTCCCAGAGAAACATTTTCCATGACACTTCACATCTCAACACATTTAATGAAATGACTTTAATAATCTTGAATTTTCACCTCAATAATAATAATGTTTTTATGTCACTGGTTGTGAATTCATTTTGGATATTAAAAGTTGGATATTAAATATTAATATAATATTAATCAACAGATTTCGAGACAGAAAGCTCACAGCTGCATGTTGTTGCTGGTGTTTTTATTGTTTAATTAAATCATTAATAATATAATATAACATTATATAATATAGGAGTTAATTCCATGAATAAGATGTACATTTCAAATATAATTCAATATATGAATTCATAGACTATTGCAATATTTCTTCATTTAAAAAGATAGTAAAACTAAAAAAATAATAAAACTAAAAAATACTATATAAAACTGTATACACTATGTGTCAAAAGTTTGGAATAATTAAGATTTTCAGATGTTTTGAGTCTCTCCTGCTCAACAAAGCTGCATTTATTTGATCAAAAATACGGTAAGAACGGTAATATTGTGAAAAATGATTACAAGTTAAAATAACTATTTTCTGTATGAATATCTGTTATATAAAATGTAATTTATTCCTGTGATGCGCAGCTGAATTTTCAGCATCATTACTCCAGTCTTCAGTGTCACATGATCTTCAGAAATCATTCTAATGTAAATTCAAAAGACTACATTCAAAAACATTAATACATCTAAATTACTCCAAACTTCTGAGTCTCAGTCAAGTCATTACACCACAATTACATGAAAAAAATAATTTGTATGTACAAACCCGATTCCAAAAAAGTTGGGACACTGTACAAATTGTGAATAAAAACAGAATGCAATGATGTGGAAGTTTCAAATTTCAATATTTTATTCAGAATACAACATAGATGACATATCAAATGTTTAAACTGAGAAAAAGTATCATTTTAAGGGAAAAATAAGTTGATTTTAAATTTCATGGCATCAACACATCTCAAAAAAGTTGGGACAAGGCCATGTTTACCACTGTGTGGCATCCCCTCTTATTTTTATAACAGTTGCAAACGTCTGGGGACTGAGGAGACAAGTTGCTCAAGTTTAGGAATAGGAATGTTGTCCCATTCTTGTCTAAACAGGCTTCTAGTTGCTAACTGTCTTAGGTCTTCTTTGTCACATCTTCCTCTTTATGTGCGCCAAATTTTTCTATGGGTGAAAGATCTGGACTGCAGGCTGGCCATTTCAGTACCCGGATCCTTCTTCTACGCAGCCATGATGTTGTAATTGATGCAGTATGTGGTCTGGCATTGTCATGTTGGAAAATGCAAGGTCTTCCCTGAAAGAGACGACGTCTGGATGGGAGCATATGTTGTTCTAGAACTTGGATATACCTTTCAGCATTGATGGTGCCTTTCCAGATGTGTAAGCGCCCATGCCACACGCACTCATGCAACCCCATACCATCAGAGATGCAGGCTTCTGAACTGAGCGCTGATAACAACTTGGGTTGTCCTTGTCCTCTTTAGTCCGGATGACATGGCGTCCCAGTTTTCCAAAAAGAACTTCAAATTTTGATTCGTCTGACCACAGAACAGTTTTCCACTTTGCCACAGTCCATTTTAAATGAGCCTTGGCCCAGAGAAAACGCCTGCGCTTCTGGATCAGTTTAGATATGGCTTCTTTTTTGACCTATAGAGTTTTAGCCGGCAACGGCGAATGGCACGGTGGATTGTGTTCACCGACAATGTTTTCTGTAAGTATTCCTGAGCCCATGTGTGATTTCATTACAGTAGCATTCCTGTATGTGATGCAGTGCCGTCTAAGGGCCCGAAGATCACGGGCATCCAGTTGGTTTTCCGGCCTTGATTTCCAGATTCTCTGAATCTTTGGATGATATTATGCACTGAATGATGATAACTTAAACTCTTTGCAATTTTTCTCTGAGAAACTCCTTTCTGATATTGCTCCACTATTTTTCGCCGCAACATGGGGGATTGTGATCCTCTTCCCATCTTGACTTCTGAGAGACACTGCCACTCTGAAGGCTCTTTTTATACCCAATCATGTTGCCAATTGACCTATAAGTTGCAAATTGGTCTCCAGTGTTCCTTATATGTACATTTAACTTTTCCGGCCTCTTATTGCTACCTGTCCCAACTTTTTTGGAATGTGTAGCTCTCATGAAATCCAAAATGAGCCAATATTTGGCATGACATTTCAAAATGTCTCACTTTCAACATTTGATATGTTATCTATATTCTATTGTGAATAAAATATAAGTTTATGAGATTTGTAAATTATTGCATTCCTTTTTTATTCACAATTTGTACAGTGTCCCAACTTTTTTGGAATCGGGTTTGTATTTACTTGACTGGGACTCCATTCAAATGGCAAAAAGCATGATCTCAACTATTATCCGTTGTAAAGCGAGACTGAAAAGCGCTAACAGGACGTGATTTGTTAGGAACGGTCGTTCTGTCCCAAAACTAAAGTGCCAATCCTGGCATGTCGACTTTCCAGAAACAGTTGCACAATTCGTTCCTTTCATAATCTCAATCAAGGCTTCGCGAGATTACGGTAACAGTGTGCACCCCATCAAAATCATTTCATTACTACTTCTGAAGAATTTATGGATGGCTAATATGATTGTTAAATGGACTGAACATCCTGTATATGGAAATGATGATATAAATCTGATGAAAATAAAGATGATTAGCATGCGTTCTGCAGAAGTCCATGTGTTACAGTGTCCAGTCCTCATTAGAAGTGTATTATGCAGGCCGGCGCTCAAACAGAACAGAACAGAACAGAACATGCAGAGACGGTGTAATGATGTCAGGACGGCGCCACCATCACCAGAGTCTCAAGAAACAAGAGACTTCTGACCCAATAAACACGAACGTGATGCCAGATACTAATTACATGAGTCCAACTTCTGCCTTTTTTGATTTGAATCACGTTCAGTTTTCAGACACAAAGACAAAGTTACTTTCTATTTTAGGTACACTGTTGCAAAAATAGCTCCAAAGATAACAAAAAGCATCATTAAAATAGTTCATATGAATTCATATTCACTGTAAAGGAAGATGTAAAAGTATAAACAGACACTAATAACAGGCTATACCTGTTATAATTAGCATGTTTTCCAGGGTTAATTACTAAGAAGGGGTGATTGTGAAAGGTGTGAGTGACGCGGCTGTGCATCTGACGTCAGCAGAAAGGCTGAAGGTGACAGTTTTACTTGCATCAATGCATTTTTTGGGTCTACATTTAAGATATATGAAGCAGAGTGTGAATAAATAAAATTCAAATAAATTTTATTTGAAATAAAAATTTCTGTTTTTAATCTATTTGGTTTACACTTAATGGGATGCACATTTGTCAGTCATTCATAAATTAAACGTAAGATTTCTGCACTTGAAAAATTGTTTATAATTTACCTATTTGCATCTACTTGATTTTATTTAAATAATATTTTTTTAAAATGCATTTATTCAAACTGCTTTGAATAAGCATAAATCTGTTAAAGGGATAGTTCACTTTGAAATTAAAATTTGGTATCTATCAGCTTACCCCAAGGGCATCCAAGATGTAGGTGTCTTTTTTTCTTCAGTAGATCCAATTTTGATGTTTTTAGGTCAAACCGTTCTAGTCTGTCAGTCATATAATGGCAGGTATAGGTCACTGTCTCTATAAGAGGGAAATAGAACATGCACAGAGAAATCCAAATTAAACAATTCCCCATCGTAACTACACATTGATGGCCTAAGACACGAAACGAGCGGTTTGTGTGAGAAAACGAACAGTATTTATATCGTTTTTTACCTCTTGTACACAACCATGTCCAAGTGATCTGAGTGCACACACATCCGGTGTGTGACGTGTGTGTGCGCGCGCTCTGGCTCGTCGGTGTCAACGCTTGACGGAGGGCGTGTCTGAAGCGTGGTGCTGACGCACCGTCATAGTTACAACAACCAATCACATACTTCTCTGGTGTTGCATGAACGGGATTGGGTAATTGCATGAGGCGGTCTGATTGGCTGATGCCTCCGTTGGCGCTTGAAAAGTTGCGTGTACTGCCATGTACTGAGGATATCTGATCTGTCATGCCATGTACTGAGATGGCATGACAGATCAGATATCCTGAAAGGTGCTCGGCAGGCGTATCCGGTGAAGTGCGCACAGAACAATGTATTGCACACTGCTGTTAGTTCCTGACTTTAGTCCGGCTACAGCGATCAGGAGAAAGGCATTTGGTCCGGTTTTGAAGAAGATGACTGCACTTGGTCTCCAGCCCTTCCTCATCTATCCAGCGGTGATTAAGCTACGGCACAAAGGAGAACAGAGAAGCTTCGATTCCCCTTAGAAAGCGGAGGATTTTATCAGTTCCATGTCTCAGCAGAAGTCCTATGCCGCCGCTCTTCGGGGGGACGACGGGGGAGCAGCGGCCGCTGTTTCTCCATTTCCATGGGAGGGGCTTGACGGCCGGGATGGACTTGGCCCTAGCTGCCCAGAAGGGGATGATAGCAGGATGGCCATGGATGCTTGCTAAACCTATTGTTTGCGTTTTCTTCTCTTATACTGGGATATTGTCCTTATTTATCCGGTACAACGATCTCTTTGCTGGTAAGACTGACACTCCATTTTTCTGTTTTGGAGGGGACTAGTGGAGAGTTTTAATTACTAAAAAATGTTTGGCTGTGTGAGCCTTTCGGGAGACATGTCCATTGCGTTAGGGTGGATCGGTCACAACCTATCACTGTTTTTTGTTGCTCAGTCAGACCTACATGTTCACGGTAATGTGCTCTGAGTTATACCCTGTTTATGATTGTCGGTTGTTCACATTTTTATGTTGTTTTTGTTTTTTACAGCAGACATTTATACTTTTATCTATTTTACATTATTTCTAAAGATTTTTCATATAGGAGGTTTGGTATCTAAAATGCACATCAGTGTTTACGTGTTATTTACAGAATGGACGTGCTTCTGTTTTTTGTTTTTTTTGTTTTTTGCATTTATTGTGTACAATCTTGGGATTATGAATATTCAATGCATACTTTAAATATTTTATCACTGTTAATTGTGAAAAAAAAATTCAGTTAAAAGAACCCGTGTATGAACAATGTTACACCGTAAATATATCTCCTGTGCCTTAATAAACAAGAGACACATGTTGGAGAAGGAGCAATCTGACGTGGCAAACGTTTCCAGAATAAGCTTATAAAGAAGTCAGGTTTTTCCTGCGCTCAAAATAAAACTAAGGTGTGGTGCTTATCCTTGTTACCCACTACAGGACGAGTTACAATTGAACACCTTGGTAGTGATAGAAAAGGGTAGATTTGATCCGATGCATTAGTCAATATGATGAATCATGGTTAGCATTGGTCTCTATCCCCTTATGGTCCGAATGAGACAGACAGTTCAAGCCTGTACTGAGTTCCAAAACTTTTAGCTCAGGAGATTGAATTCAGCCCTCTAGTGGTGTGGTGACTGTCATAGGAATCCTGATATAGATAAGTCTCAATCTTTTACCAACAGCCAATCCATCCTCTAGATTGTATAAATTTATCAATGAGCTCAACTTAATCGATTTATGGAGAATTCAGAATACTAAAGCTAAGGACTTCACTTTTTTTTCTAATAGACACAAAACTTTCTCTAGGATAGACTACATATTTCTCAGCCCATCTTTAATTTCATCTAATTCCTCTATATCTATATTACCAATTTTATTATCTGATCATTCTGCTATGTTGTGCAGTGTTCATACGTTCCGATGCTTGAAAGCCAAGTCCTCTAGATGGCGCTTTAATGCAGTATCATTATTAAGTAATCAGACTTTTATTACCTCTCTAAAAGAATATATTAAGGACTTTATTGAAATTAATATGCCCTCTGATGTGAGATCCTCAAATGCTGTGGGAAACAACTAAGTGTGCTATACAAGGTTTCTGTATATCTTTCTCTTCTACTCTTGCCAAAGCGAGAACTTTTACACAATTAGAAGTAATCATTTTTTTACTGAGCAACAGGCTAATGTCCTCTTTAAAGAAGAATATGAACTTTCACACTCAAAGAGAATTTATTAATGAAAAAATAAATCAATCAATCAAAGCTCCAGCTTTTATTTATGAAAGCCTATTTCAGCCAAATAAGAAAGAAAGAAAGAAAGAAAGAAAGAAAGAAAGAAAGAAAAAAAAGAAAAAGAAAGAAAGAAAAAAGTTTTTTTTTCCTCCAAAAAGATGAGAATTGGTAGATAAAAACTTGTAATTACCTTTTTTATTTTTTATTCTGTGGTGGAAATGAATAAATCTGATTTATGAGATATAAACTCAGAACTGTGAGGAAAAAATCTAAAATCTTTTTTATCTCACAACTCTTAGTCAATGAAATGTGAGAAATGTGAGATAAAAAAGTGAGAATTGAGGGATAAAAAGTCAAAATGACCTTTTTTAGTTTATATGTCGCAATTCTGAGTCATTTATATCTTTATAACAGTTTTTTTCTCAAAAAAGAAAAGTGCAGAATTATGGGAATTGTGAGATAAAGTCACAATTATTTTTTTTTTATTCCATGGCAGAAACGGCTTCCATATGTATACCTCTTACCACAATAACTCAAAAATCTCGTTGAGTTTACAGTGTCTGTATATGATGCCAGAGAAGAATATGAAAAGATACTGCAGGTAACACACACACATTTGTCAAAGGTGAAGCGTCACATACAGGCGCTCTGACACCTCTCATGAACTCAATCCTCAAGTGACGCACGCACCATCAGCCTGCGCTCTGTAATTACACTAAAAATAGCCTTCATTAAAGGTCTGCTTACCATGACTCACAGCCAAAGCAACAAAGATTCACAAGACTATTAGAGTTTTTGTTAATTAAATCCTTCTGTGTCTTCAGAGAATGACAAGCCCTCATGCTGAAATATCAAATATGAACTAAACCACTTAGGATCCAATTAGCATTTACTAAGAATGGAAATTACATGCCAGTAGTGAGTATGTTATGAAGCTGAAGAAATGCTTTTGCGTCCGTATGCCAAATAAAAACAACAACATGCGACTTTGTTATACAAGACAATCTGTTGAGAAAATAATAAAACTTTACTGTGTTTCAGAGGGAAACATTTAAGAAACACAACTTCTCATTGTATAGCCTGAGATGATCCAGCTTATGAATGTCTAGACTCTAGAGAGAACCAGGTTGTATTAAAAGTCATTTAAAAAGCAGAGAAGTGCGTAAACCGGCTCTCTGAGGAGTTTCGGTCCGTATTATATCTGATTAAAGTGTTATTATTAGCTTTTTCAGGTCTGTGTATCTGTGGCATCAACAGAAGGTATGTACTCGACTCAACAAAACCTGTAAATGCATTCGATTCATGATTGCATCAAACGTCAGTGTATTTCTAATAAGTTGATTGCAAATACCATCATGCATCAAGAGATCAGCTCTTCATAAAACTGGCACATACTGAAGATTTCTGCAGCATCATCACTCTCTCACATATGTGCATTAGAGACATAGCACATCAAGTGTCATCTACAAGTCAGGGTTATTATAGTTGACTAAAAATAAAACCTTTTTTATACTTGAAATTAAATATACTCTCTGTCTTTTATGATCCACACCTCACCAGTCCATCCATTTGTCTATTTCTCCTCCCTGCTCCTTTCATCTGTTGTTGATGGGATTTTGTGGGCTCACGGCGCCCGGTTCAGACTCATCAGGAGGGTGTCTCTGTCTCCAGAGCTCCATAAAAACCCTTATGTAACATAATCCTGCCGTCTAATTGACACACAGCATCTCCATCCATCTTCCTGCTGCTTTCTCCATCAAAGACACCTCTGAAGCCTTTAGCGGCCGTTTTAAAACATTCCTGTAGCAAACACTACAAAATACTGCATTCATTTCACACTGAGAGCAGCATTTGATGGAACAACACATCAGAAGACCTGAAATATACTGATGCTGCTTCAACACTGCAAATGCTTTACAGGACCCTATCAGTGTTAGATTAGAATAAATGAGATACTTTTATATTTTTGTATTAATATGTTGAATTAATTTTTACATTTATATTTTCAGATACTAATAAAACATTACTCTCATAATGTTTATTAATTGTTATTATTAAGTTTGAGTTATTTTAGTACAAGAAATTAAATAAGAAATGTTGACTTGGCAAATAGATAAAATAATAATAAAAAAAATAGACTTATTTTCATACTATTTTATTAAAATAAATAAAAAAAATTATTTTAAGTAATGAAATTGTTTTTAAGGGTTTAGCTTCAGTTTTAATAAACTATAATAACTATAATAACCCTGCTGCATGCATGCATATATATATATACCGTATACACACACACACACACACAAGAAATATCAGGACCATCAATAGTTATCCATAGATTAGACAGTATATTTTAAAGGATGCATACCACTCTGTCCCCCGTGCAGCGCTGGGACTCTCTGATCACTGTTTGGTTCACCTTCTACCAGCCTATAGGCAGAAACTTAAATCTTCTAAGCCTATCTTAAGAACTGTAAAGAGATGGACTGTTGAAGCAGAGCAGGATCTACAAGCCTGCTTCGAACTTACTGATTGGAATGTTTTTGAGGCTGCAGCTACTGATTTGGATGAACTCACTGACACCGTGACATCCTACATTAGTTTCTGTGAGGACATGTGTGTACCTACCAGGACTTATTTAACATTTAACAACGACAAACCTTGGTTCAGTACAAAACTCAAACAGCTTCGCCTGGCCAAAGAGGACGCCTACAGGAGTGGGGAAAAAGCCTTGTACAAACAGGCCAAATACACACTGAATAGGAAGATAAGAGTGGCAAAGAAGAACTATGCTGGAAAGCTAAAAAAACAGCTTTCAAGCAACGACCCTACATCAGTGTGGAAAGGCCTGAAAGCCATCACCAGCTACAAGACCCCTCCCCCCAGCACTGAGGCCAATCAACAACTGACTGAAGACCTGAACAGTTTTTACTGTAGGTTTCAAAAACAAAAGCCTGGTCTGACACCCCACACCCACTCTGACCATCCCACAACACAGCCATCAACACCCTCCCCCTCCCCCTCCCCCTCCCTCCCCCCTACTCTTTCTCAGCCTGTAATCAAGATCTGTGAAGAAGATGTAAGCAAAGTCTTCAGGAGACAGAAGATAAGGAAAGCCAAAGGCCCAGACGGTGTCTCTCCAGTCTGCCTCAAAGCCTGTGCTGTTCAGCTATCATCCATCTTCACATTGATCTTCAATAGATCACTGGAGCTGTGTGAAGTCCCCTCCTGCTTCAAACGCTCCACCATCATCCCTGTACCCAAGAAACCAAAAATCACAGGACTTAATGACTACAGACCTGTTGCTTTAACGTCTGTGGTGATGAAGTCATTTGAGAGGCTTGTGTTGGCTCACCTGAAGGACATTACTGGACCCTTGCTGGACCCCCTGCAGTTTGCTTACCGAGCAAACAGGTCTGTGGATGATGCAGTCAACATGGGATTGCACTACATCCTCCAACATCTAGACAAACCAGGGACTTATGCAAGGATCCTGTTTGTGGACTTCAGCTCCGCTTTCAACACCATCATCCCGGACACCCTTCAGAATAAACTGACACAGCTCTCCGTCCCCACCTCCATCTGTCAGTGGATCACCAGCTTCCTGACAGACAGGCAGCAGTTAGTGAGGCTGGGAAAATTCTCATCCAACACCTGCACCATCAGCACTGGAGCTCCTCAGGGTTGTGTTCTCTCCCCACTGCTCTTCTCCCTCTACACCAACGACTGCACCTCTAAAGACCCCTCTGTCAAACTCCTGAAGTTTGCAGACGATACCACACTCATCGGCCTCATCCAGGACGGTGACGAGTCTGCTTACAGACAGGAGGTTAAGGAGCTGGCTGTCTGGTGCAGTCTAAACAACCTGGAGCTCAACATGCTCAAAACTGTGGAGATGATCGTGGACTTCAGGAGAAATCCCCCAGCTCTCCCCCACTCACTATCATGAACAACTCTGTGAATGCAGTGGAGTCATTCAGGTTCCTGGGAACCACCATCTCTCAGGACCTGAAGTGGGACACTCACATCGACTCCATCGTGAAAAAGGCCCAGCAGAGAATGTACTTTCTTCATCAACTGAAAAAGTTCAACCTGCCACAGGCGCACATGACACAGTTTTACTCTGCTGTTATTGAGTCGGTTCTGTGCTCTTCTATAACTGTATGGTTTGGGTCAGCCAGCAAATCAGATATAAGAAGACTGCAGCGGACTGTTAGGACAGCAGAAAGGATCATTGGTGTGCACCTGCCCAGCCTTCAGGATTTGTACTACTCCAGAGTGAAGAAACGGGCAGGTAACATCATCACAGACCCCTCTCACCCTGGACACGACCTGTTTGCACTTCTCCCTTCAGGCAGACGCTACAGATCTCTGTGCACTGGAACATCTAGGCATAAAAACAGTTTTTTCACCCATGCCATCTCCAGCCTAAACAACTAACACAGGAATTATTACCTGTGTTCTGTAATTCTCTAACCCTAATTCTTGCCTGTAATTCATCCCCCATCTCTAATTATTTACTCTCTCTAGTACTATGTAAATATGTATGCATAATTTTCTATACAGCTGTATATATAGAGTAAATAAGGCACAAATCTGTACATAAATCTTCTGTTCCAGATTCAGACACATTATTATTATTATTATTATTGTTAAGGCTTATTAAAATGTTCTGTTCTCATGTCAGATATGTATGTTTATATGTATGCATGTATGTATGTATGCATGTATGTACCAAGAGCTTCTTAAAAACCACAACAAATTCCTCATGTGTTTGCACACACTTGGCGAATAAAGCTGATTCTGATATTATAGGCTACTGGTATGATTATTTTAAAAAAAAAATTATATATATATATATATATAAACTCTTTAAAAAATCTTGAGGAATTCAAACAATGTCAGAATAATTATGTTGTCCCGAAAAATAAAGTCAAAGTTTTGGACTATTTATTGATTTATTTGTTCCTGACCCACATGCTTTTTAGGTTAAGAAGTGTCTGAGAAGTGCATGAATCATTCTTGTATTGGGTGTTTCAGATAACAGAGCAAACGGAGCATTATATCATATACTGTGGATCAGAATCAGACTGAATTTGCTGATAAATGTATCATGTGACCCTGAAGTTCAGGTCAACAGAACAAACCAAAAGGCTTTATCAGAAACAGACAAGAACACTGGACTGAACTTGTGTGTGAAAATCACACTGGAGGAAACTACACATGTATCTAATATTACAAATTATTAACTATATTAAACATTACATTTGTCTACTGCATTTACAAAACAAATTTTGTGCAGGATTTAAAGCTATTTTCACTCAGAAATTGCTAGTAACTTACACAAATAATTAGAAAGAAAGCAAGTAACATTGAATTAAACATGACATTTTTAAGTAGAAGAGTGATTCAACTTTTTTATTTTAAAATGTACTTCAGAAATCTTTGCTTTATTTACAGCTTCAAAAATCACTTTTTTACAGTGTAGGAAGAAACTGGTAACACTTTAAAATAAAAAAATGATAAATTAAGATTAAATGCAACCATTAACAATGGATTAACACTAACAATACTTGCTTTGTTAATGTTAGTTTCTACATTTTCTAATAAATTTCAAAATTAAATGCTGTATATTTGTTAAAGCATTATGAAATATTGCCAATTAACAATGAACAAGTATATTTACATGACTAGACAAACACAAAATCACATTTGAGTGTCAGCAAGTGAATATGGGATTCAACCATTTGGATCTGATGCCGCATTGAGATCCCGATATATCAGACTTTAGAAAAAGGACATGTTTGGCACTCATTCAATACAATTGTATTGATAGAGGGAAACAAGATGCATTTCTACTTTCAATATTATTTGTTCTTCAGATATTATTCTTTAAAAACAAAAAGAATCTGCAAAGTGACTCACATTTGGTTTTTGACCACTGACAATGTGCACAATTTTACTCCAGGAGCCATGTTGAGAACTCTGTATCTCT
This sequence comes from Schizothorax lantsangensis, assembly GCA_027422415.1. Classification (NCBI taxonomy): domain Eukaryota; kingdom Metazoa; phylum Chordata; class Actinopteri; order Cypriniformes; family Cyprinidae; genus Schizothorax; species Schizothorax lantsangensis. The sequence goes on from CM049860.1 coordinate 3,112,451, forward strand.
GAAAATGAACCATATAGGGCCTTAAAAATGAAAAGACTCAAAAGACTATAGTTTGCAAAAAAGCAAAATCTAAAATGCATTAAGATATCTAAGACTTCTTGAGTTACAGGCATGCAAACTTTGGAGAAAAAAAACCTTGAAAAGTGCTTTTTCCCCATTTTTGAATAGTCACCATTGGCACATAATGCAACAAAGATCTGTGTAAAAATAATATAGTAATGCTGCAAAATTTCTGAAGTCATTTTTACCCCCCTGTAATTTGGCTCTGAATCTCAAGTGAGATTCTCTTTGTTCAGTTCTGTACTGTACATCACAGAAACCCAGTGCATTAAAATAACCTGGGGAATCTGTGGATTGAGTTTGACCGTCTTGAACTCGTGTCTCGTGTCCTCCAGGCGTTTCTGCTGTTTTGTTGTGGATGCACATGAACACCTGCTGATGTGTCACACACTCAGCATGTGATATAGGGTTAACACACTCCAGTCAGCATGTGATATAGGGTTAACACACTCCGCCTGAGAGACTCACTCACGCTGTTTCTCTCGTTTGAGAGGCTTGTGATGAACCTCAGATCTGAATTATGGTGGATGGAGAGATGAAAGAGTGACAGTACTATGGAGTAATGTCCTTTTCTCTCATTATTTACAGTACTGACTCTCATGTGGTTTCAAATTTGGATGCTGTTGTTTTGAACAGACACAAGTTGAATGTTTCAGTCCCCTCCAGTTTTTCACAATTCTGATCACAGAACACAATGCAAAATCAACTAAACACTGCAACAAAATGAGATCCTGCATAATCCACCATTTAACCACAAAACAATCTCAAAAAGCGCAGCACTATTTCAAGTTATTGACATGTTAGTGTGATGAATCATGCATTAATGTTAATCAAACAAAAGAGAAGGAGAAAATCAGACACTGCTCTTGACTGCATAACTTTAGCAATCACACATGCATTCATACAGTGAAGATGCATGCATTTTTCTTATTTTTTTATGCAGCGTTTTATTTGATTTGATTATTCATTTTCAATACAACCCACCTGAACAACTTAAAGCACTCCTTATTTTATTTGTATCTTTGTCCTGTTGTTGGTAATTTGCTTATTTGTTCTTATTTTATAGTAAAAAATAAAATAAAAAATTCCTAGCAGAATTTGGTAAAACACAAAAATAAACAAGCTTCATGATTTATTTTCCCGTCAAGTATTTCTGTTATTTAATAATCATTTAGATATTTGGAAAGGTATTTTTATTTTCATTTTCATATTGTTTTCCTTTTTCATTTTGTTGCATGTTTTGTCATTTTATTAGCTGTTTTAATATATCTATATACTTTTTATTCATTTTTATTTCAGTTTTAATTTTAGTATTGTAACACATTATATTAAACAAAATTAAATTAGAACGGTTACCTTGGCAAATAACTTAAATAAAATAAGTTCACAGTTTTATTTTATTTTTATAAATTTTAGGTAACATTGTACTTCAAGTAGTGAAAATATTTTTTACATTTTAGCTTTAGTTAATAATCCTGTCAGGTATGACTTATTGTACATTATCTAGTGTCATACATAATATGGTAAATGTGACATTCCAATGATTATTTTAAAAATGCATTTTTTTGTATTCATTTATTTGTTCATTATTTGCAAAATTCTGGAAATTACAGCCACAAAATTCTGTCATTTTAATTGACTGACTGACTGATTTATTGATTGACTGATTGATTGCTGTCTTTTCCATACAAGAAATTCATACTATTACAACCATATATGGTTTATATGACTCGCACACTGTATTTCTTTTCAGTGTTTTCTATGAAATACAAATTATTTTTATTTTATTTTTTTCAACAAAATCTTTTTGTGTTTTACTGAAGAATGAAAGTAACAAACGAGGGAGACATCGTTCCTCAAGTACAGTATATACTGATTGAGAAGGAATCACGAATCCCATCTTCCTCACACCACCTCTCATGATCTCTTCAATTCTGTATCATACGCTACATTATAACAAGACAGTATCAGCGCTGCTCATCAGCCAGCTGTTCCTGCAATCACTGAGACCCAGAAATCTTTCATTTATTCACAGAGTCCGAGTCGAGCGCTCACGTCTTTTCTCCTGTCAGACAATCAGTAGCTCTTCATCAACATTCAGTCATTTGAGGTCATCTGATCTGGTTTCCTTTATTTGTTTTGGGCTGCAGGTCAACTGTCCCGGCTTTCACTTAAGTGCCATATTTTATATGCATCACAGGCTGTTTTTGTGGATTACTGTATTTTGATTACAACAGTGTTTGAAACATGCTGTAGGACATTAAAGATCTGTGATAAAGATGATGAATTATTATTACTAATGTCAAATGGGTGCCCACTGCAATTTTCAGCTAAATTTAATTTTAAACGGATTTAAAATGAAAAAAAAAATAATAATAATAATAATAAAACAAACGTAGCTGTGTTTGTGATTATACATCAATATCCTTTAAACCTCCTATAAAAATGTATACAGGTGCATCTCAATAAATTAGAATGTCGTGAAAAAGTAAAAAATTATTCTTGTAAGTTATTTCAAAAAGTGAAACTTTCATATATTTTAGATTCATTGCATGTAAAGTAAAACATTTTAAAAGTTTTTTTGTTTTAATTTTGATGATTAGAGCTTACAGCTCATGAAAGTCAAAAATCAGTATCTCAAAATATTAGAATATTTACATTTGAGTTTCAATTAATGACCATCCATACAGTATAAATTCTGGGTATCTCTTGTTCTTTGAAACCACAATAATGGAGAAGACTGCTGACTTGGCAATGAACCAGAAGATGAACATTGACGCCCTCCACAAAGAGGGTAAGTCACAGAGGGTCATTACTTAAAGGTGTGGCTGTTTACAGAGTGCTGTATCAAAGCATATTAAATGCAAAGTTGACTGGAAGGAAGAATTTGGGTAGGAAAAGGTGCACAAGCAACAGTGATGACCGCAAGCTTGAGAATACAGTCAAGCAAACCTGATTCAATCACTTGTGAGAGCTTCACAAGGAGTGGACTGAAGCTGGAGTCAGTGCATCAAGAGTCACCACGCTCATACGTCTTCAGGAAAAGGGCTACCAAGCCACTTCTGAACCAGAGACAATGTCAGAAGCATCTTACCTGGGCTGTGGAGAAAAAGAACTGGACTGCTCAGTGGTCCAAAGTCCTCTTTTCAGATGAAAGTAAATTTTGCATTTCATTTGGAAATCAAGGTCCCAGAGTCTGGAGGAAGAGTGGAGAGGCACAGAATCCATGTTGCTTGAAGTCCAGTGTGAAGTTTCCACAGTCAGTGATGATTTGGGCTGCCATGTCATCTGCTGGTGTTGGTCCACTGTGTTTTCTGAAGTCCACAGTCAACGCAGCCATCTACCAGGAAATATCTACCAGGAAATATCTACCAGCAATTCATGCTTCCTTCTGCTGACAAGCTTTATGGAGATGCTGATTTCATTTTCCAGCAGGACTTGGCACCTGCTCACACTGCCAAAGGTACCAAAAGCTGGTTCAATGACCATGGTGTTACTGTGCTTGATTGGCCAGCAAACTCGCCTGACCTGAACCTCATAGAGAATCTATGGGGTATTGTCAAGAGGAAGATGAGAGACACCAGACCCAACAATGCAGATGAGCTGAAGGCCACTGTCAAAGAAACCTGGGCTTCCATACCACCTCAGCAGTGCCACAAACTGATCACCTCCATGCCACGCCGAATTGAGGCAGTAATTAAAGCAAAAGGAGCCCCTACCAAGTATTGAGTACATATACAGTAAATTAACATACTTTCCAGAAGGCCAACAATTCACTAAAAATGTTTTTTTTTTTTTTATTGGTCTTATAAAGTATTCTAATTTGTTGAGATAGTGAATTGGTGGGTTTTTGTTAAATGTGAGCCTAAATCATCACAATTAAAAGAACCAAAGACTTAATATACTTCAGTCTGTGTGCATTGAATTTATTTAATACACGAGTTTCACAATTTGAGTTGAATTACTGAAATAAATGAACTTTTCCACGACATTATTGAGATGCACTTGTATTACATGCATGTTATTCGCACAAGGTTATGAAGTGATTTCTGTTTTATTTCGATTAATCATGCAGCCCTAATAGGGATCCTCATAAATCTACATGCAATTTGATACTGTACAGATTTTTCTTTAAATGCATTTCACTTCATTGATCCGAACCTATTCCAGGACTAGATTTTCCAAGTAATTATTTTCAGACTGTCACTACAGAGCGATGCTTTTGGCTGACGCTGCACAAGTGTCTCTCCCAGAATGCAGTGCATGACGTACTTCCATGCCCATGTAAGGCTGTTTCAGGCTGAGGTAAGGTAGAAAATGCATCCAAAAATGGCAACCTCTCCACATCTACTGAGATGACGGCATCCAAGAAATCAATCAAGTCTATATCAGTCAAATAAAGTGGAGTAGAGCGCCAATTAGAACGCATGCCGCTGACTGGACATGATTTCTAGCATAGAGAAGAAAACAGAATGAAAAATATAAATATAGACACCATAGTTACCATTTCACAGACACCATTTGACTCAGTGAACGGGATGAATGAATGAATTGTAGAGCAAAAAATTAATTTTGTTCTTTTTTTCCCCCAGAAGTAAACAGAATCATTAAGCAGAACTGGAACTAAAAACAGTTAAAAAATTAAATTAAATAAATGATAAAAGCAAAACAAAAAAAATCATCAAGCAGAAATGGAACCAAAATCATTACATTAATGTCCTGCAACTGAATTGTAAAAATAAAATAAAAGAGAATAATAAAATCATTAAGCAGAACTGGAAACAAAATAGATGAATTAAAAGATTTGTTCACTTCAAGAATGAAAATTTCCTGATAATTTACTCACCCCCATATCATCCAATATGTTCATGTCTTTCTTTCTTCAGTTGAGAAGAAATTAAGTTTTTTGAGGAAAACATTCCAGGATTTTTCTCCATAAAGTGATTTGGTTGAAGGTCCAAATTGCAGTTTCAATGCAGCTTCAAAGGGCTCTACATGATCCCAGCTGAGGAGTAAGGGTTCGATCTAGCGAAACAATAGCTCATTTTCTAAATATATATATATATACACACACACAGGTGCATCTAAAAAAATTAGGATATCGTGAAAAAGTTAAATTTTTTTGTAACTTATTTCAAAAGGTGAAACGTTCATATATAGATGCATTGCATGTAAAGTAAAACATTTCAAAAGTTTTTTTGGTTTATTTTAATTTTGATGATTAGAGCTTATAGCTCATGAAAGTCAAAAATCCAGTTTCTCAAAATATTAGAATATTTACATTTGAGTTTCATCATCGGTCTCATCATCACTAAACAGCAGTAACCCAGAGCCACTGGAAGCCATGCAGCTCATGATCACACTGCTCCATGTTTCACAGAAGATGATGTGTGCTTTGATCATGAGCTGTTCCAAGCCTTCTCCAGACTTCTTTCTTCCCGTCATTCTGGTACAGGTTGATCTTAATTTCAGCCGTCCAAAGAATGCTCTTCAAGAAGTGCTCAGGCTTTTTTTTTAATGTTTTTTGGCAAAGTCTAATCTGGCCTTGTTTGCAGCTCGTGGTGAAGCCTCTGTATTTGCTCTGGTGAAGTCTTCTCTTGATTGTAGACTTTGACAGAGACACGTCTGCCTCCTGGAGAGTGTTCTTCTCTTGGCTGGATGTTGTGAAAGGGTTTTTCTTCACCATGGAGAGGATTCTCCGATCATCCTCCACTGTTGTCCTCCGTGGACGTCCAGGCCTTTTTATGTTGCTGAGCTCACCAGTGCGGTTCTTTTTTTTCTCAGAATGTACCAAACTGTTGATTTGGCCTCTCCGAATGTTCCTGCTCTCTCTCTCTGATGGATTTGTTTTGTTTTTGAAGCCTAACAATTGTCTGTTTCACTTGTATGGAGAGATCCTTTGACCACATGATGTGGGTTTACAACAGCTTCTGAATGCAAATGTCAAACTTAGAATCAACTCCAGACCTTTTACCTGCTTAATTGATGTAGAATTAACAAAAAAGAATAGCCCACGCCTGTCCATGAAACAGCTTTTGAGTCAACTGTCCAATTACTTATGGTCCCTTGAAAAAGGGGAGGAGGTACATATTAATGTTTCACAGTTACAGTAATTGAACCTTCAAACCATTGGCCACCATTGTCCACTATATGGAAAAATTCCTTTAATTTTTTCTCAAAAACCTAAATTTCTTTCCAACAGAATAAAGAAAGACAACATCTTGGATAACATGGGATGAGCAAATTATCAGGAAATGTTATTCTGGAATTGAACTAAACCTTTAATGTTCTACAGCTGAACTGTAGTCAGTTAATTAGTTAGTAAATAAGTAAATAATTTCATTAAATTAAATTAAAAACAGCAAAAAATATATTTAATTAATGTCCTGAATTTGAACAGCATTTATTTAAAAAAAGAAATGTTGTGTTACAATATACAATGCTATTCAAAATTATGGGGTCAGTACATTTATTCTACATATACATCTATACATCTTTTTTCTTTTTTTTAAAGAAATTAATACTTTTATTGAGGAGGGATGTGTTAAATGACTAAAAAGTCATAGTAAAGACTTATATTTTTAGAAAAGATTTCTATTTTGAACAAATGCTGCTCTTTTTAACTTTCTATTCATCAAAGAATCAAAGAAAAAAGTATCACGTTCCAAAAAACAATATGAAGCAGCACAATAGTTTTAACACTCATAATAAATCATCATATTAGAATGATTTCTGAAGATCATGTGACACTGAAGACTGGAGTAATTGATGCTGAAAATACAGCACTGCATCACAGAAATAAATTATATTTTAAAGTATATTAAAATAGGAAACCAATATTAGAAATTGCAATAAGATTTCACAATATTACTGTTTTTTCAGTATTTTTGATCAAATAAATAAGCCATGATGAGCAGAAGAGACTCAAAAACATAAAAAACATAAAAAATCTTACTGATCCCAAACTTTTGAGCGGCAGTGTATATATATATATATATATATATATATATATCTGGGTGTTATATTAGACAGCAACTTATCTTTTGAAAATCATATTTCCAATGTTACAAAAACAGCATTCTTCCATCTTAGAAACATTGTCAAGCTACGGAACATGTTACTTGTTTCTGATGCAGAAAAGCTAGTTCATGCATTCATGACCTCTAGACTGGACTATTGTAATGCACTGCTAGGTGCTTGTCCTGCATCTTCAGTAAACAAGCTACAGGTAGTACAAAATGCAGCGGCTAGAGTCCTTACCAGGTCAAGAAAATATGATCATATTACCCCAGTTTTACAGTCTCTGCACTGGCTACCTATTAAGTTCTGTATCAGTTACAAAATATTATTACTTACCTATAAGGCCCTAATTGGTTTAGCTCCTGCGTACCTAACTAGTCTTCTATCTCGCTACAATCCATCACGCTCCCTAAGGTCACAAAACTCTGGACTCTTGGTAGTACCTAGAATAGCAAAGTCCACTAAAGGAGGTAGAGCTTTTTCATATTTGGCTCCCAAACTCTGGAATAGCCTTCCTGATAACGTTCGGGGTTCAGACACACTCTCTCTGTTTAAATCTAGATTAAAGACACATCTCTTTAGCCAAGCATTCACATAATGCATTCATATAATGCATCTCATAATCTTGTACTGCAGTAATATCTGATCAAACGCACATTATTATTCTTTAGCTTTGGTTGAACAAATCATTTATGCTTGGATGGAACAACATCTACACTCATTATGTCTCTTTGTTTCTCTGTTATTCTCTGTGATTAACATCCCGTGGTAACTAGGAATTACACAAGCTTCAGTCTGGATCCAACTCTTAAATGATCTGAGATGACCAAACCAAACACCTGAGAAGAGGACCTCAGAGGATGCCAACCCTCAGACAATATACAGAATTACCAAATTTTGCCATAAGTTAAATATATTAAGTTTCTACAGTATATAAATATATTGTAGAAACATAATTGTATTGTAAAAGGCGCTATACAAATAAACTTGAATTGAATTGAATTGAAATATATATACCTGTATATATACACACACACACTTTTAAAAGATGTTTTTCATCAAATGCCAAATTTTCTTTATAAAGACAATTTTGAATCATACAATAAAATGTACAATAAAAGGCTCTGTGAACAAATATTGCCTAGGGGTAGAATTAAATATAGGTTTTAAAAATATTTTTTATTAAAAAAAAAAAGAAAATGTCTTTGTGTTTACTATTTTTGATTCACTTCCCATTAACACTGCTGTTATATTTTCTATAATGTTTATTATTTAATATTTATTTTAAAAATATATATTTTTATAAATAAATTTCAAGAAAAAAAAAATACAAAAAGCCGTTGTAAACAAATAGTGCACAGCGGAATCACATGAATCTTTTAAATATTTTTTTTTCTTTTACTATTTTCAGTCCACTTCCCAAGAAGAGAATAATATAATATAATATATTTAATATAATATAATATAATATAATCTTTAATTTCACATGTCATTTTACAATGGTCAGTTTAATTTTGCATAAACAAAGTCAACAGAGATTCTGTTTGTATCTGACAATAGATATTTTACAATAGTTTATTGTGTTAACCTCACCCCAGTAAAGATGCCTTAAAGCTAATGGACTAAAATCCACTAAACACTTGATTTCATGGGGTCTATTTAGATGGCAAAGTACAATTCACATTAAAAATGCACAATAATCCTAATTAAGTGAAATGACTGTTTCAGGTGGTTATGCTTGCTGTGTGCTTTCTGTGCAGTGAGTGAACATCATGCAGGAGTGAATGCTAAGCTCAGGCAGGATCTGTGTGAGATGGAAAGGTCAGACTGAAGGAGAGGACATCTCGACCCCGTTCACAACACCACCAAACAGCCTGTTCCCTCAGGGTGGAAAATGAACCTGCACATCCATGTTTGTCCACACGAGCAAAATCCCTCGCACATTAGGTTCAGCCGCACTGTACTGCAGCTCATTTAAGTGTGTTTTCAGTGTTGATGTGAAACCACTTACAAGCATCACTAACACTAATGCTCATGAACTTTTGCACAGTAACTCGTCCTGAGCCGTCACACCTGTGCTACAGAATCACCCTCAGATCACTGAAACCCTGCTTCTTTGTAGAGATAAAACTAAAATGATAGACTTTAATTTTTGTGAATTTATGAAAATTATATAAAGTAAAAATGTATAAAAAATAAGTCAAGATTTTATAATTACCTTTTTAATTTTAATCTGAGGAAGGTTTGGAAAAGAATCTGCAAAATTAAATTCCAGGAATTTACTAAAGTTAATTATCAAGGACTTTTCAAGCACTGCTTTTTTGGTTCGGAGATCTCACTTATCAAACAATATCGTTATTATCTTTCAAATTCTAATAAAACAAACTGGTACAAATAAAGTGCAGCACAAAAGCATGCAATGACTATGGAAACTTTTAACATTTGAAAGGATACTATGGCAAAGTTATTGCCATAGTTCCTTATTCAAACTGATTTTTATTTTCATGAATACATGATTGACCTGCAGAATGAAAGCTATATCATACACTTAGAAAATTATAAGCTATATCACCGCTTACCGACACTAGGGGTGTGACTTAGGTCACGAGATGAGACAAAATACAGATACTTGGTTCACTAGAACGAGACAATATTTTAATACTATTTTTAAGATGTTTTTTATGACAAAATATTTGTCTTTTAATCACACAAAGCAAAACAATGCATTTGTATTTTCAAATAGTTTAACTAATCTAGGGCTGTAACTAATGATTATTTTGGTAATCAAGTATCTAATGATTATTTTGACAGTTGAGTAATCTGATATTTTTTTAGAAATACAAATAGACCTAAGTGAAAATCAGGCTTTAAAATGACTATATTTATATATAAACTGACGATGAGACAATAATAATTGGTATTAAAAAAACAAAGTATTAAAACCAAGTAATTACATGGTTTTATTGAACAACACTATCAAAATAGGCCTACATAATGTAATATGCCTACACAAAATATGAACATAACCAACTTAAGTACTTTATGTATTATAACAAATACCTTCAGATGGCGCCAACCGCCAGGTGATGCTCCACTTTACAGCGTGATTCAAGGACGTTTAAATCCATGTCATTTTAATATTTGACCACATGCAAACTCAGAGGGAGGGTTTACATTTTATTTTGAAATCGCGATGTACAACTAATCACATATTTAGAAATATGTTGATGTATTCTCCTGTGTTGGCATAGGTTTATAAATGATTTATGTTTCAAATCTAGTGAGATAATCCAGTTTTCCCAGATGAATGTTAAAGCAGCTCAAACTCACAGCATATGCAGAGGTTTGTCGACAGAGCGGCTGAGATGGAGATGTGCTCCACGCTTATAAATGATAACAGTGCAACACGAAGCGTGTCAGACTTTATATGCGTTCCTAAATGCACATGATTACAAACAGTATAAGACCGAACAATATAATGCAAGCACTATCAAAGGTTTTACCACAAACTCAAATTTATACTGATATCGCGAGACTGCTTTTCACCTCAAGTAGTATCATTGTCACGTTTAATATCACGAGATCTCATGCACTCCCGAAATGGATCTGTATTTATATCAGACGCACTGCATTGTTAATTTTGCGTGAAAAGATTGTTTTATCGGAAAAAAAGAATTAACACTAATTTCATACTGCCTTTTAAAAATGCAAGTACTTTTCAAGTACCTTCTCAAAATATGGCTGTTTTCAAGGGTTTTCCAGGACTTAAATTTCAAAAAGTCCTTCAAGCACTTTAAGCACCTTGTACGAATGCTGTCTGAGGTCTAATTTGTATATAATTTGTGTATTTAATAACATTTTATAACATTATGTAATATTTAGCTAGTAATATTTTTAAATGTTTTTATAATTTTCAAACATGTTATTGCAATTTAAAATAACTTTTCTATGTGAATATATTTTTAAAAATACATATACTAATAGAAAATAGTTATTTTAAATGGTAATATTTCACACTATTACTGTATTAACTGTATTTTGATCAAATAGAGTTAATGCAGCCTAAGAGACTGTAAAAAAACAGTGTAAAAATTGAATTTGTCATCACGTTACAAGTTACATTTTTATTATAAAAATGGGAACAATACAATTAAACTATAATTGTTTTTAATTTTCAACCAATTAAGAATGCATAAATATACTGATGCAACCAAGCAGCATCGTTTTAGTATCATTGATATACAGTTATCGTCAATAACTGTCTGGTTCAGCTCAGCTACCAAATCTGACCTCAGAAGACTACGGAGGGTAGTCTGGACTGCTGAACGAATCATTGGTACAACCCTCCCTACTCTCCAAGAACTGTACTTATCCAGAGTGAGCAAAAGGGCTGGCAAAATCACTCTGGACCCCTCACATCCAGCACACTCCCTCTTTGAACTGTTACCGTCTGGTCGACGCTACAGAGCTCTGAGCACCAGAACGACCAGACACAGGAACAGTTTCTTCCCTCAGGCAGTCCATCTCATGAACACTTGACAATAATTATGGTACACACAATTTATACATATATTTATCTAACACACATTAGTCTACATTTCAATTACACATAATATACCTGTACATACAAAACTGTCTACTGTTATATACCTGTAGATACAATTGTCAATTTGTATATAGTTATTACTTATTTACTTGTTCTTTTTATTATCTGTGTTTTTTGTTCTGTCACTGTCATTCTGTTGCGCTGCGGTAGCTTCTGTCATGAAAACATACCTGGCAATAAAGCTCATTCTGATTCTGATATACTCTTATAGTTTTTATTAACATTTTGAGTCAGTTTTTTTTTATGTTTTCATTTGAATCTTATTTAAATTTTCAGTATTTTTTTTGTGTTTTTGTCATTTTTGTATTATTTGTTTTTGCATTATATAGTTTTTAAATTTTTTCACTTTCAGTTTTAGTTAATACAGTTACATGTATTTAATTTATTATTTATAAAATATATTTTATTTCAGGTAACATTTATTTTATTTCAAGTAACATTTATTTTTATGGTTTTCAGTTTCAGTTTTATTTATATAATAACCCAAGATTTTCACAACAGTCACAATAATAATAAAAAAAACTCATTTACGTCAGTCAGCTAGACAACATTTTCACCTGACAACACTGATAAGCAGAACCAAATGATACAGAAAACCAAATGTTCAAGTTTGCAAAGTATAAAAATGCATTTACATGAGCATAAAATGTACGGTACAACGCTCAGCCAATTACTGTAAATGCACAGACAGGCACTGTTTTTGCTTATTTTTATTTTTATCATCACAGGCAGTATAAAGCATCTCTACATGACCTGCACTGCACCCATTACCTCTGAAACAGCCCTGCATCAGTTTTATCTGCAGTAATTTCTTTAAAAGGAACCCTAATGTTTGCTTGAGAGCACATGAAGGCCGTAGCTAAAAAAAAATGGCCAAAGCTTATTTAAAAGAACTACAGACTGTAAGTGGTGTGCACTTATAATGCAGCTTGAAAGCAGGGAAAGTGCTAAAAAGAAGAAAAACAAAAGAACAAGTGGAGATGTGTGTTGGTGGTAATGCTTTGATAAACTCATCTCCCATTGAGAGCTCACTCAGCACCGCACTTAAGTGTGTCTGCAAGAGCATCTGAGTGAGTAAGTGTGTGTGTGTGTGTGTGTGTGTGTGTGTGTGTGTGTGTGTGTGTGTGTGAGAGAGTGTGTGTGTGTGTGTGTGTGTGTGTGTGTGTGTGTGTGTGTGTGTGTGTGTGTGTGTGTGTGTGTGTGTGTGTGTTTGTGCACCATTTGCAAACCTGCATCCATAAAAGAAGCATCCCTGCTGAACTGCCTCAGAATTGAACTCTAAACCTACACAACAGATCCAAGATCAGTTCACTGAGTTCAATACAAGCTAAGCTGAATCAAAAGCATGTGTGACATAATTACACAACAAAACAACTAAATCATTTTGGCTTGTGCCTTGTTTTTCCTAAAAAAGACATTATATTTTATAATAAATATTATATATTATTATAATTTTATAAAAGCACTTACATTCATTCACTTCTTAAAATTAGTGTTATTTGAGCTGCATCCAAAGCCATTTAACTGAGCTCAACAGAATAGTAGAGCAATAATTCAGACCAAAATATACTTTTTACAAAAATATTTCTTGTTGGACATTAAATGTAGGTTCAAAAATTCTTTATTTAACATAAGAAATTGCATTTTTTCATAAGAGCATTAACTATAAAGAGACTATAGAGGAGTTATTCCAGTAATATTGTACTATTGTTTTATTTCAATGTTCAAATGAGTGAAAAATGCTCAGAAATTGGAAGTAATACATTGAATTAAATGTAATATTTTGAAATAGAAAAACTAAAATACTGAAAAACATTTTTACAGTGCTCTTACTAGTGTATTAACTTCATTATTAACTTGATATAGACTTCTGCTTTTGTAATGTCTACATTAAACCCTCTTAGAACACAATTTCTATATAATTTCATTTATAGTATAGCTTACACGTTGTTTTCATAGCCTTCATTTTGCACATTGTTTAGAGGAAAACATTGGGCAGAATGTGGAATCACATTATTTAAAATAAAATACAGAAAATAAGATTTAGTTTGCCTCTTGAAAAATATGTAACACATTGTTGGTTATCTTTTATACAGGTAACAAGCTGAGACTCCCTTTAAGAGAGAGCTCCTAATCTCAGCTCCTTACCTGAAGAAAAGACACCTGGGAGCCAGAAATATTGCTGATTGATAGGGGATCAAATACTTATTTGACTCATTAAAATGCAAATCAATTTATAACTTTTTTTAAATGCGTTTTTCTGCATTTTTTTGTTGTTATTCTGTCTCTCACTGTTCAAATAAACCTACCATTAAAATTATAGACTGATCATTTCTTTGTCAGTGGGCAAACGTACAAAATCAGCAGGGGATCAAATTATTTTTTTTCCCACTGTATTTAAATATAATTTATTGAATAATAATGTTTAATAAACAACAACAGCCATCATAAAAGTTGCTAGGCAATTCAGTCAAAAGTACAAGGCAGCGCTCTGATATACAGCATTGAAGTTACATCAAATATAACGTGATGAGATTTTACCCGCTGCCAAAACTATTTGCTCTGGTACAAATAATAGATTAATGAGACCAAAGACTGTTCGTTAGATTTACCCAAAACAAATTATATCTCGTGTTTAACCACTATAGAGTCATCAGAGCCAGTGGCAAATTCCAGAAGATCTGGCCGAGGTGAGGCTGCTCTCGGTGGGTTCATGAGCACTGAACGGCCGCTGACTTTATAGATATTGTAGCCTCATTTCTTGTGCCTACTATAACAGTATTGGACCCATTCACTTCCATTGTAAGTGCCTCACCAGGGTCAAGTAAAAATTACAGTCATTTGTGGCAATCACCATTATCCCACAATTGCTATCGATTGAGATTAACTTGCATTGAACCCAGAATATTCCTTTGAAAGCTTCCTCTTGTACCTGTTGGCATAGTATCTACCATGAGAGGCTAACTGGGTCATGCTAACCAGCCCAAACCTGACCACTTGTCCTACATCAATCTCAACCAGATCCCGGATCTGATTTTCAAAACAGCAGCAAGACCTTCACTCAGGCTGACAACAAGACAACAGGAAGTGAGCGCATCCGTAATGCAGATCCACCTGGGAACGGCACAAAGACGCCACACTGCGAGATTGATTCTGATCATCAGCAGCTTAAAAAAGATTAGTTGAGTCCCATGTTCCTGCCAGACAATGGTACACAGATCTGAATTATACACGACCACAGCCCAGCTCAGCATGAAGGATGACTCATATTCACAGATAATAAACTCACTTCACAGATACAGTGAAGCAGAGGAAGGGAAATCTCTGAGATAAGATGTGTTAATGGGACGTAATGCAAATATACCCAAAAATAGCTAATCGTAAGGTGCTTAAACTGTGAATTATGAATAGAAATGTGCAAGATCATGTTCTAATGTAGTAAGATGGACTGCTCTGTGTTAATATTACAAACAATGTACAGTACAAAATGCTTTAAAAAGACCTCATTAAGTCACGATTAGAGTTCAATGATTTGATTAAACAACTGGTAACACTTTACAATAAGGTCCCATTAGTTTAATGCATTAACTAACATCAACTAACAATGAGAATACATATTTTACAGTATTTATTCATCTTTAAGGTTAGTTAATAACAATGCAGTTCATTATTAGTTCATATGATCTCAGGTCAATTAAATAGTATGGTGACACTTTACAATAATGTCCCATTCATTAAAATAAGTTAATGCATTAGATAACATGAACTAATAATGAGCAATATAAATAAATATTCATAAAAATGCATGTTCATGGTAGTTCACAGCACGTTACCTAATGTTAACAGATACAACTATTTGATGTAAAAATGTATTAGTAAATGTTGAAATTAACATTATCTAAGATGAACAAATTCTGTTTTGATCATTGCTATTTTGTTAGTGTAAGTAAACTGAAAAAAAAAACATTTTGTTTTCTCTCATGAAATTTCTAGTATATTTCACAATTACAAAGAAATGGCAAGTAACACGTTGAATTAAATGTGAAATTTTGAAATAGAAAAACTGTGATGGTATTTTATTGTACAACATAACTCCAATAACCACTGATTTATTTACAAATTTTTTTTTTTACAGTGTAATGATAACAAAAAACAAAACTCTATTGTAAAGTAACAATAATAATAACAGATTACCAAAACCGTTGATGACTCATCCTGCACTAGATTTGCAGCCAATCAAATGCTCTGTAAAATGAGAAAGCCCCTCCCACCCACAACCCAATTATCAAGCAGGAAATCCTGCTTCATTGTTGTAAAGTGACCAAACTTAATGTTTCAGAAGAAAATGCATTAACACAGGAAAGAAATCTGCATATCAAATGACTTCATGTGGTTCTTTCATTTAGGGATGTGCAAAACTATTCATGTTCTTAATTAACTAGTCGGTAGGTTGTCTGAATGACTAGTCTGTGTTATTAAGTATAATAAGGCTATGTCATGTCCACCGGCCCACCTATTAGTTGTGTTTCTCAGGGATATATGCAAATCCTTCAATTACAGCCAAAGTGAAAACTGAACATCTATTATCAGAAATGACGAAATAAAAGATAAAATATAAACACTCTCTTTTACACCTTACAAACACATCTGTGCTGCAACTACACTCATTTATATGATCATAATAGAGCAGCTTTGTAATCCAGGCCTGTGCTTTTCTGTTTCAAACAAGAGCAATCAGCAGGAACATTCAGCGTTCTCAATGGTTTGTAGATGTTTTTAAAATTGAGACTGCGGGAGCACGGCAGAAATCGGAGTAATGTTTATGAATGTTATGCAAGAAAGAGCTGCTCACGTAACAGAATTACGTGAGCTAACAAGAAACACACAGATCATGGAAGGCTTCATAAACACAACCTGATCGTCCTTTAAAGCTGAAGAGATGCAGATACAGTGACTCACCACATTCCAGAAGAATGGATTGAAGATGATGGCAATAACAGCCACACAGAACCGGGGCTCCGTCAGATCTATTAACCTCCACAGCTCTTCCAACACGGACATGTCCATCTGAGGACAGAAAGAGATGACAAAACCAAAAACAAGTGTGTAAGCTCTCACTTGCATGATATTTTAAGTAAAACAGAACATGCATGAATGTGCATGCTGAAAACACATCACCTTTAGTTGTAATTTGTCATTCTGACATTGAAATAGGCCATTTATATGATTCGATTTTTTAATTGGGGGGTACTGTTTTTTTATATTTTGGGGTTTGTATGAATGTACATTAACATCTGAAGGGAACTGACTGCTTTCAATGGAATTTTCTCATAATTTTACCTCTGTATGATGCACAACAATAGTGTTTAACACTGTGTTATTTGAACTTCAAAGTTGTTTAAATTAAGTGGGGTTTTTTTACAGTTTAAGATGTTAAAAGTGCAGTATGTAATATTGACAACTGACAAATTAAAGAGAGCAACAAAGGAAGGAGTGCAATTAACAATGGAAGGCAATGTGTCTTACACTGTAAGTTGATGAGTTGTTTTATCCATATTTTAATACACCTCTCCTCACAGAGCTTTTTAGATGGATGCAGAGGATTTTTAGGTCGAATCTGCAATCTCTGACCCAGTTTGTTTGCTTGCTTCCATGGCTACAGTACACTGTGTTTTCCACTAACTGGCAACCCGTGTGTTGAAATACTATTGGCTGAATTGGCAGTGGGCGGAGTCACACAGACCAAAACAAAAACTGACATTCTAACATGGAACTCACATTTCAAAGCTGAATAACTGGCTGTAGATTTGTTTTTGGAGAAACAAGTATGTGAACTTAACGTGTTTCCTAAATATCTGCATATTATGATATTTTTATGCTTTTGTACAGTCAAAAAAATGCCATACCGCACCTTTACCATTATTCACTGGTGTAGTTTCAAAACAACTTTGCAATCTAAATCTTCTAATATCAGAATTTTCTGAAACAATTTCTGCTAATTCCAAAAAAATGTTTAGAAGTAAACTTTGCTGGTCTGGAGTTTGCAGGTATGAATTGTGTTAAAGGGGACTGTGTTGAACATAAATGTGTGTTGGCAGTGTGTGTATACAACCACCCTATAATGATAAAATAGGGTGTTGGCATTTCCCAAGAGCACAGCATTAATGATTTTACGAACTACTTTACTTCCAAGATTGATACTATCAGAGATAAAATTGTAACCATGCAGCCGTCAGCTACAGTATCGCATCAGATAGTGTATTATAGATCCCCTGAGGAACAATTCCACTCATTCTCTACTATAGGAGAGGAAGAATTGTATAAACTTGTTAAATCATCTAAACCAACAACATGTATGTTAGACCCTATTCCATCTAAACTACTAAAAGAGCTGCTTCCAGAAGTCATAGATCCTCTTTTGGCTATTATTAATTCATCATTGTCATTAGGATATGTCCCCAAAACTTTCAAATTGGCTGTTATTAAGCCTCTCATTAAAAAACAACAAATTGACCCCAAAGATCTAGTTAATTACAGACCGATCTCAAATCTCCCTTTTCTGTCAAAGATACTAGAAAAGGTAATATCCTCACAATTATATTCCTTCTTAGAGAAAAATGGTATCTGTGAGGAATTCCAGTCAGGATTTAGACCGTATCATAGTACTGAGACTGCTCTCATTAGAGTTACAGATGATCTGCTTCTATCATCTGATCGTGGTTGTATCTCTTTATTAGTTCTACTGGATCTTAGCACTGCGTTCGACACCATTGACCACAACATTCTTTTAAATAGACTAGAAAACTTTGTTGGCATTAGTGGAAGTGCCTTAGCATGGTTCAAATCGTACTTATCTGACCGCCATCAGTTCGTAGCAGTGAATGAAGAGGTATCATATCGATCACAAGTGCAGTATGGAGTACCTCAAGGCTCAGTACTAGGGCCGTTACTTTTCACGCTTTACATGTTACCCTTGGGAGATATTATCAGGAAACACGGTGTTAGCTTTCACTGTTATGCTGATGATACTCAGCTCTATATTTCTTCACGGCCCGATGAAACACACCAAATTGAGAAACTAACGGAATGCATAGTCGATATAAAAAACTGGATGACGAGTAATTTCTTACTGCTAAATTCTGAAAAAACAGAGGTGTTAATTATCGGACCTAAAAACCCCACATGTAATAACTTAGAACACTACCTAACACTTGACGGCTGCTCTGTAAATTCTTCTTCTTCATCAGTCAGGAACCTAGGTGTGCTGTTTGATAGCAATCTTTCTTTTGAAAGCCATGTTTCTAGCATCTGTAAAACTGCATTCTTCCATCTCAAAAACATATCTAAATTGCGACCTATGGGTGGTTGTTCTGCACGCTTGATCAACAAACTACAGTTGGTCCAAAATGCAGCAGCTAGAGTTCTTACTAGAACAAGGAATAATGGCCATATTAGCCCGGTTCTGTCAACACTGCACTGGCTCCCTATCAAACATTGTATAGATTTTAAAATCTTGTTAATGACTTATAAAGCCCTGAATGGCTTAGCTCCTCAGTACTTGAGCGAGCTCCTATCACACTATATTCCTTCACGTCCGCTGCGTTCTCAAAACTCTGGCCATTTGATAATACCTAGAATATCAAAATCGACTGCGGGCGGCAGATCCTTTTCCTATTTAGCTCCCAAACTCTGGAACAATCTACCTAACACTGTTCGGGAGGCAGACACACACTGTCAGTTTAAATCTAGATTAAAGACCCATCTCTTTAACCTGGCGTACACATAACACACTAATACACTTCTATTATTCAAATCCATTAAAGGATTGTTAGGCTGCATTAATTAGATCAACCGGAACCGGAAACACTCCCCTTAACACACAATGTACTCGTTACATCGTAAGAAGATTGGCATCTACGCTAATATTTGTTTCTTTCTTATTCTGTTTCTCAGTCCGTGTCCGGATCAGATGGTGGATCGGCGCCGGGAGATGATGTCTGCGGCCCTGATCGTCAGCGATGAGCCCCAGAGACATATCCCCAGTGAAGACCTCGATTAAAATACAATAAAACTAAAAATAAAACAAATAACTAAAAATATAATAATAAAATACCTAACTACATAATACTATTATTGTTGGAAACTGCAACAATATAAAAATAGAAATAGAATATATTTAAAATTTTAATTAAAACAATAAGTAAACAATAAATAAACAATAATATCCTGGCCAGAGGAGAACTGGCCCCCCGACTGAGCCTGGTTTCTCCCAAGGTTTTTTTCTCCATTCTGTCTCAGAGGGAGTTTAGGTTCCTCTGGCTTGCTCAGTTGGGGACACTTAATTTCTAGCGATTATCGTCAATTTGATTTCACAGATACTATTTAAACTATACTGAGCTAGACAATGACATCTCTGAATTCAATAATGAAATGCCCTTAACTGAAAATTGAGTGTTTAATCTTATTATTATACATTACTGACACTCTATCCTCCAACTTGATACTGTTAAGTGCTTTGACACAATCTGTATTGTTAAAAGCGCTATATAAATAAAGGTGACTTGACTTAAAAATCCACCCAATGTATTTTAATTTTTTTAATATATTTTTTTAAACACTCAAATTATGAGCACTGTCTCAGATCAAGCCATTCATTTTTGAAATGTTTTACTTTACATGTAGTGAATCTAAAATATATGAAAGTTTCACTTTTTGAAATAAGTTACAAGAAAAAATGAACTTTTTCACAACATTCTAATTTATTGACAAAATAAAAACTAAACTAAAACTAACAAAAATGATGCACCTGTAGTGCTGCTTTAAAGTGTGTAACTGCTATAAGCCACTAGGGACATCAAACAGTTTCCAAACAAGTTTCTCAAATAACCAGAGTTCTCCTGGAAGCCGGAAATGCACCAGTGCAAACCCTCTCTTGATGTAAAAAAAAAAAAAACTACCGTCAGGATTTACTAAAGACACGTAGTGAAACATTAGTCAACAACAAAACACCTCAATCGCTTAGGAGCCATTCTTGTCTACACCTGCTCCGGCGTTGAAACAATGGCGGACTAATGACAGCTCACTCAGGGTGGAGTCTGTGCTAAAACAGCAGTATTCGTCAATAGTCATGGGAGGGGCCTGCCAAAACTACGTAACACTGCCAAGAATCTTAGAACGGCTTGATCTGAGACAGTGCTCATAATTTGAGGGGATTCTAAAAAAAGCACTGGGTGGATTTTTATCATTATAGGGTGGCTGTGTACACAGACTGCCAACACACATTTATGTTCAAACACCATGTAAAAGTGAATTTTGCATCTGATATCCCCTTTAACCCATTTTGTGTCTGTGTTGTTAGTAACTTATCAGCTTGGTTGCACTTTATTTTACAGCATACGTGTAGGTTACTTACCCAAGAAAGTACTGGGTAATATAAAGTAACTTGATGGTTAAGGTCAGGTTTAGGGGTAGGTAGGGTCAGTACCTAGTTATTACCCAGTTGTTAGAATAAGTAAATGTAGCATGTACATGTGGAACAGGACTGCAAAACTAAAATGCTACTATCGGCTCTGCTTGTTTGCGACACTACGCTAATTTGTTTTGCTCTTGATAAATTGTGTTGATCAGTATGGAAATGATCTGTCTGTGTTCTTTAATTTCCATACTGTCAGTAAATCCCACCAGCATTTTTATGGGATTTGCGGTCTCACACTGATTTGCCCTGTTTGGTATCTGGCCCTTAGGAGCATTTTAGCACTTCTAGGTCCTTTGTCTTACAGTCAATGGGTCTTTTAATGGGTTTGTGGTTAAATGCCTGAAATAAGGTCTGCCTACTCACTAGTTTGCTTAAACAGCATTTACCCTAACTACTGAACGGTGCGGTGCGGTCAAAAGCCGAACAGGCAGCATTTTGTTAGTCAAAGTCTCAAATTCTGCATGCAAAAAATCCCCAATTGCATATTGAAATGACTGGATTTCACTCACAAAAATTCACTGAACTGCAGTAAATGTGACTGCACATTAGCTCTAACTTTCCAACTTTCTGATTTCAAAAAAAGATTAAATAAGCATATCTTGGAAGCTTAGTGGTGTCATGTGACCGTGTTTAATTTTGATTTTTACAATGCATTTACACTGTAAAAAATCAAAAATTGAGAAAATGTAAAATTTTAAGGCAACCAGCTTCAGGAGATTTTTGAGTTTTCTCAACTTGTTTTTATAGGAGATTTGAGTTTTCTCAACTTTTTGTTGTATAAACTGAATACAACAAGCTGAGAAAACTCAAAAATCTCCTGAAGCTGGTTGCCTTAAACTTTTAAGTTCTCAACTTTAGATTTTTTACAGTGTAGCCTTAAAGTTGTTCATGTGTAGATTATCTTGACAAAACAAAATGTGTAAGAATCATAAACTTTTTATTGGTCACAGAGCTCATTTTCAGCAATAGTCCAAAATCCTATTGGCTTTTTGATGAGGGAAGCGATGCTAACTTATGGGTTGGTCTATGTCATCACTGCAGCATATTAGAGTATATCCATCCCTTTACCATTCCCAAGAGACATTGTTTGAGACATTTAGTAGCAGATAAACTAGAAATGCTTGAGCAGAACTGTAGATACTGTTTTGTTTTGAACTGAGCGAGTGGTTGTTGTATAACCACTCAAACAAAGCACTACACAGTCCCTCCAGGATTTTGCGATTGCTGAATTTATCGCAAAATCAAGCAAACTCCGCAATTTTCGTAAATGCCTCAAATTTTCCACAGATTTTGGGCTTAGACGAGTCCTGTGACGTCATCGCAATGCGCATTCAGTCAAAGAAAGGTTGTTTCTCAGTTTGAAAAATGGAATGAACAGCCTACACAAGAGCTAGGCAACTAGTATGATATAGCTGGGGACTACTTTCAGGCGCTGCGTCATATCATTGCGCCTGCTGCACTCATGGTACGGCAGCAAAGTTCCTTGATCATTACGCTGGAATGAGAGTATAGTTCCAAGCCATATCGGACTAGAAAATCACAACTTTTCATTTTCCGTCGGTCTTAGTACACAATGTAACTACAGAAGAGTCAAGCTTTAAATAGGAAAATTATCGAAACTCTTTGGTCATTTTTGATGACCAAATGCTAATGGTCTAATCCGATTCAATGATCTATGCTAAGCTAAGCTAAAAGTGCTACCGTCAGACCCGGAGATCGGCTGAATGGATTCAAAATGGTAAAACTCAACTGTTTAACTCTAGGGGAGGTGTAAAATGCCCATTTCCAAAAAAAGTGGAGTGTTCCTTTAATGGCACTGGTGTCCTCAAATGTTAGTCTGGAGCCCTACGAAGGTTCTCGAAGTCAGAAAAGTTATGACAATGTTTGAAGAATGTTGTCCATGTTATATTTTCACTGCAAAACAATAAGAAATGCCGCAAATATCACCGCAAATTTTGAGAAAAGCCGCAGCAAAATCAGTAATTTTAGGCCGCAAAAATCAGAAAAAAGTCCTGCGAAATCCCGGAGGAACTGACTACAAAGTCGCAGTCAGTGTTTACACTCAACCTACAATTAGCTTATAGTTGTCTCTGCACATTAAACTAGGATGGACGGTGACATGAATAAAAATCTAACATCAGAAAAATTACACCCATCACTTTAAATCAAATGCAGATTTTTGAGGTAAAAAAGCCTTGTAATTTTATCTTTCCACCACAGAAGGCGACAGAGAGGCCAACGTTACATAATGCACCTTTAAAGCTGAACACCCATTACTGATAGTACAATCATAACATGCTGACTGAGCAAAATATCGGAACATTTGATCATGTCGAGTTCAATAAAACAGCTACAAGGTCACTGTTTTGATGTGGTCACATGACTGTTCAAATAAATGCAGTTTAATCCAATTAATCAGACACACAAGTGTTTGCACAGAAGACTTTTGTTTTGTCGCAACCATACCATTTTATCCTCTGGGGATTCTTGTATTATGCAACGAACTGTGATTTATTGACGCCACTGAGTACAACAGGGCATTAGAAAGAAACAAAGCAGCCTTTAAAACACTTACTGTTTGAAGCTCTTTGTTTGTGCAAAGAGAGACTGATTTTGCCCTCAGCAATCGACACTTCATAGTCTCACTAACACATATTAGATAGGCCAACATCACAAAAGCCCACTGACGGCATTTATATGCACAAAAACGGTCATGTTAAGAGCAATGCAACACATTAACCTCATTGCCATAACCAGATTAAGCATATTCTGATTTCTTGAGATCTGAATGATAAAGCTGGCATACCTGCTCCAACTGTCACCTGTCTAGAAGTTTCTAGTGATCCTGAAGATCTGGTTCAGCCGGGCTCTAGACTCATTCTTCCCACTGGTCGCTCTTTTGCGACTAACTTTCTAGTTGGTTGCACGAGCACATCGTTTTTTATTTATTTATTTTTGCTACAACATGGGATTCATCAATGCATGCTGATGAACTTTTATCATAGTTTATAGTTGGTACGAAAGTGGTTAATCTTCAACCCGTTCTTTTTCATCAGTAGTATTATTTGTGATTTAAATTTTGTGAAAGGGAGTTCCTCTTTTGATATGATATAAGCCGGGCTTCGGATGCTTTCGCTTTCGAATTTGCGATCTTGTGGTCACGTTTTACAAGAAAAGATAATTGTCTGTTTGGCTTACATCTAGACACCTTTCACTTTTTAAGACTAAAACAAAAGATGGATTTACTGTCATTCTTAATTAAAAAGCACAACAACAACAGGCTACAACAGCAAAGATAACAAGCTTTTCAAAATGAAAACAAAATTAAAAGTAAAACTAAAAGTGCTTGCATGTTTGGTTTTTTTCACAAGAATATCAACATGTTCAGGTTTTTGACTTTACTTTAGCTTGAAAACCAAATCCTCCGTCCACCATCGTTTCCTCAATATTCGCATCATTTTTGCCGCACGCTGCTCGCACTGATACGGCGAGTATAAACTAGGGCTGTATCCGAAATCACCCCCTATACCCTCATTCACTATTCCCTACTTTAGTCCACTCATATAGTACACTTGAAGAAGTGAATGAAAACGAGTGAGTGAATTCAGAAGGACTCACTCAGAGTCTGTGCTGCTGTTTACTAATCATTTAAAACTCGCAGCTACAGTAGTCACATTAAAAGATTTATCTTGAACTCTGTCATGGAAATTATGTATAGACTCTGGTTAAACAATTTAATAATCAATTTACAATGAATTTGTACCTGTGTTGTATTACGCTGTATTACACTGTGGATGAGCACGCGTTGTAAAATGAATGGATGGATGATTCTGCTGCGGGCGCCATCTTCTGGTGAGACGTGGGAATTCATTCGGCGTGCGACTCTCACAGTGCATTATGGGATTCTCTAGCCATTGAGTGTACATCGGTTGTACACTCGTTATTGCTGTGCATTGTGGGATTGAATGAGTGCACTCGAGAAAGTCCACTATGGTTTCGGACACCACTAAAAATGTCTGCCCACTTAAATAGTGCCCTATTTGAGGGTATAGAGGTGATTTCAGATACAGCCTAGGCTCTACACCTGAAGCGCTCGCACTGAAAGAGCCTCTCTTCACGTGATCAGTGAAATCTGACTCCTGCTACAATGTGCTGCGGCTCTGCAGCGCTCGCTGTATGGAGCAGATGCTTCAGAGCAGCACAGAACATGCACTCACACAAATGCAACGTCAAATTTGACGCTTGCTCATTCTCAAAAAATTGTTGCAGTCTAGAGCCCTGTTCAGGCGTGTTTAAATAGGGTTAGGATTTATTCAGGTGTATAAATATCTTTGCATATACAAACAAACATAATTCTATTTTTACTTAAAAAAAATCATTAAATTAAATGTCATGTCCATGGCCTGCTGTACATTTTGCAAATCATCAAACTTGTGTTTTATTGATAGGAACAAATGAATAAACTCATTAAAGTAATTAAATATCAAGAGCATCTCCATTTTATAAAAATCCACATTATCCATATTATAAAAGACGTCATCAGTATTACAAACTAAAATATGCACATGAAGTTCATTTTCAGAAAGGTTTTCCACTTAAAAAGTAGTATTTTTTCAATCACAAATAGCTTAAATATTTTAATCATGAATAGTGAAAAGTTGAAATTTTGCTCTTTTATTCAAACTATTTATTCAATCATACTAGAAACTTTCATTCATGCTTTCTCTCTGAGAAGTCTGTTTCCTTCTGTCTTTATTTGCATGTTTTTGTTTTATGATTAACAAAAACATTACTTTTTTTAAATATGACAATAATAACAATAATTATAATAATATGCATGTAGAAACTGTTTTGAACAAATTAATATGTAATTTTCTTTTAAGAATTTCAGCCTTGATTTTTTTTTTGTCATTATCATCTAAATATGATCATATGTCACATTTTATGCCCACAAAAACAAATTTGAATTCAGAAATGTGTGTGTGTGTGTGTGTGTGTGTGTATATATATATATATATTATTCGTGCTTGGATAATAATTCTGGTTATGTCCAGACATAAAAATGATCCGGACTTCTTGTAGGCTACTCATCAGTCACTGTAAGCACCCCAGATCCTCGTGCACTGTGTTACTATTTAATCAGAATGCATTTCAAATATAATTTGTGCAAACTATCAGTATACATTAATTAATTTCCTCAACAGCTCCTCATATTGTAGATGATCAGATTGCAATGAGTCTGTATAAACCCGATGACAGCACGTGCAACATCAGCGCTCACGTGCATGAAATAATCAAACTCACGTTTGTAAATATTTCACAATATGAATTGAGCAAACAAGTGCATTGAAAAATACTACGCCACAGTGATCGGGATTAAATGAGCAGTGCCCAGCACACGCATGAGCAGAAGAGAGGTCTTCCTGACCTGACTGTAATCCACGTTATTCAAGCCTCCACAGCAATCCAGCGCGAGATTAGCGTCGAACAGCGTCTCTGCGCTCATGAAGTGACCGTGTTTCAAACAGACAGTGTGCTCTCTTTCAGCAGCATGTCACCAGCGTTCACCGTAAACCATACACACTATTATAGCCGTGAATGCTGAGGAGCTTGCTAATGTTACCAACACAGCGGACATGACAGTTTACCTTTGACCTACTTAAATCGCCGGGAACTGTGGGAAATGGAGTTTCTACCGGTCATTAAAACGCTGGACTTCAAATCACTCTCCTTCTGTAGGGATTTGTTTTGTTTTGTTTTATGACAGATTATTAGTTCACTCGCAAGGCAGCGCTGTATTAATATTCCTCGTGCTGAATTCGTATTGGACCTTTTTTGTTACATACTGAATTCCGATTGGTCTTCTTTCTTTCTTGTATTTATTTGCATAACGAATTGTAATTGGTCTTGTACACTGGGCTCAGAATCTGTATTTATCTCTTAATACTTAATACATTGAAGGCACACGTCCACAGAACGTGTTTTAATAATAAAAAAAAAAATTTGTTGGCTTTTGTCTTAATAGCTACTGAATTTTATGCTTGTTTGTTTATTTATATGAATCATTATTCATGTCAAATTTTTGTTTAGTTTTATTTATTGTTGTTGTTTTTCTATTGTATATATTTTAATCTTTTTAATGCTGTTGTTATAAACTACTTTTGTGTCTCATTTCATGTTATTTTTAACCTAGTGTCCGTCACTTATTTTTTATGTTGCATTAGGACATTTTACTTGATTTACAAGACCCATGTTTTTCTGAAAAGCAAAATTATTATTTTAATTAATTTGGCTTTAATATTGACAGGACCAGAATAACTGTAAATATAATACTGATCTTAAAACAAACATGGAAACTAAATAGAAATTGTAAGTTTTTCCTAAATTGATGTAACTGCCCAAGTATTGTTTGTTTATATTTACACATGTTCACTTTGTATATTTGTTGTTCTTATTCATTATTTCATTATTTTATACTGTACACCAATGCTTTATATTCGCCTTGTTCTTTCTGCACTGTATTTGACTGTGATTGAACTAAGAACAACAGCCCAAAAAACTTTCAATCTCTTTTAAATTATTCTTTTACTGCCTCGGTGAATTCTTCAAATAGATTCTGAATATTCTTAAAAGAATAATTTCTCCTTGAGGAAAAAATTAATATTTTTAAATTCATTTTTCAGTTCTCTTCTAGAATGAGACAACATATTTCAAAAGACTCGTTCACTTCTTTGCAAATCTTATAACATTTTCATTATTTATTCATGTATACAAACAGCATCTCTAACTTTGCATGCTGTGATATGAAATTTCTGTAAAAACTCAAACATTAGAACTACAATTGTTGTGGTTTAACACCTGCTGTATATCAAGCGAATATAAGTGGTATTTGCTTTAGTGAAGTGTGTTATGTGAGCAGAAGTCATCATGATTCTGTATGTGAGTCACTGCTGATGCTCCAGCAGGTTAGCTGGGAGAGTGGAGTGGGTTTGAGTCCCATCCTTCTCTTTTATAAACCTCAAACCTCAACAGAGTGTGCTTGTCAGAATCTAAGTTAGAAATGAAGAAGTGTTTGTATGTTAGGATGATTATTGCTCTAATTGCACAAGAATTATCTATCCCATGGCACTTCTCGTAAAGAGTAGGGGTGTAACCCCGGTGTCCTGGCCAAATTCCCTCCACTGACCCTTGTCTATCATGGCCTCCTAATAATCCTCATCCACTTGATTGGCTCTATCTCTCTCTCCTCTCCACCTGTAGCTGGTGTGTGGTGAGCGCACTGGTGCCGTTGTCCTGTGGCTGCCGTCGCATCATCCAGGTGGATGCTGCACACTGGTGGTGGTTGAGGAGAGACCCCCCACGTGATTGTAAAGCGCTTTGGGTGTACAACAATTCACAAGAAAGCGCTATATAAATGCATCATTCATTCATTCAAGAATTAAATATTTTTACCATCCTTATTATACACTACATTACACATATTTCATATACATAAAATAATATACAGCTTGATGCACTGTCAGAAAAAAAGGTACAAATGCTGTCACTGTGGTGGTATACCTTTTCAAAAGATACACCTTTGTGCCTTATTTACGCCTAAACAGTGCATATTAATACCTATTTAATATTAATACTTCTTAGTACCTGAATTGTAAATATTAGTACCTTTTGAAAGGCTACCGTTCCAGTGACAGCTTTTGTACCTTTTTTCTGAGAATGTAATTCAGAGAGGAACAGTATATTCAATGAGTAGAAATTGCAAGATTAATATTAGACTGAGCATGAAAAGTGAGCATCACCTTATAGAAAAAAACAACTACATGTGGCCAAAATATATTTCAAATATATGTTGCAAACAGTGAAGTTCAATGAAATATATTTTTGAAATAGAAAATATATTTAGTTTCAACCTTCATACTTCAAATACTTCCAAAAAGTATTTCTAAATGTATTTACATCGAAATGTATTTAAATGTCTTACAGTACCCTACATTTAGGTAAATACAAATGTGGATGGCCTACTAGAGTTCAAAAGCATATTTATGATGATTTAATAATGCTTAATCATTTATATATTGCAATATTTTTTGGAGCATTTTAAATTGTTTCTTGCTGAAGTTTATTTAAATGTGTTATATGTTCACAACAAATCAATTTTTCTTCAAATGTGACATATATGTGATTGCATTATCTTGGACTGAAATATATAAAGGGAAAAATATATTTTCAAAAATATAAAAAAAAATGGCCAAAAATTGTGTTGGTAGAAAATATATTTTACGTAAATATATTTTGAAACATATTTTAGCAAATATATTTTTTGGCCATTTTTTGTATATTCTGAAAAAAATAAAAACAATATATATATACATTTATTTATTTATCTATCTATTTGTATGGCTCACCATGTTATCTGAATCAAAGTGAAAGGGGAAAAAAACACATAATCACTCCCAAATTGTATCTCTCTAGCGTAAGGATCCTCCAAGAGTGACAAAACATGAACGTGCCGTGCACCTTGATCAATGAATGAATATAATTCTACACTCCATTTTGCAAAAATAATGATATACCAAGTCATTTCTTCTAGGAATATTGAGGGGCGGTGGAAAGAAATACGTTTTTGAAACTTTTTCACACATTTCTATCAAATAAATAAATAAATAACCATCAACATATTGTTTTAACTGAAAAAAATAATGCATTACACATAAAAGCAGTGTAGTATGGTGTCACTCTGAAAGAAAACAGGAAACGGGAGCTGATGTGTTCATGATGCACAAAATCAGTCATTTCATCTGAGCTGAGCAGCCCATTCAGAGGCAATCAGTCCAGGTGCTGCTACACATGAAAAGCTCTGTTTTGGGGAGCGTTAGCTGGTCTGTGGGGTTTCTAGAGCTGCATGAGTCCAATGAGAGCCCAGCTCAGGAGCTGCGGGTCGAGGACTGAGTCTCATCAGGCAGTGAGACCACGAGAAGAAACACTGACAAAAGACTTTCAGTTCACTTGCTTTGTCCTGCCAGTGCAGGGTGCTTATTTTTGGAGGAATTGAGAACCGTTGGTTATTAAAACTGGAGAATGAAGTTTGAAGTTTGAAGTTTATTTACTTTTCTGCTTAGAAATACTGAGATTGAATTATAGCAGAATGTACATTGAAAGATAAAATTGCAAAAAAAAAAAAAACATAAAATACAAAATACCTGAGAATTATAAAAACAACATTTTCAAAACAAATTCAACAATACTACTCCAAAAAATAATAAAAGATATACATTTGCACATATATACAGTACATGTCTGTCCATACATAAATAAAATATACATCCATTCACACACGCACATAAACATAAAAAGTTTTGAAACATACAATGCTTTACAGAATATTTATAGAATGCTATATATAGGCCCACTTTTACATTGTAGTCAGCATGTGATATGCTTTAAGGATTGGCTTCGAAAGAGTCGACTGTCAGTATCAGTGATGCTTGGTCACGTTGTGTAAACATAACTTATGTTGTAAATAATTAAAGACATTATTGTATATGCTAGTTACAGTGGTTTGTGTATTGATATTCCTCAAACTGACTTTAAGTATTAATTTTTTTTTTCATTTTTGGGTGAACTATGCCTAAGGAAATGTTTTGATAAAATGTTCAGCTTTTAAATATAACATATAAATATAATATGTAGAATTAAACAGTAACAGTCAAAAATGAATAATTACCATTTTTATGTTTTTGAAAGAAGTCTGTTCTGCTCACCAAGGCCGCATTTATTGGATCAAAAATATGGTAAAGATTGTGAAATATTATTACAATTGTAAATAACTGTTTTCTATATGAATATATGTTAAAATGTAATTTATTGCTGTGATCAAAGCAGTTTTTAACATTGATACTAATGTTGTATATTGATATAGAGATCAGTGAGCAGAAAGCAAGTCTGTAGTGAATGCTGTAAAGTTGATCGCTCAACTTTCATGGTTTGCTTCACATGTAGTTTTAATTCTTCTTTTCTTATGTTTAGACTACTTCCATGTGTTTCCAGTTTGAATGCATGACGTAACAAACACCTGACTCAAGATAAGAGTTCCTCAGGTGCAGCTGAAGGCAGCAAACCGAAGTTTACTTCTGAGGATCATGCACAAGACAAGTGACTGCTATAGAGATGAATGGGATTGCTAACAGATATATTTCTATCTGTTCTTTATTCCAGAAAGTGCTAATCTAGTTTTGTGTGTGAGGTACGTCCAGCTCATGGTGTCTGTCCTTGATAATGCGTTGGACAGTCTAGAACAGAACGACAAAGTCCTGACTTTTGATTCAGCATGAAAAATGCTTCTGTACAACTCCATCCTGACCACAGCATGATCTGTGTGCTGTAGCCGTACAGTCCCACGCACAGAAACAAATAATTCAAGCCTCTGTAACCCATCGTACTATAAATGTGCATTTCTGAGAGGGATTCAAGTGCTTCTTTCTGTCTGCATGTGATGCATGTGAATAGATGCTACTGTGGCTACATCTGTGGGTGGATTCATTTCAATAGGTATAAACCCAGTTAATAGGAAATGGTCTCAGAATGTTCTAGAAAGGTTCTCCAACCAAAGGTTCTTATATATTCTTCTGGTAACATTAGTAGAATGTTCATTCAAAGTGATCTGGGCCCGTATTCTTAAAGATTCTAAGAATCCTCTCAGAGAGCTCCTAATTTAGCTTAAAAATGTCTAACTAGGAGTCTTAGCTTAAAAGTGATTCAGGACCAATCTGAGAGCAACTCTGAGCGAGGAAAAGACAAAAACT
Organism: Schizothorax lantsangensis; assembly: GCA_027422415.1. Classification (NCBI taxonomy): domain Eukaryota; kingdom Metazoa; phylum Chordata; class Actinopteri; order Cypriniformes; family Cyprinidae; genus Schizothorax; species Schizothorax lantsangensis. The sequence continues at coordinate 3,144,414 of CM049860.1, forward strand.
TTTATCTTAGTGAGGAGGCGGGGCTGACCCTGTTGCTAGCTATGACACAGTCTTTTGAAGACTGTGATTGGTTGGTTGTCCAAGAAGGAAATAAAAGAGCGCTTTTAAGAGTAGGGTTTATTATAAACTTTCACTTTGTCGTCTTCATTTTTCCTGTTTTACCGTACTCTCTCTCTCTCTCTCTCTCTCTCTCTCTCTCGCGCGCACACAAACACACATTATATTCTTTATTTTTTATTTACCATGCTGTCATACTTAATGTATTTCATAGGAAATGAACAGCGACACAATAAGGTTCTGAAAGTGCTGTAACAGACCCAAATCATCGCTGCTGCATAGTTGCATTTTTCCCGTTGTCAAATATGTTAATGTAGTTAATGTGATTACGTCCATTTCTGGCGCTATGGCATTTCTGCGCGGTGTCGGAGATGTTAGCGTGTCTCTTATAAGATCGGTCACAAACATGATCCCTGCACGATCTAATGTGTAGCATCTTTATTAACTCAATGTCATGCATTGTGTGCAACACATTTCTTCATGTTTGGTTCATTTTCTCCACTGCTAAAGAAACTCTGAAGCCTCTTAAAAGTCCTCGTCCGTACTCCTAACAATTTCGGACCTTAAGACCTCTTTTAAGGGTTAAGATGCTTTCTGAATTACTTTTTTCTTTACTAGGATCTTTTCTTTAAATTTAAGAGGAAACACCCACATTTCTAAGAATTTTCTTAGAATGTTGTTACTAGGAGCAACTCTTAGCACTAAGATTTTTCATGAATACGGGCCCTGGGCCTGTATTCACAAAACATTTTATCTTACCACTAAGAGTTCTCCTAAATAGCAGTACAAGTTTTTAGCTAAGAGTTTTCTCTTAAAACCTATTCACAAAGCTGCTGAGACAAACTTTTACTAAGGAATAGAGAGAAGTCTTAAGCTCAGAGTAAGGGCGGGGTTGACCTCGTTGCTATGGATCATGTCAGCATGTTTACTAAATATGCACACAGTGATTGGCTGATAGTCTCTGTCAGAGATTTATTCATAGAAATATTGTAGAGCACGATATTATGTTGCCATAACCAAATAAAGGTTTTAAAAATAATGTTAATTGCCACATTCAAATAAAGATTTTAACATGCAAGCTAAGTGTCACTAATTAAACAAATATATGTTCAGCTAATTGTCAGTCTCTTACATGTGTGCTTCTTGTAGCGGATGCATATAAACCGCCTTTTAATTAACAGAGTAGAATAATCATGGCTGATAGTAAGTCAAAGGAAAATTTGGAGTTGGGATAACCTCCAAACCTTAAAGGTGATACCATTTTAAAGGCTCATTATCGTCAAATGTTTCTAAAATGTTTATATTCTGAGGCAGATTGCTGGCAACAGCCATTTTAGGATAGTTGTGAGTTGGTCTCACTACTCCTAATGTTTCACAGATTTAGGACCTAGTTTTAGCACTAAAACGCTTTGTGAAATTCTCTTAGAGCAAAAATTTAGGAGTCCTATATTTAGGACTGACACGCCCACTATTTTTAAGATTTTCTCTTAAATCTGCGAGTTAGGAGCTACTTTTAACCTTAAGATGTTTTGTGAATATGGGCCCTGGGCCCGTATTCTTAAAGATTCTAAGAATCCTCTCAGAGAGCTCCTAATTCAGCTTAAAAATTTCTAACTAGGAGTCTTAGCTTAAAAGTGATTCAGGACCAATCTGAGAGCAACTCTGAGCGAGGAAAAGACAAAAACTTTTATCTTAGTGAGGAGGCGGGGCTGACCCTGTTGCTAGCTATGACACAGTCTTTTGATGACTGTGATTGGTTGATTGTCCAAGAAGGAAATAAAAGAGCACTTTTAAGAGTAGGGTCTATTATAAGCCTTCACTTTGAAATTAAAGGCGTAATTTTTCCTGTTTTATCGCACTCTCTCTCTCTCTCTCTCTCTCTCTCTCACACACACACATTATATATGTATTTATATTCTTTATTTTTTATTTACCATGCTGTCATACTTAATGTATTTTATAGGAAATGAACAGCGACACAATAAGGTTCTGAAAGTGCTGTAACAGACCCAAATCATCGCTGCTGCATAGTTGCATTTTTCCAATTGCCATATATGTTAGTTAATGTAGTGATTACGTCCATTTCTGGCGCTATGGCATTTCAGCGCGGTGTCAGAGATGTTAGCGTGTCTCTAGTAAGATCGGTCACAAACATGATCCCTGCACGATCTAATGTGTAGCATCTTATTAACTCACTGTCATGCATTGTGTGCAACACATTTCTTCATGTTTCGTCCATTTTCTCCACTGCTAAAGAAACTCTGAAGCCTCTTAAAAGTCCTCGTTCGTACTCCTAACAATTTTGGACCTTAAGACCTCTTTTAAGGGTTATTACAAACAGTCGATGGTGGTTTAAAGTGAGTTTTAAATAAAAACGTACTATGAATCTCATAAACTGTCCTGTAGTTTGATGCTAATGTTAGCTCTAATGCACCTGCAGAACAACAGCTGCAATCCTACTTCATGATGTATTTTGTCAAAATAATTCACGTAAGGTCGCAAGAAAATGTTTTGATGTATTTTTTAGACTTTTAGACTTTTGATAATTGGCGGCTAAATGTACGTATATTGGGATCAAAGTAATGTGGATTGGTAAGACATGTAATGCCAGAATAAAGGCTAATAGTGGCTGAATAATAATAATAAGAGAATAATGAGGATTATGTCTCAGACCTGGCAGAGGTGTGAAAGGTTTGTCGAGTGAGAACAACAGAAACATGAACGGGGCAGTTTGCCAGGCCACACATGCAGGAGAGATCAGGGGGCAACACATTTTTAAATTAGCTTTTTATTAGCCTTTTCCAAAATCACACAAGACATGATCTTAGAAAATGTTTCATAAAATTCACAGTTTTAAAGATAAAATCCTCAAATTTGAAATAAAGCATGAGCACACTTGTAGATTCAGCTTCTTTGTGTTTCTAAAACCATTTACTACATTCACATCATTTTTATACATTTAAAAAAACTATATTCTTAATATTTTATTATTGTTTTTATGCTTAAGCTTATATATCTTCATAATCGTAACATCAGTCTGAGCAGTTCAGAGTCTTGAACAGTAAACTTTCAAGTGTCAGCTTTGTAAACATATGCTGATTATGTATCTAGTCAGAAAGACTCAGGAGCAGCAACCTTTTTATTTTGGGTTTATCATTTATGTCTCCATGCCAAAATGCCCCCATTTGCTTGAAAAGGGGTTAAAGCACCAAATAATGAAGTGAAACAGCGATGTTCCACATGTCCAAAGCATGTCTAAAGCGAATAAACTAGTCTTCACCTTTTTACATAAACCGTGAGGATTCGAGGATCCTATGGCGAAACGACCGCTTATATAGCCAGATGCCCCGCCCATTTTGGCGGGATCTGGTGGGATCTGGCGGGAATCGTCGCCATAGGTTCGTGCAGCTCCGCTGCCGACCCATTGGTTCGTTTTTTACCACTGCACGAACCAATAGTCGTGCAGTTTCACTGCGTGATTGAATAAGACTTCAGTTCAGGAGAAAAAAGGCTTTTTCCCATATGCGTCTTTATCAAGACGCAGTACGAGTGGAGTATCGACAGGGAACTTTCATTTGGGCCCCTTCAGTCAAGCTCTCGGTTCACACATGCACATATCATCAGCTCGGTCCGAGTCAAACGGTTTCCTCAGTTCAGTGACTGCTGGAGGAACTGAAGCACTGACTGACTACGTTTACATGGACATCAGTAATCTAATTATTTACCTTATTCTGAATAAAACAATATTAAGATTATGGTGTTTACATGAATTGCTTTTAGAATAATCCTTTCATGTTCCCGTTTTACATATTATAGTACATAGATCGATTAATGGCATGCGTCATTACGTCACCACGTGACGCCATCTGACTTCCCCTCCAGAATTTCACATATAAACATATAGTTCGTCTTCGTGATGATGCCATATACAGTTTTGGGTGTTTCATTTTTCATTTTATGAAAGCTTCAAGTGCAGTTAATTATTTTCGTGCATACAGACGACGGCGGTGTTGAAGCTCTTTTATTTGCCGTCAAACGGTTGATCACTGCCGTGTGTGTGTCCTGTCGCAAAATGCGGCGAAAAGTCCTACACGACGGTAATAGTTTGATTAAGGTGTTTACATGTCTGTACCGCACTTCAGTAATGCGACTAAAATAGGAATACTCCACATGTCTTAATTCGATTTGTGTTTACTTCGATTATGACTTTAGCCGGATTAAGGTAATCAAAAATCTCTGTATACATGGTAGATTCTTAATCAGAGTATTGTCTTAATCGTATTAAAATCGGATTATTGATGTCCATGTAAACGTAGTCAATGACTACGTTTACATGCGCACGAATAATGCGATTATTTCCAATAATCAGAGTAAGGACTTAATCGCATTATGACGTTTACATGTCAAGAGCAAAGCTCTTACTCCCATTTACATGCAATTTCCATTATTCTTAATATTCGCTAAGAATTGTGGTTCATTTTTTTACTGCCATTATTCACATACCCCATTACACAGCACAAATGATGCACTCAGAAAGAGCAGGTGTGTTTACTGGCCGCTGTTTTAATTTATTTACGTCTAATGCATAATGCTTTTGTATGGCTGTATTCCACGCTTTTTCGGCGCCTTAGAAATGTGATGGAATTTGTTTGCCTATACGCTGCCGTCGCGTTCTCGCCGTTTCTGGATGAGGGTAAGGAACAGAGACTGGTGGCAGCTAGTTGTGTTTTCCCCAGAAATGCGATGCTTCCTTCCCCTCCATCGTTTCTAATCTGCGTATTATTACAGGTGCGCGTCCCGTCATTCATGTACATCAAGAGCGCATGCGCACTTTGGTCAGAGCGGCAATACTGCGATTAAGGTGTTTACATGCCTGTATATTTCGATTAAAATCGGCGTACGCCACCTATGTTAATACGATTATGCTTGCTGCGATTATGAGCTTAATCGCATTATTTAAATCGAAGTATTGCGTTTACATGAGGTAAAGTTTAATCGCAATATTGCCAAAATCTCATTATAATTCGCATTAGTGCAGAGGCATATCCATCATCTGTAAACGCACTCAATGATTGTGTTCGGATCGAGTACGCCACTAATTTATGGCCATTTTGAGTCGCAGAAGTGACTGTCAAATCAATTGCGCATTAAGAGGGTCCATGTAAAGCACTCAATGATTCATTCATCACAGGATCAGCTACGCCACTATTTTGGCTCATTTTGAGTCGCAGTGACTGTCAAGCTTCTGAAAGTGAGTTTTGATTGAGTAACTTGTAGATCTGTGCTGCTCGAGCCGTGAACTGATTCAGACACTTCAGTCCGATTTGATGAACTGGTTCATCCAGTACACTAAAACCAGTTCAATTGATTCATTCACAAACCGGACATCACTGCGGACCGTTTAACTGAGAGTAAGCAAATGAACAGCAAATTTTCATTTTGGGGTGAACTGTCCCTTTAAGTCAGGGGTCATCAAACTTGATCCTGGAGGGCCGGTGTCCTGCAGAGTTTAGCTCCAACTTGCCTCAACACACCTGCCTGGAAGTTTCAAGTATACCTAACAAGACTTTGATTAGCTGCTTCAGGTGTGTTTGATTAGGGCTGGAGCTAAACTCTGCAGGGACACCGGCCCTCCAGGACCGAACTTGGTGACCCCTGCTTTAAGTGTTTATTTGTCTATTTGCATCTGTAGATTTAAACAGCAGTACATACTTTACCATTTTTTCTTTCAAAATGAGGTTTTTCTCCTGCACTGAGTGAGAAATGTCCACTTCATTTGCACTTATATACACCACTTTTATTCTCATTCTGAAGGTTTTTACAGAGGGGTTTGTTCATATATAACTTGCCAGATTTTAAACATTTTATTCCTAAAAAAAGGTGATTTTTTTTATCTGGCAGTTGACAATATTTACTGATTAATAAAGTGATGAAAAGATAAATGTATACATTTACGCATCATATGGAATGTTTTATGCAACATTTTAGTTGGACGTTCTTCTAAGATGGTTTAGAGAACATTCACAAGAAACATTTCCATAATTTTCCTTGTTTTTCAGCGTTCACATAAACAAGGAAAAACAATGTCCGCTTTGCAGACATTTCAAAATTTCAGATTTAAAATTCAGATACATTCAGATATAACATTTTCATAACTTAATAGGAACGTGAGCAAAACTATTTTTTTTAACATATTAGAACATATTTTTGTTAGCTGGGAGTTTTCCCAGCATAATATCTCCCATGGCTTGTGGAGTCACACTTGCATACAAACATTTACAAGCTGCCGTACTATTTTTGCCCATTGCCTGAAGGTAAAAAATGCAATAAGAGGAATACTGTTGTGTTATATAAAGAGTAAACTGCTGAAGTAACACACACACACACAAACTGTCAACGTAACATCATTAGGACACAAATAAACAATCATCAGTGTGCACCTTGGACAACCGTTCCTGTACGGCGTGTTACCAAAAAATGATGTGTGTTCGATAAACCCTCTAGGGAAACCCTTTTTTTGGGGTGTTTGCGTCACACATGGAATGGCAGGGAAGGATCGCCGAGTTCAAACCTTGTCGGACTGGAATATTTCTCTGTACGGATCCAATTACTTCCCACTGATCGGTCAGTTGGGATCCGGCTCTCTAACACGCGGCTGTTAATATTGTGATGCAATTGGCACAGTATGTGTCGTTATCAGCTGAATATACAGAGTAAGATGAGCTGTGTCACATAGAAGCAGAGTGTGTTTCTGACCTGCGTGTGAATCATCAACCACAGGTGGCACGGCTTACATGAGATACGGCTGAGCCCAAACTGTTATTATCTCGCTGTCTGTGAGAGTCGCTTATGTTGTGTCTGAATCACGGGTTTTACAGACTTCAGGCTTCATAGCTGTAATTTTGCAAAAGGTAAATGCACAGGTAACAGGATGAGACATGACAGAGAATAGGGATTATTTTGGTCCTGGAAAAGTAAAGTACTTGCACTTTTTAAGCTGACCTGACAAAAACATGCCTGTGGCGACATTTCTGTAAAATGGTATTTTGTTGGTCATTGCACGTTTTGTGACACTATTAAAAAGAAATGTCTACTGACTGGCGTTAAAAACGAATTGCTCAGAAATGAAATGCACTAAACCCGACACTATACTGACAGTGTTAACAAAAGCAAACAGAAGATAAAACCACATTTGCTCAGGCAACCATGCCATTTTCTCTTGTTTCTACAAGTCTCTGATCTCTTTTACCATGACTGGTGTTTGACAGACTCGTACCCGAGCACTTCACATCACAAGTGCAATGCTGTACCGGGTGTGCTACAGAGCAAGTTTACTGGGTCAGAAAAGACAAACATGCCTGTATGAAGCTGGTTATGAGCTACAAACATCAAAAAGTGTTATTTAATCATGCACTACAGTAAAAGAGTTTTCTGAGCACATGACATAGGCTAGTATTGTGTGAAAATAAGTTTTTATTAATCAATAATGTGACACTAATTATAATCTGTGCAAAAAGCAGTAAATGTTGTTGGTGTTTTACTGCCACTATAGTGTTCCTTGCAGCTGAATTGTATGTATAGATGTTTTTGGAGTTTTTTGGGGGGGATTTAAAAATAAATAAATACAAAATTAAAAAGGGAATTGCAACTTTTTTCAAAAGTCAGACTTGTGAGAATTAAACTTAGAACTCTTTGAGCTTTTTTATCTAATTTTATCAGACAGTTTGTATCTTGCAATTCTGACTTTACTGTACATCTAACAATTTTGTGAAAAAAGTGAGAACAAATCTGAATTTTGAGATATAAATTTAGAAATGCAAGCTAAACAGTCTGTATTGTGAGATTTAAAAAAAAAATCACCATTTCCATTTTTTAAATATATATATTTTTTTATCCTGTGTTGGAAACTTCAAAAAAATAATGAAATATACACAATTACTGAAAAAAAATTCCTAAACAAGATAACACAGTTTTTTCAATATAATTTGTGTTTATAATTGACAATCTAATCTCATCCACCATCATAGATTTTCTTTTTAATTGAGCTTTTTGTGCATTCTTGGTTTGATTTGTTTAACAGAATATTGTACATGCAATATTTTGTTAAATCAAAGGACGATATCTTAAAAGTCTGCATATCTTTAGGAATGCATTTTTATGCTGCCTTCGTAGACAGCTACTACAGAGACATAGACTGATGAAGATACTGTTTTCATTCACTCTCTTCTAAATAACTGTTTTCAACAATGAACAAGTGCAGTGTTTTCTTGTTTATCTCATTCTACACTTATACTCTCTGAAGGTTGCTGTGGAAATGATGAGCGGTTCTGCCAGGGTTACGGGGAAGAGCGCAAACTGCTATCCTTAGGCATAACTAACGTCAGCGGCATCGCTGCCTCTTTATGAGATAGAACAAAAATACATTTATAACCACCGCACATTAGCAAACAACTATGGGTCATAAAGAAATATTTGGGGATAAAAAGTGCACAAATCAAACTGCTCTTTGTAAATGCATGCTAATTTTCTGGTGGTGAGAAGTGGAGTGTTTTTTAAACTGAATGATGTTCTTCACACACATTGTTTAATCACATTAAATCAAACTTTTAAAAGCTTTCAGTAGCTCCACTGCAACCATTATGCATAATCTGGATAACATCCAGCATGTTTCATGCCAACTTTAAATTACAATATGCATGTATATTAGAAGCTGAAAATGTGCACAGTAACAACAAGCATAATACACGCTCACAGAGATACTGTAAACAACATAAATCATTCAAGATGCCCTGACAACAGCCTATAAAAACAGATACGGTTAGTCTTTTGTTATGAGATCAATAAATCTTCTCAACATCTTCAGACTCTTTTCATGTTTCTCTTGCTCATATAGATTTAGAAATATCTCAAGTTCACAAATACATATTTTCATACTATTTAACTTGAGCTGAAAACAGATTTGCCTGGGCTACATAATGAAGTTAAATTATTGAAATGCAAAATACAAATGAGGTTAATAAGTAATTGTCTGGATTGTCACAGTCGGCTGTTTATGAACACTTGAGATGATGCTGCTCCTGCCAAGTTTCCGTTAATCTCTATTTTTGCAGTGTGTGAAATTGAGCAGATATCAGTGATGTAGATCTGCAGTCTTCAGTCTATTTCTGCAGCATGACTTCATTTTGGTCCCTTTTTACTTCAACAACAATAAAACAGCATTCTCTGAAGACAGTGATTCTCTGAAATGTCATTACTTTGGATTTCCTCAACTTGCTGTGAGACAAAATCAATATTTTTGAGGGATGGATTTACAATATGTTATGGTATAGATCATGTAACTATAGGATCTGGACTGAAGTGAGATTAGTGGTGTTAAAACTAGCTGTGTTGATTTTTCTATGAATAGTCCTGCTCATCAAGGCTGCGTTTAATTGATCAAAAATACAGTAAAAACATAATATTGTGAAATTATTACAATGTGAATATATGTTATAAAGTAAAAATATAAAATTAATATTGTATAAAAAATACAATAAATATATAAAGCTGAATTTTCAGCATCATTACTCCAGTCTTCAGTGCCACATGATCCTTTAGAAATCATTCTTATCAATGCTGGAAAAAAGTCTGTCAGTGTATAGCTACAGTACGTTTCATGCTTATTTTTTCATATCTAATAGTTCTCACAACAAAAACATGCCTCTAATGCTTTAAAAAGGAAAGTGCTTTTGCAAAATGTGCCATTTGTGTTTCTGCTGTCCATTTTCTGTCATCTCTGGATTACAGTGTGCAATAACAACACCAGATAAGTCATTCTGGGGAAGGAACTTTGCCTGTCTCAAAGAAAGGAGGAAGACAAAGAAAACATTAGGAGCTATAAAAGCATTGTTTAAACATGACAACAATCCTCCAGGTCTGACATCACACATTCTTCTGTTCTTTTTTTAGCACAGCGCTGCTAATTTGAAAAATGAGGTGAAAAATGTTGGCAAATGACATTCAAAATTATCATAGTGACCAATGCAAAATCTGTCATTGTATTAGATATTGGTTTAATTTGGTTAGTTTAATTTAGTCCCCAAAGTCTAATTCTGAGGTCATTTCTATTGGATGAATGCATTTTCAAAAACAACAACAAAAAATAAATAAATAAAATAGATTTTGGACTAATTTGAATTACAGATTCAGACAGTCGGCTCAAGCCTGGACTTATTAGGAGCTTTTTATCTGGGTTACACTCGTGTTTGCATGAAGAGAGAAAGAGAGAAAGAACATGTATGACCTGCTCAATAATGTCTTTCTATGATTAATAGTAAACATGCAGTGTTGTATTATGCTATATTAGTGAAATATTTTGACATATCATTGTGAAATGAGAGGGGGAAAAATGATCTGGAAAGTACAAAAATTCTCAGGAGATCTAGAAAAAATAATTGTATACTTTCGTTGCATACTCACCCTGTGCAAGGTTTCACATTTTTGATGTAGAATAGAATTTTTCCCCTCAAATTATATATTTTTTTTTTGCTGTTTCATAGTTCAGGGGATATAATGGCTTCTTTGTCTCAATAGTCCTCATAAACCCTTTAGGAGAAAAAACAACAACTGCTGACATACAGTAAGAGTTCACAACAGTTAAATCTTTTCAACTGGTGGACCATTTCAATAGTAAAAAAAAATTAAAGGAATCGTTCACCCAAATATGAACATTTGCTGAAAACTCACTCACCCTCAGGCCAATCAAGATGTAGATGAGTTTGTTTCTTCATCAGATTTGGAGAAATGTGTCATTGCATCACTTGCTCACCAATGGATCCTCTGCAGTGAATGGGTGCCGTCAGAATGAGAGTCCAAACAGCTGATAAAAACATCACAATAATACACAAGTAGTCCACACCACTCCAGTCCATCAGTTAACATCTGGAGAAGACAAAAGCTGAAACAAATCCATCATTAAGATGTTTTTAATAAGGTGACCAGACATGACACTTCCCAGGGACACGTTCTGCCCAGGATTTCTAAATTGCCTAAAATAACCAGGTTTTGGTTGTTTGCGCTGCACCGATCGATCGTTGTATGACATTAAAGTACCGCGAGAGCAGAGCAGACAGCTCCTTATGCTTTCAAATCGCTCTAGTGGTACTTTAATCGTTACTTTAGGCAATTTAGAAATGTCCCCGGGAAGTGGCACATCTGGTCATCTTAGTTTTTAACTAAACTACAAGTCCATATTCCATAATAAGGCTTCCTCCGGTGAAAAAGTGTTCTGGTCTGAATCAGGAGAGAAATCTGCACAGATCAAGCACCGTTTACAAGTCAAAACAGCTCTAAACAAATATATGGGTGGATTTTGATGTGAGAGACAACAGGAGATGCACTTTTTCACTGGAGGAAGTGTTATTATAGATTATGGACACATTTTTTTTACCCAGAAGAGACGGTTTAAAGTTAAAAACGTATAAATGATTTGTTTCATACAAACACGCAGCTTTTGTCTTCTCAAGACGTTAACTGATGGACTGGAGTGGTGATGTTATTGTGATGTTTTTATCAGCTGTTTGGACTCTCATTCTGACGGCACCCATTCACTGCAGAGGATCCATTGCTGAGACAGTGATGCAATGCTACATTTCTCCAAATCTGATGAAGAAACAAAACTCATCTTCGTCTTGGATGGCCTGAGGGTGAATAACTTTTCAGCACATTTTCATTTTTGGGTGAACTACTCCTTTAACTCACGGTCAACCATGAGATTATCAAGGACAAGGGATGATTATCTACGTCATACAAATCAGCGTTCTTGTAGACAAAGAGCAAATGTCACCAGAGATGAATCTGGTAATTGCCAACCAGAATATATGAATAATGAGTTTCCTTAAAAGTGAACATGAGTCCAAGCAGTCGCAGGCAGGATGAGATGCGTGTGAATCTCAGAACCTCCTGCTATTAAACCGACATTCAGCACGGACAGCAAACAGACAGGTGCAAATGAATGATTGATTCGCATTGGCCTTTTCATCACGACAAGAGCCTCTGATGAGCGCGATCACATCTCATTGTGTGCCGCAGATAACGGATCTCTGCCAGATTGAGAAGTTAAAAAAATCAGGTGCTTGCTGTGAATCCTCTCATCCCAACTGCAGTGCTTCGTCTGAGTTTTCTGTCAAATTACACAGTAAAGCACACAGACAGAAATACTGGGCAAGAAGAGACAAACTGCAAACATTTCTCAATGTCTTGATATTATAGCATATATCATTATGTTCTGGATCAGATTTTGTACATCAATTCATTACAGTTGTCTATCTTTTAAACTTTACATTTAATTCAATGCACAATGCATGTGCAACATGAATGATAGTGCAAACTAAATGTTTTATTGAGAACAGTAGTGCTATTACTTTTCTATGTGAACAAACTTTCACTGGGTAGATGATAAAACTAGTAAAAAATCCCATAAATTTATATCTGAACCATATGTATGGACCAAAATATCCCATTAAAATCTCTAATCGGTGTTCTTCGGTAAAAGGTCAGAAGAGATCGTCTCTCACCAGGCATCCACAAATAAACACATATTTCCCAAATATTAACAAACCTTCATATTTATTTCAACTGACAGTTATTTAGGTCACTTTTTTTTCCAATATTCAGTGACTGCACACGTGAGGTTCCTAAAAATATCTGCAGAAATGAGTGGCCGGCTATATCTGATTCAATGGTTTGAGTCAGGGGTCGTTTGTTCAGCATATTTGATGATTTTTGTCCCCGTTCTCTGTTCCACACCAGCCGTAGTGACTCAGATCGCTGTGCTTCAGGACAAGGACATCTTGTGGTCTGAACTTCAATCAGCTGTCCTTCTGTTTTAGGACATGTTCCCTTGACGAGGTGCTGTATTCCCCACAGAGAAGAACTGATTCTGAGAGATGCATGCATTGTTACTGTAGTACTTACACTTGTCACATTGTTAGCATTCAATGTTTAGAGAAGATAGCTCAGGAACAAACATTTCTGTGAGCAAATGTAAAACAGGAAATGAAGCAGCAAATCAAATTTTGTGTATGATAAGTGAATTTTATGAATGAAGCAAAAAAGCAAAGCCTTTTGGCTGAAGTGAACAACAATAACACTCACAACAGTGCCGTATATTTATTATCTGAGAGAATTCCAGCATAAATTCAGAAATAGTTAACATGAGTCAGGTTTGACTCTTGATTATAGATTGGAAAAATTAGCGTAGAAATATTTTTTTTCAGACATTGATAACAATTAGTTACAGCAATGTCAAAATTTCTTGTCAGTGTCTTGCTGCAAGAAAAAATAACATGGCACATTAAGGCAGTGGTTTATTTAGTGTTTTCCATATGATGTAAGATCAGTGATTATTAATGCATATTATTTTTTACATTTTTCTTTTAGTGATGTAAAATTAATTCCTAAACAATCTGGGAATTTAAAACTGTTCTTCACTTCACTGGAAAAAAACAAAACAACAACTTTGATTTACTTATTATTTTCTAGTACAATGCTAATTTCACAAATGCAGAAATGGCAAGTAACACATTCAATTTAAATGTAAAATTTTCAAGAAAAAAAACTGAAATGTATTTATTTATTTATTTTTATTTTAACTTCTTTTAACCTTAAAAAAGTTTTTTAATGGTGCTGATGTATAGTTTTTATTTATTTATTTAAATTTTACATACAATTCTGTAAAATTTTAAACACTTACTACAGTAAGTAGTTGGTTATAAACTGCTTTATGTCATCTTAAAATAAATTATATATTAATACACAAAAACGGTTGGCTATAACTACATTATGCCTTCAGAAAGTTAACAGATCTGACAGATTTCAGAACATATTAGACAAATAATACTTGATCCTAATCCCACCTAACAACCGCAGGACACTAAAAACACTCAGAACACCTTATAGCAACCAATAAATTGCAACACGGTGGACTGATGTCTTTAATTAGTCATATTTAATGTCAATCTGTGTCTGAAAGAGTGCATTCTTCAAGCAAAGAACAATTCCAAACTCCAATTCACAGATCGGCTCTGGAGAGATTTTACTCATGACTAAAAATGACACACCTGCTAATGTTAGGCTGAACAAAAGGCACAGGAAGAAATATCTTTGAGGAACAGTGTGTGAAATCTGAGGAACTCATTCATGAGGTGTGTTCGATGTACTGTATGCTTTGATACAAAGAGAAAAGATTAATAAACAGAAGACTGAAACTTTCAGAGTTCTCCGGATGTTACGATATGAAAGGAAATTCAGTTGATGCAGGATTAATAGAGCAGAACCGTTTCTTTCATACTGGAGTGAAATAACAAGCCTATTATTCAGTACGAAAGCAGTCGACAAACCCATGACATTCACCAGACGCTCTTGTTTGCCAAACCTTTATCCCGCCCGATTCAAAATAGAGCTTTCATTTGGTAATGTAAATTCTGAATAAGCCAACAAATCCCATTCAATTTATGCAAGCCTATCGACAAAAGCCACAGCGTATTTCTGAAGAAATCTCTCAGACTCTTCCTCCCGTCCACGTTGATTTTCCTGTCTGAGTGACTCACTTCTTTGAGAAGCACGCAGACGTTCTGCAGGACTCTGATACTCGCCCACTAATGTTTAGATGTGCTGCAGGACGTTTCTTATGTAACTCTTCCGATTACTGAAGCTCAAGGCCGCCAGCTTGTTCTGTTTGTACCGTCACCTGCCTTACTGTAACACAAGCTAAATTAACTAATTATTAATTGCATAGCTGTAATTGCAGTGCATTCATCCTCCCACAGCATCAGCAGCATTAAAAACATCAGCCAGAAGATTCAAACATCATAAGAGTGTCTTTTGAAGATCATTGGGTGGATTATTTCTGTAACACAATGAGAGATTAGAAATTCACAGACTTCTTTTAGCAATGGCTGCTTTGTTTGCTGCGTGATAAACATTCCATTTACATATTAATAACTTGAGGATGGAATCAAATATTTCTTGCCTTATTTTATTTTGTTCTTTAGAGCAATTTGACACTTTTTAATCATTTTGAGTCAGTATGTGTCTGTTGGGGTTAGACTCTGGACTCCTTGGATGCTGTTTACCAAGTTTACAAAATGGCACTTTTGGGCTTTCTAAATATATAGCCACTTAAATAGTGGAAGACCATTTAGTTAGAATAAATATGATGCTAATATTGACTGTGCAGAAGTATGTATTTGTGAAACGCATAAATAGTGCACCTTGGTTTATTAATTTCACCTTTTATCATTGAATTCTAAAAAACAAATTCCATTAATTATTGAATCTTAAAGTGGAAAAATTGACCACCAATGATTGTCATTTGCCAAATAAATGTGTATTGTTGTTTGCACTCTGAGAAAAAAAAGGACTGATACGTCACTTTCTGTTTGTTGCTGACGCGTGTTTTGAGTTTTGAGTTGTGTCCGTCAAGTCAATTCTTTATCATCTATTTTCTATCTTAAAATAATTTTTTTAAATACATTTTTGTTTCTATAACGTGTGAATATATCCCCTATTGCATTCTACAACAAAAACAATCAGAGCGCCTTGTTATCACTAGTTTTATTTTGATTTCCCGAGTCCGCTATTAGCTTATAGCCTGTTAGCACTGCCAGCGCGGCTGCCGCTAATCTCGCTAACACAGATAATACTCTATTCACACACAGTACCATTGTTTCACTGTTACTTGCTTTTATGGCGGATTTGTGTCTACCTTTGAGTGCAGGTGAGGATGCGTTCGAACTGCATTCGGTGCAGCTGGAGCTGGAGCCCATGGAGAAGCAGATCCGCGACCTGCTGGAGAAGCAGGCCCAGCTGAGGGAGCGGAGAGCCGCGCTGGAAACATCCCGGGCTGATGCTCACAAGTCCGGGGTACGTATACAGCACGCTGCTAACACTCCCACCACCTCTACTCTGTGTGTTTCTCTGCACAGGCCCCGTGCACCCAGGACGCGATCTTCCCAGATGTCCTTCACTCCGGCGCCAGGACACCACGGACCCTGGATGCAACAGCAGCGGAAGACGCGAGCCAGGCCCCGGGCGACAACCTCTCCCCCTCCGCCACCTCCGGTCTTCGAGATCTCCACCCGGAACCGCTTCGCTCCTCTCCGCGAGACGGAACGCGCCGCTGTGATCGTTGGAGACTCCATCGTCCGGCACGTCCGTGCTACGTTAGCTGAAGGTAAAGTGCGCACACACCGTTTCCCTGGTGCTCGTGTTCTCGATGTTTCTGCGCAGATACCCGCGACCCTGAAGGGCGACGAGAGCGTTGCAGCTGTTGTGATTCATGCGGGGGTTAATGTCACCAAGATGCGGCAGACAGAGACACTGAAGAGGGACTTCAGGAGCCTGATCGAGACGGTACGCAGCACATCGCCCGCGACGTCGATCATCGTGTCAGGACCGCTTCCCACATATTGACGAGGACACGAAAGGTTCAGTAGACTGTTTGCTTTAAACGAATGGTTATTGTCATGGTGTAAAGAACAGAAACTGCTCTTTGTTAATAATTGGAATCTTTTCTGGGAGCGTCCTAGGCTTTTTCGTGCTGATGGCCTGCACCCCAGCAGAGTCGGAGCGGAACTCCTGTCGGACAAAATCTCCAGGACACTACGCTCCCTTTGACTAGTAAGCCAATTCTCAAATAACTGCTATGATGACTTTTGTTCTACCAACTTAAATGACAGAAGTACTTGCATTGTCCAACAGACTGTGTCTGTTCCCCGAATAGTGAGGTCAAAATATAAATTTAATGCAGGATCTAGAAAAAATCTAATCATGATTAAACCAGAAAAATGCAAAATAAATGAACAAAAACTATTTTTAAAGCTTGGGCTCCTAAACATTAGATCACTCACACCCAAAGCAGTAATTGTAAATGAAATGATCACAGATAAATGAGTCTAAATGTGTCTACTCCACCAAGCTACTGTTATAAGCATGAGCCCCGTCAGACTGGTCGTGGCGGCGGTGTCACAACAATATATAGTGATATTCTCAATGTTACTCAGAAAACAGGATACAGGTTTAACTCATTCGAAATACTTCTGCTTAATGTTACACTGTCAGATATGCAAAATAAATCTGTCCTTTTTCTTGCTCTGGCTACTGTGTATAGACCGCCAGGGCCATATACAGATTTTCTAAAAGAATTTGCAGATTTCCTCTCAGACCTATTGGTTAATGCTGATAAAGCGCTAATTGTCAGAGATTTTAACATTCACGTTGATAATCCAAATGATGCGTTAGGACTTGTGTTTACTGACCTAATAAACTCTTTTGGAGTCAAGGAAAACGTCACCGGGCCCACTCATCATTATAATCACACGCTAGATTTAATTATATCGCATGGAATTGATCTTACTGATATAGATATCGTACCTCAAAGTGATGATGTTACTGACCATTTCCTTGTATGGTGCATGCTGCGTATTACTGATATTAACTATATGGCTCCGAGTTATCGTCCAGGCAGAACTATTGTTCCAGCCACTAAAGACAGATTCACAAATAACCTGCCTGATTTATCTCAGCTGCTCTGTGTACCCATAAATACAAATGAACTTGACAAAATGACTAGCAACATGGGCACTATCTTCTCTAATACGTTAGAAACTGTTGCCCCCATCAAATTATAAAAGGTTAGAGAAAAACATGCTGCGCCATGGTACAACATTCTCTCAAGAAAGAAACTCGTAATCTTGTGTGGAATTGTGTGGAAAAACAGTATGTCCTGCTATAGACAGGCTCTAAAAGCTGCCAGGACCGAGCATACCAGCAAACTCATAGATAATAACCAAAATAATCCAAGGTTTTTATTTAGCACAGTGGCTAGATTAACAAATAATCAGACATCACCCGATCTAAATATTCCCTCACAGTTTAATAGTAATGACTTTATGAATTTCTTCACTGATAAAATAGATAACATCAGAAATACAATAACAAATGTAGGTTCTACGGCGTCTAATACTTCAGCTTCATTCATCGCACCCAAAGAAAAACTGCAGTGCTTTACAACTATAGGACGGGAAGAGCTAAATAAACTTATCACCGCATCTAAACCAACAACATGCCAATTAGATCCTGTACCTACTAAATTACTGAAAGAGTTGTTATCTGTAGCAGAAGAACCACTTCTCAATATTATTAACTCATCGTTATCTTTAGATCACGTCCTAAAACCATTCAATCTTTTGAAAATCATATTTCCAATGTTACAAAAACAGCATTCTTCCATCTTAGAAACATTGTCAAGCTACGGAACATGTTACTTGTTTCTGATGCAGAAAAGCTAGTTCATGCATTCATGACCTCTAGACTGGACTATTGTAATGCACTGCTAGGTGCTTGTCCTGCATCTTCAGTAAACAAGCTACAGATAGTACAAAATGCAGCGGCTAGAGTCCTTACCAGGTCAAGAAAATATGATCATATTACCCCAGTTTTACAGTCTCTGCACTGGCTACCTATTAAGTTCTGTATCAGTTACAAAATATTATTACTTACCTATGAGGCCCTAATTGGTTTAGCTCCTGTGTACCTAACTAGTCTTCTATCACGCTACAATCCATCACGCTCCCTAAGGTCACAAAACTCTGGACTCTAGGTAGTACCTAGAATAGCAAAGTCCACTAAAGGAGGTAGAGCTTTTTCATATTTGACTCCCAAACTCTGGAATAGCCTTCCTGATAACGTTCGGGGTTCAGACACACTCTCTCTGTTTAAATCTAGATTAAAGACACATCTCTTTAGCCAAGCATTCACATAATGCATTCATATAATGCATCTCATAATCTTGTTCTGCAGTTATATCTGATCAAACGCACATTATTATTCTTTAGCTTGGGTTGAACAAATCATTTTTGCTTGGATGGAACAACAGCTACGCTAATTATGTCTCTATTTGTTTCTCTGTTTCTGCCTCTGATTAACATCCTTCACAAGCTTCAGTCTGGATCCAACTCTTAAATGATCTGAGATGACCGAACACCTGAGAAGAGATGATGCTGACCCCTCAGAGAACCTCAGAGGATGCCAACCTCTGATCCCCCAACAACATGCAGAATTACCTAATTTTGCCATAAGTTAAATATATTAAGTTTCTACAATATATAAATATATTGTAGAAACTTAATTTCCTGTAAAGCTGCTTTGCAACGATTGTATCTTAAAAGGGCAATACAAATAAACTTGAATTGAATTGAATTTCATGTTCTTTTGATTTAATTGGTGCATTAACAGCAATTATGCATTCAAATGAGTCTCGTGTACTTCTAAAGCCACTAAATAAACATAAATAAGTGTGTGTGTGTGTTCAACATACATACTTTTGAAAATGTATTACAAAAATGTGAATTAGGGAGTTTTAGAAATGCCAAATATTGCTTATCAAAATAAAAAGCAGGCCGGTGTTGTTTTTCTGCCAATCTGTGACAGAACCTTGACATCTGTCATGGTGTTTAAGTGACTACCCTCATGCACTCGACTGATGCAGATCTGATCTTAACATCATTAACATCCCGGACTAGATCCTCAATAGCGCTGGTGTTCAGACGCAGGATCATGGAGTTTGTCGAGTCAGATGAAACACGACTGACTGCATCAACTGTTTCCTCGTCCGTGACATTCGCTTTCTGAGATCAAAACATCACGCAGCTGATGTATACTTGAGATACTCAGACCTCAGACTCTTTGGTGTTCGCTTGGTGTAAAATGGAGCGTTTCAAAATGATAATGAAGAACAGGGCATGACAGTCCCATAGCAATGCATTATTGAGGGGTTGATGATGATGTTCATAATCTCTGACCCACAGATTGACCTGATCCGTGAGGTCATGCGCAGTGACCAGAGCTTATTCTGAGGACATTTCACCCAACATAGAATAATATGTATAGTGTCACAGATTTATGTAGGCCTATAGTTCATAAAATGATGATGTTTATTTTTTAGATAAAACATCTGCTTGTGTGAGAGCTACAGCTCTAACTGTAACCTTGCTGAGTTTATCTATCATGTTTTGCAATTTATTTGTACACGTTGATGCTGACCCATCAATATTCAACAACATATATTTTAAAAGATATTTTAATATTTTTCCCCATATACTTCGGGATGAGGAAAATACACCCTGTTCTATCCTCCTTCAGCTACAGTAGTGCTAATAGATCATCCCATATGTTTCCACACTCTTCAACTTGATCTGCAGAGTAAATGTGTCTCGATCATCAGCTCCATCTGCCTCTGTGTCCACATACAGCAGTGACGAGCTGAACTCGCTGGAGCGTGTCTGACCGCAGCGGTCAGCGTGTCAATCACAGAACAGACCCAGCATCATCAGCACGGGTCTCTGAGGTGGAAACATCTGGCTCGGAGCCAGAACAGCTGCTCTCAGGTTACTAATGAACCACCGCTTGTGATCTTCTGTTTGCTAATAAACCAGCTCGGGAGAAAACCTCACATACACTGCCATTTATTGCAGTAATATATTATAATACAACAAATAGCCATATTATTATGATATGTACACAAAGCAGATCAGTCAACGGTGACGGTTCTTTAGTCTTTGAGCTTTGAACTACACAGTGTATTTAATACTTCCTCATTAGAGGTTGATTTAGAGAGCTATCAATGAAGACACTTATGTAATATTGTATACAACACATTTTTATGATTGATACTGCACACAAAAAGAACCAGTCATTTTATGCATCTAAATGTCCTCATCCTATACACTTTAGTAGTTTCTGGTTTGTTGCATTAAAAGCTGCACTTGGATGCAGTGACCTGCACGGCTTATGATTCCAACATCAATCCTCAGTGGTTTGTTCTAGATTTTCACCATAAAACCAACAAAGAACAAATTTAACATCCCCACGCAATGCAGTTCAGTGCTTACGTTATGAAAGGCATGGGAAAATCCCACAAATGCCTCGATTATTCTTCTGATAATCATCTGAAAGATTATTACTGTACGATCATGAGATCCTCCCAAACCTTCCAGAACAAAAGACAATCAGCCGGTCTGGCATCTGTGCAAACAAAGTTGTTTTAAAACCCAATGTCCACTAAACATGGGCAGAGATACATTACGAGCCAGAAATGTCTGAATATGAAAGAAAGTCTGTAAATGTTTGTGGTTATTAGATTGGATGAATGCATTGGATGTGAATCCTTTTCTAGATTTCTAGATTTTGACAAACTTAATAATCCTGGTTCTGATTCTGGACCCTTTAATGATTCTTTTAGCACTTTAGATGAATCATCTCAACCAAAAAAATAAAAAAGTTCTTTATTTTAAAATATTTATTCATTCATTATATAGTGTGATTTATACCATTAAAAAAATGAGAATAATTTTGTGACATGATTTTAATCAAAAACATTCATTCATTCAATTAACAAAACTTTGAACATTATCTGAAGTAAAGAATCACTTTGATAGTGATTCAAATTAATGTGTAAATCAGACTTTACAGGTCAAAAACAATGCTGTGAGAAAAAAAACAGTTATATCTTTGTACTATATTATTTTATATATAAAATGATATATGTATATTTCTTTTTTGTGATATATGTGTATATACAAGAACCATAAATGTCTGAATGGATGACTATATGATGTTTCTTAAAGTAATAAAATGTAATTAAACCTTGTGAATCCTTTAAAAGTTAATGCTGTAGAAAATTGTCAAAATAACATTTATAAAATGATCTATAATAATATCCAATTATTATAAAATATAATTCATATTAATTATAGAACATGTATAATTATAAAATATTATAACAATTATAGAATAATTAAAAAACACCCTATGTTGACGTAATTATGATATTGAGAGCTTGTTTTTCAACTAAGTGAATTTAATATTTTAGCCAAAAGCACACAGACATATGATTGCATGACAGTCTGTGTAACAGGAGTGGTCCAGATACTGAAGAACCATTAAAGGAATCATTCAGTTCCAGTATTTTTGAGTATGAACCGGTTCTTATTTCCACTAATTACAGGTCCGATCCCTCTGGTGTTAAAATGCTTTCATAACCCGACGCCTCCTGAGTCACTAATTTTATCCTGTTATCAGCTGAAATCACCGTCACCCACAAGCGGTTTGGTGTCCTTTGAGACGCCGGTCAGATTCATCTGCTTCATTTTCAAAGACATTTACAGACGCTTGCATTGCGTGAGTTTCATAACCGCGACACGGCTGCACCGGTGTTTTATGCAAAGGTAATGGCAGCTTTGGCCTGTCGTGAACATCGTGAACCGTGGTTAGAGTAATCACTACCTGTTCGAGGAACAGTCTGGATTTAGCACAGTGTAAAGTTATCAGCCATGTGATTTAGGTGACAGGGATAAAACTGGCCATCGGTGCTACTCTCTCCTTTGTTTATCCAGTCTGGCACACATGTTCTCTTAGTGCCTCCTAATAGAAACCAGTGGCTTAGGTGTTCCTGGAAAAGCCATACAGACTCCTCCTGCTTCTCTTCTCCCACACATACTCCACACACATAGCAACAGCTGCCATCTCTCACTGCAGCACCTGACCAATCAACCTCGACTACGCTTTACCCCCGACCTCACATCAGGGTCAGTGGGTTTGACTGCAGCCGAGGCCAGAAACATAATACACTCATCGCTCATATCACAATAGTTAAAATTCAGTGTTTTTACTCCCAGTGTCCACACTGACCCGTACCACAGATACACCTCACCTACATACAGCATCTGACTGAATGCATGATTCGGCTTAGAAAGTGGCTGCAAAATTAATCAATCTTCATTTAAAAAATATATATATTTGATATGCAAATCACATAAATCTTAAATTAAGGCCTACATATTTTTGGAGCTGTGCAAACCTGAGCTCTTGCAGTAAGATCATAATGAGCAGACTGATGCATGGTTTGAATTCATTATGATTTAATAATTCCTTGTTTAAGAGTGCATTCACAACATGAATGATACATTCAGACTGGAACATAACTTCTGCATTTGCATCATTTAGAGAAGATGTTGTAATAATATGCTTATGTTATGCATATATCTTATTGATCATGCATTGGATGTGTTTAGGTGAGTTAAATTAGATTTTTCTTTTGTCCTGAAAAGTGCATTGATAAAATCTTAAAGTGCTTTTCTAGCAGTAGTTTTTTATTATTATTATTACGATATGTGTGTTCTTCTTCATTATCATGGGTGAAATCAACAAACCCTTGCTAACAAACATTTTCACCAATAATTGTATTGAGGATATTAAGACGATTCCCATCGAACACACTGCAACTGAAACTAAACTGATGCAGTTATATGACTGCAATTTATGATCCAGCAGGATGTGCCAGTGTTTACACAGGTTTAATTTTTGATTAACTTTGTCAGGAAGAGTCTCAATTAAGTGACAGGAAAAATCAATAGCCTATCAGTGACTTAGTGAAACGTTCAGTTTATGTCATTAAAACTCAAACATCTTATCTGTCATAACTTTCTGTGCATCAGTGAGCAAATGCATGCAACTAAACAGCAAGTGTGTGAGTAAAATACAGTTTCAATCAGCTATAGATTCTTTGTGTTTTTACTGGCTGCAAACAGGAAGAAATGAAGTCTTTGACCTTTGACCCTGAGGGAAACCTCTGTCAGATAAATACACTGCTGAAATGATCATCTCATGTGACTCTGTGAAAGTCTGTGAGTGTATTTACATTTGAAGTCCTTTAGATGAAGCATGTATTTTGATTAAGTGCATTACTGTTGGTTATGTCGGAAAAACAAATATTCTCAGCGGCTCGTTCCACGGAGCACGATGACCTTTACTCAAGCCGAATAATGGAGAGGAAATGTGCGATGTGGACTCTCTCTGTGTGTTTTTGGTCAAAACCTGAGCACTCACAGGAAGTAGAAGATACGGATTGGTGGGACGGAAAAGATGAAGCACCTGGAGACCAGTTGAACCATATGAACCAGTTAAAATGAAACCAACATAAGACCGTTATATAGTCTGTTTCGATGGTTTAAGAGGCCATTTTAAAATGGTTAAGACCAGCAAGCCATCTTCAGAAGGGTTTTTTCCCAACAGGGTTATATAAGCAAGCAATATTAGCGTGTAAGATAATGAGATTATGAGGCGGTGCTAGTAATAATTAACCTTCTGTACCAGCGAAACCATCAGCTAAGACCACCTTAAATTAGGTATTTACACAGCACTCATCGTCACACCGCTGATGTTTTGCAGCAGACACACATATGACTGAGCAGAAGAAACGTGCAAGAGCTTTCTTATTATTTGCAATATCTGAGTTTAACACGCATGTGTGTGTGAGGAATAAAAACAAAGCGCACGTGATTGGAGGAAAGGCAAACAGTATTGTTATGGAGACGGAGCGCTCTGCGGTCATGCAGGGCCGTAGATAAGACCTCCTCCTCCTCCTCATCAACCTGAGCAAATAAACAAACCAGCGCCAGTCCGACAGACAGAGTGCCACGGCTCATGTGCAAACACGCACACATGCAGACACACACCAAATGAATTTAATGTAACATGTTTATGCTTATGCATCATTAAAACTGGGTATAAAACATGCATAAACACTTTTGAATCCATGCAACAGCATAAATGCATTCACAAACTCACAAACATGGTTTTACATTTCATGTCAAACACTTCTTGCACCAAACTACAGTGTAATAATGCAACTAAAAGTTTACAGTTTGAGTAATACAGAAAGAAACAATGCTTCATCATGACATATGAGAGCGTGGAGCCTCACGTCAGTTTCTCACGTGTGTATGAGTGTATGTTTAAGATGATAAGCCTCTCTTTCCACCACAGAAACGCTTGTTTCACGTAACCAGACAGGTGTAGTAGTGCTCACACACAGTAACCGGCCTCTCAACAGTAACTGTAATCAAACCCAGCCCGACTCTTCACGATTATTATTGTGTGTGTGTGTGTGTAGACATATACATACACACACCAAGTCTGCATTTATGTTATTAAAAATACTGGAAAAAAATCAGCAATATTGTGAAATATTATTATAATTTTAAATAACTGTTTTCTATATGATTATATTCTAAACTGTAATATATTTCTGTGATCAAAGCTGTATTTTCAGCATCATTACTGCAGTCTTCAGTGTCACATGATCTTCAGAAATCATTCTAATATGCTGATTTACTGCTCAAGAAACATTTCTGATTATTATCAATGTTGAAAACAGTTGTGCTGCCCAATATTTTTGTGGAAACTGTGATATTTGATTTTTCAGGATTCTCTGACTAATAGAAAGTTCAAAAGAACAGCATTTATTTTGAACTAGAAATCTTTTGTAACATTATAAATGCTTTACTGTCAGTCTTTTAAGAGCTCTCATGTCTTCATCTGTAGGTGCTCACAGTATTTCTGGGCATGTTTGAAATTAGAGGGAGTAGTTCAAGAACAGTTATGATTATTGAGCAACACTGCCCTCCAGTGTTTAACTGAAATATCACTAAATATATATTTTTTAAAACACCAAATAAACAGAGGGCTAGTTAATACACTGCCTTGCAATGCCCTCATCACTCATCACGGGTAATTCTGCTTAGTTACACAACTTTACTTAAAAAAAGACTAAATTCAGCCAGACCAAAGTAAAATGACCAAAGTTTCTACTGTAACTGCAGTATATTAAAGTGGAGATTTTTGAACAACTGTTTGATGTCAATTATAGAAGCAGGGTCAAAGGTCAGGTCAGAGTTCACAGGCCACCAGAAACAATGTCAGAAACCCCTTGAAGTTTTACAAAAAAAGCTCTGAGGTCCGATAAAAGATTTGAAGCAGAAACCTCTTGCATCTTAAATCTATACCAACAAACCCATATGTGCTGTTATCGTACAACTTCTTGCACATTGATATGGTACATTTTGATGATTAGCATTCATTATTTTATTTGATTTGATTTGTTCAAACTCAACTTTTAAGTGGATAATTCATCCAAAAACTGTGGACAAACAACATTGGACCCCATTAACTTTCATTGTATGGCCCAATAAGTAAATCAATAAATCTGTTTCTTCTGTGTTTTGTTGAAATAAATAAATTAATAAATAAATAACTACAGCTTTTAGAATGGCATTTTATTTTTGAGTGAACTATCTCTTTAAGAGCTCTGATTCCCTTGATGTTTTCTAAGGAGCATCTCAAAAATTCATCAAAGACAGGTATGATTAATACAGAAATGCCTACCGTAATTTAATAATAATAATAATTTGCAGTAACAACATTCTCAGCTAAAGGAAGAGGATTGGTGTATAGAGAACAGCCACACGTGACGACAGTGTGACCCTGATGACAGTATTTGATGACTAGCTCTGAAATCATTGCTTCTCAGTGTGACGTCCTCATGAAACCCTCGTGAGTACAAACAAGAGGAAAACATCTCAGCGGTCAGGACTGATTAAATGTGCTTCATCCATCATGAGCAGAACGTCACAGAGAAGGTCAGCGTTCAGAAGAACACGTGATGACCGTATAAGGAAGGATCACAGGTAAAAGTGAACTTGACCCTGATCTGCAGAACAACTGACCGGTAATAGCATCTCTATAATGTCACCAGACTCCTATCTTAAGATTTGTTCTCAGTGGCAAGATAACTGCCAACATGAAGAGCTTAAAGAAACAGTTCACCTAGAAATGAAAATTAGCTAAAAATGTGCTCACCCTCAGGCCATCCAAGATGTAGATGAGTTTGTTTCTTCATCAGATTTGGAGAAATGTAGCATTGCATCACTTTCTCACCGGTGGATCATCTGCAGTGAATGGGTGCCGTCAGAATGAGAGTCCAAACAGCTGATAAAAACATCACAATAATACACAAGTAGTCCACACCACTCCAGTCCATCAGTTAATGTCTTGAGAAGACAAAATAAATAAATCCATCAAGACATTTTTATCCAAAATATGGATCAATAATCCAACGCTGCAGTGAAAAAGTCCCCTCCTCTGAATTAGGAGAGAAATATGCGCAGATTGAGCGAGCAAAAGAGTTTTAAACAAATATCTGTGTGTGGATTTTGATGTGAGAGGACAACATGGTCTTTTTCAGCATTATCATGGATTATGGACTCTGACTATTTTAGTCAGAAATAGAAATACAAGAGCTTCTCATTAAATAAGCCTGGGAACTTTTACCTTTTTATATGAAATGATCCTCCACAGTGTGCTGGCTCCAGTGTTCAGTATCACACTGTCGACAACTCTTGTGTCACTGACATAACGTTCATTCCTAAACATGCCAACGAATCAGAGATCAACGAAACGAGAGCTGTTTAGAACGAGAACCGGAATCACTCTGGAAATGAAAAAAGATGATGTCATGAAGTTCTGGTTTGAGTGTTTTGGAAAGATTGCATTTCATATAAACTAGCTTACCTGTCAATGTTTTGAAGAACTATAAAAATAAACAATCATTGTATTTATTCAGGATCATTTTGGGAAGAGTGATAGAAATGTGTGGCATTTGATGTGCTAAAAAATAAAATAAAACACTACATAATGCAATCACATACCATGGGCTACGCATAAGAAGTAGCAACCATATTTCTTATATTTGATAAATTACGTTATATAGACTATAATCCTTTTGAAACCAATAAAAAAGTGCTGTTTTCAAAAACACTGAAATGTCACTTTTGTTTAGTCTTGCAGCTAATGTAGCCTACCATTCTTGTGCCATTTTCTAAAAATATTAAATGTAATTTATATTTTATATCACAATGTCAATTAATATTAAATATTAAATAATAAAATATTAAAAACAAACTGGTTAGATTCTGACCCCGTAACTTGGGCTTGAACCTCTCTAAAGGAAGTCTAAACAAAAGAACTTAAAAGTTAAACTCAGAAAACACAAAGATTGAGGACTGAATGAAGCACTGACAGCACAATTAGGCTTCTGTCTTTAATCAGTAATAATTTGAATCACTTTATACATACCACAAATATATCACAGAACACCGTTTTTTCTTTAAGATTCTCTTTTGCTCAAGATTGCAAAGACATGTTTTCTATGGAAATTCTATAGAAATATTTATATATTGCATTTGCACAACATTTTTCTTTTTGACATTATACTGGTGTAATTGTCTACCAGCTGCTGAAACTAACCAGCTAAACCTTGACCCGTCAACCAAGAGTTTATCATGGCACCTGCCAATGCTGTTAAAGATCTCATGTGCTCCTGGTGTATAATATTTAAGATTTACCACTAAAAAATATATTATTATTGAATATTACAGATAAAATGAGCTGAAATAAGATGCACTGCTTGGACTTTGTATAAATTGCTTTGTATATTTTATTTTTGATATCACACTTATCCCTGTAAACAGTAAAATCATTTTTAGAAAACACTAATTTTCATGTTTCATATAAATATATATAGAAAGAGCTGCAATGTGATGTTGTGTCCATGAGAGGTCACTGTCAGATCATATTATTGAGACACCAAGGCAGAATTCACTTCACTGTCTGATTTATTGTTGGGAATACAATACACGTTACATAAACCCCTTGAAAAAGAAAATCATGTCAACACTTAGATCAACACTGAGTTGACCTCTACCAGATAGAAAAACGTTGTGTATATCATTGCTTGTCATTTCTGTGATATTACCTGTTCATGTGAGTTCTTCACAGGGAAACAAACTGAACTTATATACATCAGTTGATTTGTCATCAAAAATCTCTGAGCAGCTAAAAATGGCACATCAGTACAAATTTCTTGACCAACAAAATATTCATTTCAGGCCATATACTGGTCTTCCTTTAGTTTCAGATGATATAAAAAATATGAACAACAACAACAACAACAGAAAAACAACAAGAACAAAAGTGCAAAAGGCATAGTACTGAAAACTCTTCAAATGAAAATATGTGTACAGCACGATATACTAAACGATCCACAGTACGCATCATATCGACATAACATCAAGTTATTAAATTCTGGCACATTCTGAATATCACTTAAAGCTACTAATTCTAGTTAAAGCTTTCTATATATTTAGCGTACAGGACGATACTAAATTTAACAAAACATTAATTATATGTTATGCAAACTACTGCAAGTGTCATATGATGTTTTTCATATGTACAATACATACATTCATCTTTCATATTAGTTCATATTTCATGAGAAGACATTGACAAATAACAATGACAAAAGTGTAGAGAATATGATATGAATATGAGCATGTGCTTCTGTGAGTGTAAAGAGGCCACGACTTCTTTTGACAAATTGAATCAAACTTTCTATCGATCAACAGAATCCTGTCTTCACATAAGAATTAAAAAATTATATATGAAAGGTAATTGTGACTTTTTATCTCACAATTCTGACTTTTTTTCTCACAGATTTGACCTTGTTTCTTCAAATTTTTTCTCACAACTGAGTCTTTTTATCTCATCACAATTTGAACTTTTCTTCCTAACTTTCTTCCTAATAGCAAGTTTATGTCTCACAATCCTGAGTTTAAATCATGCAATTCTGCATTT
This sequence comes from Schizothorax lantsangensis, assembly GCA_027422415.1. Taxonomy (NCBI): domain Eukaryota; kingdom Metazoa; phylum Chordata; class Actinopteri; order Cypriniformes; family Cyprinidae; genus Schizothorax; species Schizothorax lantsangensis. The sequence goes on from CM049860.1 coordinate 3,174,039, forward strand.
TATACACAATTACTTCTTGCAATTCTTTATCTGAATATGACAGAAACAAGCTTCCATACTTTCTGTCCTCGACTAGCTTTGGATTGTAGTGTAATGTGTGACGGCTTAAATTTGAAATGATCAAATTGTACATAACAGAGAAAGTCTGGCAAATTGAACCTTAAAGAGACAATAAAATGATTACAACTATCATTCCCAAGGCTTTAAAAACAGAAAGATAAAACAACTATGAAAATCAGACAAGAAACAAATCAAGAAATGCAACCTGTTTCATTAAAATAATAAAAAAAAATATATTAAGCATCTCACTAACACAATTTTAAAAATGTTCCACTAATTTTTCAATGTCTACAAAGTGCATCAGGACTCATTTTGTAAGACGTTTACAGAATGAGACAGAAACATGTTATAAAAAGATAAGTCTTTGTTAATTATGATTTTACACTTGTAATTATCTCTGTGCTGAACAGCCACGTTTATGACACACTTGTGGGTATTTTTAACAGTAAAAGTGGTATATAATTGGGTTCAAGTGAAGTAATTGGGCGACTGAATGATTTTGACGTAATAAAAGCAAACTTTGAGACACACTGGTCATGAGTGTTGAACATACATTCACAGCTGCTTGGAGAGGTGGGTCTGTGTTTATTGAGGGTGTGAATATTTAAGCACGTGCCAATGGCATTCTATCGATTGCTTCTCTTTACGCCGCGTTTGCTTTGTGTCGTTCGCTATTGTTTGCAAGCTGTGAAGTGCATGGACGTCCAAAGAAAGAACACAGCGTTTGAAAATGAAAGTCTCCAGAGCTGCAGAATATCTGACAGGCATCCAATTTATGTGAGAGAAGAGGATGAAAGTGGAAAAACACACCAACAGACAGAGAGACGGACGCTTTAGGAGCGACAGCAGCCGACTCCCTTCATCTCCTTGTTAACATACTCCTGCAGCTGAAACTTTGTCTCGTTAGGCTCCTTCATCTCCCTGTGCTTCAGTTCCCTGAGAGACGGGGAGGGAGACATCAGTTTCCTCTCTAAACTCTGAAACAACCTGCGCCTGCTGAGAACTGTGTTTGTTTGCACTTAATATCTGTGCTGTTTAGAACAAGATTCAGTGGAATTACGCAAATCTGGTAACTGCACAAACACGCCCCAAAATTAACACTGAACACATACAGTATTTACACAGGATTCAACATTTTTACAAATACATATATTTGTTATATTATTATTATTATTATTATTAAATGTGTATATTTTTATATAAATTGCTATGTGGTTGCTAAGGTGTTTTAAGTGTTTTAATGTGTTGCTATGTGGTTGCTACACTGTAAAAAATAAAAAATAAAGTTGAGCAAACTTAAAAGTTTAAGGCAACCAGCTTCAGCAGATTTTTGAGTTTTCTCAACTTATTTTTGTAGGAGATTTTTGAGTTTTCTCAACTTTTTGTTGTATTTAAGTTAAAACAACAAATTGAGAAAACTCAAAAATCTGCAGAAGCTGGTTGCCTTAATGTTTAAGTTCTCTCAACTTTGGATTTTTTACAGCACTGTAAAAAAAATAAAAAGTTGAGCAAACTTTAAAAAATGCTCCTAAAATATAAGTTGAGTGAAAAATTTTTTTCTTTTTTTTTTACAGTGTAGTGTTTTCTAGTGTGTTGCTATGCAGTTGCTAAAATGTTCTGAGTGAAGGTGTTTGGAGTGTTTTTTAGTGAGTTGCTATGTGGTTGCTAAGGTGTTTTATGTGTTTTTAATGTGTTGCTATGTGGTTGCTATGGTGTTTTAGTCTGTTGCTATGCGGCTGCTAAAGTGTTCTGCATGGTTTTTAATGTGTTGCTATGCTGTTGCTAAGGTTATGTGTCTGTAAACTGTCTTCCAGTAAAGATGAATCAGTACAGATGAGCCCCCCCGCACAGAATGTCCTGATTTTAGAATTGCGTGTTCGTTTATTAGATATCTGGGCTAATTTGATCATGCATTCAGCTGCCAATAAGAGTTCTCTCAGCTCCATTTAGAACACGTTACCAGGTATAAATCCATTCTGCAGATTCACAGTGGGGGAAAAAGCACAGATTCTGTTTGAAAATGAGGGACTTACTTGGCCACAGCAGTGAAGGCCAACTCCACATTCAGACCTGATTTAGCACTGGTCTCCATGAAGGGAACACCAAACTCCTTTAGAGAGAAAGAATTAATACTCTTCTTCCTTCTTTATAATATCCAGAAACAAATTAACATTAAACATAATGCACATTGCATTTGTAAAGAGTAGGATCAGTGTTTCAGATCAATGCACATATGAATAATTTAAATGGGTCAACCTCTCAAATACAATAAAAGAGGTCAAATAAAGCATTAATTTTGCCTGCTGTGTATTTGCTGTGTTGGGAAGGTTACTTTGTAAATGTAATAGGTTACAGATTACAAATTACCCTATTTAAAATGTAATAAGTAGCATAACTATTTCAATTCCTTTATTAAAGTAATGTAACTGACTACATTTGATTACTTTTTTACATTTCTAACAAACGTTTTCAACTTTGAATCATTTTGAAACATTTAAAGCAGGCAGTGTTGACCTTCCAGTAGTACTCAAGACTGATTACCATCAGACTTTCAGAATCCTTCATCACTTGAATTAAGATTAGAATCATTACATTTTAAAGCACAGCCACCACAAAATCAGACTTTAGCAGCTCTTTTTACTTTGAGATTGTTCTGAGATTAAATACAGACTTAAAATCAACAAGAAATAGTTTAATAGCTATGATACTGTTTTTGAAATCAAATCTTAGTAGTAAATTACATTTTTCTGTCCGCGTTTTCCGCATCGCAGAAATCATACGCCACTAGACTGTCTCATATTTTACAGCAGTCAATGCAATTTGGGAAAGAAATCAATTAAATCTGTATGTGTGTGAAAATATTCAGATGTAACCCCCTTTGTAATCGTTAACATTTTCATAAGTAACTGTAATTTAATTACACATTTTTTCTCAGAAACTGTAACAGATTTCAGTTACATTTCTTTTGTAATTAATATACGGAACGCCATTAACTAGTTACACCATAACACTGTGTATTTGTAATTACTATTTCAGTTAATGCATGAGTGAAAACTGCACATGCTGTGATGCCAGTTTTCCCATTTAAAGATGCATTCAGATATTTTTTCAGGTTTTACACAAAGATTAGTATTTTTTTTTAAATTGATGATTAGTATATAAAAAACATGCCTACATGACCAAAGTAACGGCATAAGTGTGTTAGTGTCACATATGCACTATGAATAATTGTGCAACCTCTTAAAGACACTAAAAGAGGCTAAATAAGGTGAGCGATGTGCATTTGTCTAGTCTGCAGTGTATTTGTAGTTACTGTTATAGGATTAAAGTTGTATTTTCCCTTATTAAAAAGGTTTTAAACAAAGATAAAGAAATGACTGCATAAGTGTGTTTGTGTGGTTTGACATTACAAACCTTGGCCAGTTTTTCACCCTCCTCTCTCTTCACAATCCTTTCATGTGTGGAATCGGCCTGAAACATCAATCAATCAATCAATCAATAAACAATGCATTATGCATTAGCTTTGATTTCCAATCAATGTTTTCTACATAAATGATGTATGAATTAATGCCATACATGCATAAAGGTTCGGCAGGTTCACTGACCTTGTTACCCAGAAGCATGATCACTACGTTCTGTTGAGAGAACTCATGAATCTCTGTGAGCCAGGCCTGCGAAAAGAGAACAGCGGACTGCAATTGTACTGTAAATTTACAGGAAATGACCACAATCTCACATGCAGGACATAAATTATTCTGTATCTGGTTTAGGGTCCCGATAAAGTTCACACTTGAATCACTGAGCGAGAAAGAAAACGGCAATATTTTCCAAAACGGTATGAGAGGGCAGGTCATTTCAAGGAGTGTTTAATCAATAAATCGCTGGTGGATTGTTAGGGTGAATTTGCAGTCACACTAAAAAAAGAGCTAATAGGGAAAACCAGGAGAAATGGTATTCGGGAGAGGAGAGATAGATTAAAAGAGAAAGATGGTGAGAGTGATGAAAAAAGCCCTGCGGACACTTGAAGCCTGACCTCAGGTTAATGAAAGCCTCCTGTTAATATTGAGAGCAGGGAATCATAGCAGTGATAAAATTCAATGACACACCGAGTCAAACAGTAAGTCGCATAATCATCTTCATCTCTCTCACACACACACACACACACACACGAGCATTGAAAGACATGCTGAATAGACAGAGATAGACTCTCATAAAAAAGGTACAAAAGCTGTCACTGGCACAGTACCTTTTAAAAGGTACTAATATGTATCATTTAGGTACTAACATGTGCACTTTTGGTATTAAAATGTACCTTTAAGGTACTTATATGCACCCTTTAGGGGTAAATAAGGTGCAAATGAATTTCTTTTGAAAAGGTACTGACACAGTGACAGCTTTTGTACCTTTTTTTCTGAGAGTGTATACACCTTTAACACTGATGAAAATGAGGCTGTGAGGAACACATGTACAGTCTTTACAGTAGCATGCACTGTATAAAGGTCATAAATCACATTCTTTTAAAACAGAAAGACGATTTGTCAGCTGAACGATCGTTGTGTTGTTAATCAACAGTACAATCCACTGAACGCACTGTACTTCAGCCTTGTTTAATTCCTGTCAGAAATTACATATGCTACACTGACTAATGTGTGTTGGTCATATTACAGTTAATTCTGTCACACAGTTTAGGGACCTTTTATTTTGGCAGAATATTGGTGAAATGCTGTAAATTTCAGTCTACAAAAATACTAGAAATTCAGATTTCAGTCAGAAGATATTAGACGAATAATGTTGATATGTGGAACGATTTTGGACCATTGACTTTTTTGAAGTCGGGGTGTCTCTTATCAGCCTAAAAGGGTTCATTTTGTGATTATGGGTGACTGTACATCCTCTTGTCCAGGCTGTTATTTCTAAATTGCTTAAAATGTCCAGGTTTGGCTTTGTTTTCCTATTGATTTGGACTATAGTCCTCATACATAACATGTACACATATTAGCATTGCTTTGGCTGTTCTCTGTAGATCTCACCTTCTCGCACTAGATTGGTTGATTATGCACAATGCATGCATGCTATTTGCCAAACTACTTTTCAGTCATTAACAAGTATAATCACAATGGGAAATCGGATCCTCTGCTTTCACATGTGCATCTCTTTGCCGTCGGTCTAAATGCGGCCGCACTCCTACGCTCTCGTACCCTGACTCATCATCATAGACTCTGAAAATGGGTCGCTCTCTCCACGCCTCTGAAACTCACTCACCCTCATTTGCATTTAAAAAGCATAACAGTGCTATTTAGCAATCTGTCATTAAAGCCTTGTACTATATCAGTGCGCATGTTTATTTCCCCCTGGGCCCGGAACAGGAGAACGAAAGAGAAAGAGCGGTGTTTGATCCCTCTGCTGTGTTTGTTTCATGTTCTGCTTCCAGGCTTTTTTGAAAGTACAATCAACACCGGTCCACCGATACGCTTGATTTTCTTTCATAGGCCAAAAAAAATATTCATTAAGGCCAGAAGGCTGTATTGAATGTTTGATTTGTGTTATTCTGACTAAAAGGCCACATTTCAAGAGCCCTCTGGCCAACAGTACTACATCATATCTCAGATTACAAAAACAGCTCACTCGCATTCACAGGCAACCAGGACCTGGTTACTACATATATATTTAATGTGCACTGCAAAAAAATGATTTTCTTCAGTACTTATTGTCTTGTTTTCCAGTACAAATATCTAAACATTTTTACATAAGTAGATACATGTACAGTGGTGGTGACCTTTTGCTGTAGTGTGTCAATAGGAAATATCAGTTTACATTGCCGTTAATTGTAATAATCCATTGAGATTTTTGTCTGATAACAGCCAGTGCTCCACACAGAGATCTGATCTGATCATCATCAGTCTGTCTGGAATGACATGAAGAAACAGAACAAACTGAGACAGACTAAATCCAGAAGAACTGTGGCAACGTCTCCAAGATGCTTCAAGAAACATACCTGCAAAGCTCCTTGAAAAATCATGGCAAAACTTGCTTTAAACGCAAAGGATGCTCACACCAAATAATTATACTAACTTATTTTTTAGGAAATTTCTCAACTTTTTGTTGTATAAACTTAAAACAAGAAGTTGAGAAACCTCAAAAATCTGTTGAAGCTGGTTGCCTTAATATTTTAATATACTTTTTTTACAGTGTAGTAATGAACAATGCAAAGGATTCTAGAATATTTACTAATATTGACTTTGAGCTGCACTTCTTTAAAGTTATGTTTCAAAGGAAAGTAACAGGTTTCATCTCATATTAAATTATTTCCCTTCACAACTTTGGTGATAACCGGAAAACTTACGACTCCTCTGCAGTTTCTCACAGGAGATGTGATTGGACAAGTGGTCAAGCCCTCAAAAGCCCTGATAAATAAACCTTCTGTAAAGTTTTATCAGGAAATATACTGCAAAAGGTTATAAATAAGCTGCTGTGTTCTGTGGCAGAAATAGCAACACAGATACAATTTAAAAACACACAAGTTTTGTTCAAGAAACAACATTCCGAATAAACACTAAATTTCATCAAATGCTACAAACAATATTATCTTGACAAATCTGCAACCAGTGTGAGACAAATGTGCTTTTGCTCAGGATAAAAATAGAAGTCTTCATTTGCTCTCCGTCTCATTTCTGAGTTTTAAATGGATTTTTTTTTTCAGGTCTTAGATAACATACAGATAAGTATTCTTTTTGGCAACCACATACCAGTGGTAAATGAATGCATGCATGGTTAATCCAGATGTTATTTTAAATTCCCAGAGTTAAAGGAATAGTTCACCCTCAGGCCAGGTTTGTTTCTTCATCAGATTTGTAGAAATGTAGCATTGCATCACTTGCTCAGCAATGTCTCCTCTGCAGTGAATGGGTGCCGTCAGAATGAGAGTCCAAACAGCTCCCTGCAGCAACAACCTTCAAAACATCTGCCACGCTTCACTAGATCTGCTGCACACAGAGACTCAAAGTGCACTTCACAGGTGGAATAAACGCTCTAGAGATTAGATTTTTGTTTATTTGTATGGAAAATATTTCTGATTCCATTCCACTTATTCCATTCTGTCCTACCAGCCGATATTAAATCAATATTTAGGGTATTTTATTCTCATTTAGACCACTAGATGGCACAAAAAGTCACCACAGCATTTTCCTAAACATCCATATTTTCACTTTGCAGATGAAAATTTAGCTAATCCTTAAAGTTAATTCTGCACTAATTTGATCTAATACTTAATGTTTTTCAACATGTTATATATTTACTTAGGAAATGAGAATCAATGTATGAATGTATTTTAAAACAAAGGTATTGTTAATTTTCAGATAATAACCTAAAAATAATAAAATATTAAATAATAATAAAATAATAATTTGAAGTACTTGTGATAAAAGTGACCCTGTTGGGGATAAAATCATAACAATTGACATGATAATAAAGCTATCATGTAATAAAATATTGTATTATTGTTGCTACTGTAAAGCCATATTAAATTATTATTATTATTATTATCTCCTTCAAGTAGTGTAAGAATCTGTACTTCTTTGAATAACTTTTTCTGTAATAAATGAATGACAGTATATTCACTGAACAAAAAATTCTTCCAACAACAACAAAAAATTAGAACAAAGAAATTTAGAACAAATAATTATCAAAATAAACAAAAATAAACAAAAGTGGCTGTTTTGAACATATTAACTTCGATATTATCAAAAACATATTAGTTTATCTAAAAATATAACGATAATCAAGCACGGAGTTAAAGCTAAGCTTGTTTCTGTCACAGAATAAAAATAAATAAACAAAAGATTATTGAAACTTTTTTTTATAGAAACAGAATTGTGAGATATACATTCAGAATTCTGACTCTTTTCTCAGAATTCCAACTTTTCTCTTTGAATTCTTTGAATTCTGTTTAAATTATGCAATTCTGACAATTGTTTTCCTTCTGCCACAGAATAAAAAATAAAGTTAATTGTGACCTTTTTATCTCACAGTTCTGATATTTTTCTCTTTTTTGCAATTCAGAGTTTATATCTAGCAATTCAGACTTTTTTTCTCAGAACTGCAAGAAAAAAGTCTGAACTGTTAGATAGAAAAGTCGCAATTACCTTTTTTATTTTTTTACGGCATGTTGGAACAATGCTTCTATAAAAACACCCCCTCTCACTACCTCATACTATTATATGATTTTTAAACTAAACAAACCACTATCGTGATTTATTTTCCCACAAAATGTGTTGCTCCATCAAGTGTTCAATAAAACCTTTCTTCATTTTTTTTTTTGCTAAAAATATTCGAAATTTGGGCCCAATTTTCTCTAATATTCCATAAATCCACACAGCAAAGCTATTATAAACTGTTGTTGAAATCCTCAAACACTGAGAGAGAGCCTCCGCTCCAAACCATTTAATTGAACCGTAGCGCAGGGGGTTCACATCAGGAATCTAACGTAATGGAAGACGCAGACGTACTAACAAGAGTGATAAATGAGACTTATTTACCAAAACATGACGAGAATATAAATGGAGGAAAAAGAGGATGTGGTGAGAATGAGGCAAGCTTTTTCAACAGAAGATGAAGGGAGAATAATGTGAAGTTAATCAAAGTAAATGGTGATAAACAACTGAGATGAAGAGAAGAAGAAACAATTATGCAGAAGTAAATGGACTGGCATGACTGAAATTTCACTTTATAGCAGGAGAGTGAAATGAAGAAGATAAACGGAGGAAGAAGACAGAAAGAGCGAATGAGTGAGCACCGTTCTCGGGCCAAAGACCTGTAGATACGGTCTGGTTTATTCATCTTATTTAGCGACGCAGAAGGAAAGTAATGGAAGCAGTTTGTCAAGTTATAAGCTACTCATGATTATACTGACAGAAAGCTCCTTAAGAGGCCAAAAACAGAGCAGAACATATCAGACAGTGTTTCTGAATATGAATGTCTGTTAGGGTTGAAGGAATGAATGTACACTCTTAAAAAATAACGGTGCTTAACAGATTCATCACAGTGATGCCATAGAAGAACCATTTGTGGTTCCACAAAGAAACATGAGGTCAAAGTTTCTTTAAAGAACCATCTCTATCTCTCTCTAGTTTTCCTTCAATTTTAGTTATTTTATTACATCAAGAAAATCAAATTTTTTTTTTTTCTTTAAATTATTTATAATTACCATTTTATCTAAAGTTTATTTTATTTCGTTTAACTTTTTATGGGTTTACTTTTTGTTAAATATAATAACCCTAAGTTTACAGTAAAAACAGCAACATCAAGATGAAATATAAATCACAAGTGATGTCACACAAGGACTTCTGGGATGTTCTTTTACTGTTTTTGACTGTAAATTTTCAGTAAAATCACATTTAATGTGACGTTAAACCATTTTTCACTATATACGGAATCTACTATTAGTTACTATTAAATACTAGTTATTTTTATTTAGTTTTAGTCATTTTTATTGTAGTTCTTTCCTCCTTTAGTTCCTAGGATTAGTTACTTCAGCTGACTAACTCACAATTGAAGAATGAATAATTGAATTAGTTCTAGCAATTAACTGTATAATAATTATTAAATAAATATACATTTAACATTTAGTGATTTTTACTTTTATTTTAGTTATTATTTTTAGTTTTCTCTAATGATAATAACACTTTGAGTTGTGATGGTCAGTTCATCTGTGAATCACTGGGCCAAGAATAAAGAGGAAGATCTTCTCATCTACTGACTCGATTGACTTTTCCTTCCACCTCTGTGGCCACAATCATCTCTGCATGACACAGGAGTGATTCTGCTGGTCTCTCCCACACGTGTCACACTGTCCACGACCTCCCATCTGCTCCGTTCCTCCCCGTCTCCCGCTTTTGTTCCCGCTCACGCTGCACGATTTCTCACGCGGCCGAGGTCCAGGACTCGAGGTTTCCGCTGTGCCTCCTGATGCCTCATCGCAGTGTTTGGATCAGTGTTGTGTGCTGTATGTGAGCGGAGCGACAGTAATTTCCTCTCTCTGTTCAAAGCCGTCTTCAATCATCTGCTCCAGCTTCAGTCCAGGGTTCCATTTCCTGCTCTCCTTCACTGCTGAAAGAAACCTCGCCAAACTGCGCTGTGTGACAATTGCATTTTCTCATGCAATGCCCTAATAAAACTAACTTCTAGAAAAAGTCTCTTCTGCTTACCAAGGCTACATTTATTTAATCAAAAATACAGTAAAAAATCTGAAATATTACTACAATTTAAAATAACTGTTTTCTATGTGAATATTTGTTAAAGGTGCAATAGGTGATTGTCTTCAGAATTTTTTTTTGTTATTCTGGTTGAAAGTCTCTTCACATCCTGATAGCAATCATTAAGTTAAGTGGTCTAAATGTATTTATCTGTATTTATATATTCTGTGGAAGGTGTAGGACCAAGAAATGTTCGTCCAATCAAAACGCTCGGTCCGAGTGTTTAAGGGGCCGTTCACATATCGCGCCTAAAAACGCGTGGAAAACGCTAGGAGCGTCACTTTCTCCTTCTTTCCAAAGCGCTCTGTAGCTTGCGCTCCCGTGGCGTCTGCCATTGCTAAGCAGCCATGAACTGCGCTCTCCTTGAAGACGTGGAAGTTTCAGCAAAGAATAAAATGGATTTCCAGCACTAAAAATCGATTGCAGTAGCTCTGCTACTATATTTATTTAAAAATGACTATCCACGTACAGCTATGATCAGCTGTTCCTTCATCTTGGCTGAGCTTTCAATGTTGTTACGTGAAAGGATGAAGCTGATTGGTTGGTTCTTGTCACATGACCTGCTGTGCGCTTGCGGCATTCTGAAAAGTTTAGATGTTTTTATCTCGATGCGGCGCGGACGCGCCTGGAAAAAACGAGCGCGTCGCACCGCGACCGCGTCGCTTCCATTATGAGCGTGCATACCGCGCGTCTACATTTGAAATAACGAACTTTTGAGGCGGCAACAAGATGGCGAGCTAAGCACATGTAGTTTTCTCGCTCTTCAGCAATTTTAGAACTTTTCGCTCATATTTCACCTGTTATCATCCCAATTGTTAATTTTGTTATTGATTCGTCGGAGAGGATTGACATTATGTCGACAAAAAAAACTTCTAGTCACCCAAAAATAGTTATTCCAGGAAACAAGGCAACAGCTATGAAAACATCGGATGTTAATGCTGAACACGAATACGCCATGGAAATTGATCGCGGTGACCACAAGGATAAACGAAAAGAGCCCTCATCCTTACAAAACACCCCAACTAAGATCTCCTCCAAGAAAATGAAAGGTACTGAGGATCTTGAGATTTCCAATGCAGCTCTTCTGGAAGCTTTAACAGCAAGGTTTGATTTGCAAGATGGGAAGCTGAGTAGCATTGAAAGTAAGATCACGGAGAATAGTTTGATGATTGTAAACCTATCCAAGGCAGTGGAATTCAACGCGGCGGAAATTAAGGACTGTAAAGCCAAGATGAACCTGTTCGATAAACAACTCGCCTCTGTTCTCGCATCACATGCAGACCTGACCAGTCGTACATCAGAGCTTGAACGCTACAAAAGAAGATGGAACCTCCGAGTGATTGGGATGAAGGAGACCGCAGGTGAAGACATTCGTAAAGAAATCATCCCACTGTTAGCTGAAATCGCTCCTCACCTGCAACACAAGCTTGATGAAATCGTGGATACAGTCCACCGCGTTGGCCCACGGCAAAGGGATAAATCCAGACAGGTGATCATTCAATTTTGCATGAGGAAATACAGAGATGAGTTCTGGCGCTCCACGAAATCTTCTGACATCTGCAAAGCCTTCAATTTTGATAAAGTTCACTGAGGACTTATCCAAGGGAGATCGAGAGGCCCGTGCGGCGCTGTGGCCGACGATCAGCGAAGCCAGAGCTGCAGGCAAGAAAGCCTACTACCGTGGTCCTTACGGCTACATTGAGGGCACTCGGATCGTCAAAAATAGTTGACTTTGATAACTTGAACTGCATCTACTTTCCTTGGCGGAGAGATGTAAGTGGGATGTTCTGTCATGTTTTGCTGTTGAGCGGGATCTCGTTACAGTGCTTTAAGGCAGACGTTGTTCTGTGTTCTATAAACATTTTTGCATTACTCTTTTGATTTAATTTTACATACATAGATTTTGCTTTCTTTCTTTTTTTTAGTATTTAATTTTATTTATTAGGTAACGTTAGATGTTCTCGGTGAAGACATCTTTATCTTGTATTTCTTTAAATGCAAGGGGTCTCCGTAATTCTGTCAAAAGAAAAGCCTTTTTTCTTTTTTGTAAAAACAAAAGTGCACACTGTGTATTACTACATTCTAAACCTGATGATGTTAAATTCTGGACAAGTCAATGGGGTGACAAAATAGTCTTCAGCCATGCTTCAACACAGTCAGCAGGGGTAGCCATATTATTTAATAACCTTCCCGGAAAAATAATAAAGTCAAGGACTGACTCGAACGGTCATTGGATTTCAGTTGTTTTAAACATTGATGATGTTCTGTTTATTTTATTTAACGTGTATGGCTACAATAGTAGTACTCTTAACAACAAGCTACTATCTGAAATCTCAAATCTTTTGTTTGAATTAAAACTTTTGTACCCAACTGATAATGTTGTCATAGGAGGAGATTTCAATCTGGTTATGGATGAGACATTAGATCGTTACCCACCTAAATTTAGTAACTCGCACCCGAACCTTCAGTTCATAAACTTCTGTTTAGATAACAATGTGGTAGATATTTGGAGGGTTAGGAATCCAAATCTAAGACAATTCTCTTGGTTTAAACCAAATGGGATTTCCAAGTCCAGGATTGATTACTGGTTAATTTCTTCTAATTTAACTGAATTTCTCAAAGACATCTCAATCTCAGCCGCACCCTTAACTGATCATTGCTGTATTTCTTTATCTTTTTGTTCGAATAAAAAAGAATCGCGAAATAAGGGTTACTGGAAATTTAATTCTGACTTAAGGCATAGTAGCTTTTGTTCGCAAATTAAATCAATGATAAATGGAGCAAAGTTAGATAAAGACCATTCTTCATTCACAAGTAAATGGGAGTACCTAAAACACAAGATTCAGGAATTCTCTATTCATTTTAGTAAAAATTTGAGTAAAACTAGAGCGCATTTGGAGGAGGAATTAACAAGAGAGTTAAATAATTTATGTAATAGAAGTGAAATGGATGATGAAACTAAACTAAATATCTTATCTTTACAATCTAAAAGTGACAATTTGTATATTCAAAAAGCCAAAGGAGCTTATGTGAGATCTAGAGCAAGATGGATAGAGAAAGGGGAAAAAAGCAATAGTTATTTTTGTAGACTCGAAAAAAGGCGACAGGAAAAAAAATACTATAAATTCCCTTTACGTTAATGGAATTATAAATGATTGCCCAAAAATAATGTCTTCTGAGATCTTTAAATTTTATAGCACTTTATATAGCTCAAATTTCTCTGCACAAGATTGTAATGTTTTTTTGATAGAATACATAATGATATACCACAGATTGGTGAAGATTTTAGAGATTTATGTGAGGCGGACATTAAAATTGAGGAACTTGATAAAGCCATAGATAAATTATCCTCAGGAAAATCTCCAGGCCCTGATGGCCTCACTCCTGAATTTTATAAATTCTTTAAGGAAGACTTGAGGGATTTATTGTTTCAAGTCCTTCTTGAATGTGTTCACAATAATGCACTTGCTTCGACTATGAAGCAAGGACCGATTACTCTAATACCCAAGCCAGGCAAGGATGCTCGACAAATAGATAATCTTCGGCCCATTACTCTTCTTAATTGCGATTATAAGACTTTAGCTCACATATTTGCCAACAGATTAAAGGAAGGATTAGATCAAATAATAAGTGAATCACAATCTGGTTTTATGAAAGGCAGATCAATACATAATAATATTAGGTTAGTCTTAGATATTTTAGATTATCATGAATGGATTGAGGATGATGGTTACATTTTGTTTTTGGATTTAAAAAAAGCATTTGACACCATTGAACACAATTTCATATTTGATTCTCTTAGTAAATATGGTTTTGGCAACAATTTCATATCTTTTGTTAAAATGCTATATAAAGACATTAATAGTTCTATATCACTGTTGCATGGGACATCTCAGAGATTTAATATTACACGAGGAATTAGGCAAGGCTGTCCCATTTCCCCTTTCTTATTCATATTGGCTGTAGAAATGCTTGCTATTTTGATCAATAATGACAATAGTTTTGACAAACTCAGGGTATTTGGAAGACAAATTTCTATTAGTCAGTTGGCCGATGATACAACTTTTTTTTTTAAGGATAAACATCAAATTGATAGAGCTATTAAATTAGTTAATTTATTCTCCAATGCTTCTGGTTTGCACTTAAATATAAACAAATGTGAATTAATTGCAATTCATGACAGTGAATTAGACTTTTTATGTAATATCCCAGTTAAAACTTCTGTAAAATACCTGGGTATTACTATTACTAAAGATAATAATCATAACATTCAGGAAAATTTTGTAAACAAATTTCTAAAAGCAAAATTAATTCTCAACAGTTGGTTACAAAGAGATGTCTCAATTTTTGGAAGAATTTTGTTAACCAAAATTGAATTTCTGTCTAGATTTGTTTACCCAGCCTCTTCACTTGCTATCCCTCTTCATTTAATAAAGGAATATAACAGCACAATTTTAAATTTTATTTGGAAAAATAGGCATCACTATATAAACAAAAATGATTTGATTCGCAGTTTTGAAGAAGGAGATCTGAATGTTATTGACTTGGAAATATTGAACAATGTCTTAAAAACTCAATGGTTAAGATCATTTCTTCACAACACAAACAGTATATGGTTTACAATATCTTCTTCAGTGTTTGGGAAAATAGGTGGTCTCGAATTTTTAATCAAATGTGATTTTGAATTGTCCAAGCTACCTCTCAAATTGTCTCTCTTTCATCAACAGGTTTTGTTGTGTTGCAAACTAGCTTTTTCTCACAATTTCAGTCCTCACAAGACTTGTATTTGGAACAATCGTTTTATTTTACATCGCAATAAGTCTTTATTTTATGAAAGCTGGTTTAAATATAATATTCTTTCTTTATTGGATATGATGAATAACCATGGTGACATTCTCAGTTACAATGATTTCTGCCTGAAACATGGATTTGCATGTCATCCTAAAGAGTTTTATACAGTTGTAAATGCCATTCCTAAAAGTATAGTATTATTGCTCAAAGGAATTCTTTCTCATTATTCTGTGACATTTTCTCTTCCATCTCTGAGATTGGATACTTTGTCTATTAGAGATCAAAAATGTACCAACAAATTTATAAGAAGTGTTTTCATTAATAGACTTTGTCCAAATCGACTCAGACGTCACCATATTTTTAAAGATTTTGATTCAAATGAATTAAAAGAAATTAGAATAAGCTACCTCTCTTTTCCAATCTTCCCAAAAGCAAAAGAACTTCAATTTAAAATAATGAATGATATATATCCATCGAAAGAATTCCTTAAATCAAAATTTGATATTGAGGAAAACTCTTGTCAATTTTGTGAAAGTGACATTGAAACCACTGAGCATATTTTCTTCAACTGTATTCATTCAAAGCTGTTTTGGTCTCACTTGAATAACAGATTGTCCTATGTCAATATCCATATTAACCTTCTTAACTATAAACCAATTAAGTTTGGAATATTTAAAAAAGATTGTATGCAACACTACTTAATTAATAACCTTATTTGTTATGGTAAATTCTTTATTCATAAATGTAGATTTTTGAAAAGCACCCCTTCTTTCCCTCATTTCATAAATGAACTTAGAATTATTGCTTCTTCCCTACATACACTTTCAAGCAATAAAGCTATTACATTAGCTAATTTTTTCAACCAATTTAGTGACTCATAATATCTTGTAACCCCTTCTGCATTTATTTATCTTGATTTATTTTATTTATTTATTATTGTGTAATATTCTTTATCTTGATTTCTAATTCATATTTAATTATTGATGTTAATTATGTACAATGTTTATAACTTATAGTTATGTCTGCCTTGTATCTACAACTGTATTTTTTGATATGTCTTAATATTGTTCATTTAAAGCCTGTTTTGTTTGTACATTTTTTGATTTTCATTAATAAATAAATAAAAAAAAATTATAATAATAAAAAAAAAAAGAAATAACGAACTTGAGCGCGCAAAAGACGCGATATGTGAACGGCCCCTTAATTGGCTTTCCTACCTGCCTGTCAACGCATGTATTTGCATACCTCTGCGCACCCTGTTCGCACAGACACGATACATCATCAGCGCTTTCCCAATTTCAGTCCTCGCTGCATTCCACTGCAAGGTTAATCTTTAATGAGCCGAAAAGAACACACGTCACACCTCTGTTCATCAATTTGCACTGGCTACCAATAGCTGCTCGCATAAAATTCAAGGCATTAATGTTTGCCTACAAAACCACCACTGGCTCTGCACCCCTTTACCTAAATTCAGTACTTCAGACCTATGTGCCCTCTAGAAGCTTACGTTCTGCAAGTGAACGACGCATTATTGTGCCATACCAAAGAGGAACAAAATCACTTTCACAGACTTTTTCATTAACTGTTCCCATCTGGTGGAATGACCTGCCCAACTCAATCCAAGCAGTTCTTGAAGTCCTTAGCCATCTTCAAGAAACGCCTAAAAACACATCTCTTCCATCTTTATTTGACCCTCTAACTCTAGCACTCTCTATTCTAATTCTATTTTATCTATCTGTCTTCTTTTTATTTAAAAAAAAAACACACACTTGACCCTCTATCAACTGCATATTTATTCTGTAACTGCTAGCTTTTCTTGAAAAACTAACACTAGCTGTCTTTTTTCTATATTCTATCTACTTGTTTTCTTTATAAAAAAAAAATATATATATATTAAAAATAAAAAATACTTTGCTACGTGTACTGCGTTAGGCTAACCAAGACTTGTCATAGCACTTGCATGTTGTTGCTCTTTTGTTGGTTTTGATTGCTTCTATTGCCCTCATTTGTAAGTCGCTTTGGACAAAAGCATCTGCTAAATGACTAAATAAATAAAAATAACTTATTATACGGTTGAACAGAACAACCGTCGGACGTGATAAGATATACATATGAAATATGCAGAGCGGGGAGGGCGCGAGGACTGTAATTGGAAACCGTTGATGTAGCCTATTGTAGTAATTTAATGTTGTCTCTGGTATTCTGCTCTTCAGCGTAGTGCGTTCAGGGGGCGTGGCTTTGGACGGCGATTGCAGGGAGGGTGGGACGTTCGCTTTCAGTGCTATCAGGCTAAAGTTAGCATTTTCCGAGATCTCCTATTGCACCTTTAAAATGTAATTTATTTATATGATCAAACCTGAATTTTCAGCATCATTACTCGAATATTTACTGTGACATGATCCTTCGGAAAAGTAATCTAATATGCTGATTTGCTGCTCAAGAAACATTTCTGATTATTATCAGTGTTGAAAACAGTTGTGCTGATTCATATTTTTGTGGAAACTGTGATTTATTTTTCAGGATTCTTTGATGAATAGAAAGTTCAAAAGAACTATTTATTTGAAATATAATTTTTTTTAACATTATAAATGTCTTTACTGTCACTTTTGATCAATAATGTATAATGTATCCTTGATGAATAAAAGTATTGATTTCTTTAAAAAATGTAAACTTGATAAATTTTTGTCCTTTTAACTCTCACAAAAATTTGAGATGTTCCGATACCCTTTTTCCCTTCCCGATACCGATTCCGATGCCTAGGCTCAGGGTATGGGCCGATACGAGTACTGATCCGATACCTGGGTGTGTATCTGGTTATACAGCTGTATGTACTACTAGCCCTGTATGAATTGATACAATTATTTTATGGTGTGCTTCACCATATATATATAGTCTGGCGAGTAAATAAAAATATATAATATATAATGTTTGGAAAATGGCACAGCTTTTTAAATATATAAATTTACACTCTTAACATCAGTCAAGCATTATAAATATATTATGATAATCAAGTATTATTGAATTACAGATCTTTAGTAATTAGAATTAAAACTTGGTAACCATGTGTGAATGCATATTAGTCATTTTCACTGAACTTAGGACTGGTGGTGGTGCTTTTTTGGTCATTCAGTGTTTCTGTAAAAAATGGGGGGGGGCTATCAATAATACTTATAAGATAATAATCATACTATGAATTCTACTAAGAACAATATAAAACGCACTAAGGATTAAAAAGCTGCTGGATTCGTGAATATTAATCATGTTGTCTGCATTTGCTCGAAGTGATTTGCTGAAATCAAAACAGGGACTATAATAGGTGAGCGCCAGCCAATGAGATTGTCGTTTGCGCATTAGCTCCGCCCACTACCGGAAAACCCGGCAGTTCTTAAAAGCTGAAGAATTCCAAAGGAACTCCGTTATTTTGACAGGAAAATACAACAAAGAATATCGTTTACATGTAGCGCGTCAATTCTGCATGGTATGTAAGACTCTCTCGCTCGCTCGCTCGCTCTCTCTCTTTGCAGGTGTGAAAATAGCAAAGCGACGGCGAGTCGTGTGCTTCACACTAGAGTTTACGGTATGTCACACACAGGTGCGCTGCGCATCCATTCACATGAACTGAAAAATAGCACAGATCGCTTGATGGAGAGTGAAACTCTGAAGCGCTCAGTCGGCGAGTGACAATATATCTGTGCTAAACTTATGCATAGCCTTCAACTCACACACTGGCGAGTAAAATCTGAGCATTTATTAGCCACTGGCTAATATTAGACATCATTTAGTCACCCAGGGTGAAGATTTAGTGGCATATGCGAGTGATTTACTGGCAATGTGCATCACGTTTGTATTTCTTCTTCGCTGCTCTAAATAGTGGTTGCTTGTGTGGCAATAGCACAACTTCCTGTGTTTGCATTCTGAGCAGCGAAGAAGAATTGATTTCTGATTTGCAGCGTTAAGCAAAGCTAGCGGGCATAACTAGGTCTTGTTTAAGAAAATGGTATCGGATCGGTACATGGGTTCAAGCACTCGACGATACCGATGCCAGAATTATACTACTATCGGAACATCTTCAAATTGAAAAAATAAAAATAAAATTATATACACATTATCTCAAAATATATAAATTACTTATCAAAATAACAGAATAAAACATAAAACATTGTTATTGCATTATTATCATTATCTTGTAGTATATAATTTTTTAATCATCATATTTTCATAAACAGTGTCTTTTCATTTAAATCATATAATTTTGATGAGATTAACACTGACTATCAGCATTATTAATTTTAGAAAAAAAAGATCAGTCCAAATAATATTTCAAAAAAATCAATTTTTCTCTCTCACTCTAACAGCTAATACTGTTTATTACAGTTAATGTGGTTTCTGACATGCTATTATTATGAGCTGTCTTATGCTAATGAATATCAAAGCGAGAGAAAACTCAGATGCTGTAACTTTCAAAACAACCGTCATCTCTCCAAAATGGCAAAACTCTACCTTACGCTGCTCACATATTCAGGTTAGGAGGGTAAAGAGGATGAAAAGAATCCTCCCTCATCAAACTCATTTTGTAGCTTTGCCCTTTCACACTCACACAATCCCCTCCCCTGTTTTCAGCTAATATGATATAATAACAATATATGCTCTGAAAGCTAATATATTGTTATGGTATAACCTTTGGGCGAGACCGAATGAGGAAAAACAGTGAAATTAAGCAGCGCTGCTGTGGGTCTAATGGTTATTGTGTTTAATGGCTCTATCAAAGACTCGGCACTACTGTAATCAGCCGCGTTGTTCAGCCAAACTCGAGCGACATCTAAGAGAGCTGAACTGATTGCTAAAGTTAGTTTCATCTTCTGAAGAAATTAAACTTCTCCATTACAACCTGGACAAGAGTGAGCCAGGAGAATACATCTAATTAAAACTTCTGAAGAAAACAGAAGTGAAGAAATGATTAAAATATATGTATGTGAGATGAATTCAGTCTTGAATCAACATACTACATTATAGTCATATGATATTTAAATCATAATCTGTGCTAATTATAATTACTAATAGTACTATTAACTAAATACTCAGGCAAAGCTTCACTCGAAAAAAACGCTGGGTTATTTTTTCAATCCCAAATGGCTGGGTTGAGACTGCTGGGTAAGGACGTTGGGTTGTTTTAACCCAATTTTGGGTTGAAAATTAGTCTTTATCATAACTCAGCGGCGCTGGGTTGGGAACGCGGACCAGAAAGAGAGCACGCACGTCACGTCAACATCGGACGACACCAGTGCGAGAAGCCGCCATTTTCTCAGCCTGAAAGAAGCGAGAAGCGAGTGAAAGACGTTATGGTAAGTAAAGATTAAAAATGTAAAGTCATCATTCATTGTTTGTGTCCGGGAGTATTTTGAGGTTTTATGGAAGGTGGAAATAGTCCGAAAAGAGCTTATATTGAAAACTACGCGGACGCGGTTTTCGCCTCAGAAACGGAGGGCTTAACTAAACTGAACGAAGAGATGCTTTTAATATAACGTCCGTGAGTGTCTTATGTCATATTTACATAATATTTTACAATATCTGCACTTTTTGAGGTGTTAATGGATGATTATTATGTTAATTCGTTATCTTATTTTTCGCGGTTAAACTCAATGTAGTTTCCTAAAGGAAACGGCGTTATGTAATAAAGACTAGCATAATTATTTTGAGGCTGATGATTGTTAAAAGTAATGTTTTGTATGTAATATTTCAGACTTGTTGAGCTTGTGTCTTCATTGTGCCAGCACCGGGAGTTAACGACACAGAAGCCTGCGTGTGTGAGGAGGCGATTTTCTCAGCTTCTTCAGAAGAGAGGGAAAGACAGTTTTAAGGCAAGTAAACTTCATAATTCCATCATGTTATCATTTTTTTTTTTACTAAGACTAAAAGAATGTTTGTTTTTGTAGATGGTGAAAGCCAGAGACATAGGCGAGCATCATTCTTTTGAGATTGATGTTATTTTTAGAAAATAAATGTTTCTGTTGTCTCCTGCCTGTTTACTTCACATTTTGATGCAACTACAGTATGATTACGTGTTCATATTTTATGTAAACCATTGATGTCCCTTTTTTTCATTGCAGAACTCAAACTAACTTTGGAGTTAAGGACACAGCAGCCTGCTTGTGTGAGGAGGTGATTTTCTCAGCTTCTTCGGAAGAGAGGGAAAGACAGTTTAAGGCAAGTGAACTTCATAATTCCATCGTTATCAATTTTTTTTTACTAAGAGTAAAATAATGTTTGTTTGTTTTTTGTAGATGTTGAAAGCCAGAGACCTAGGAGAGCATCATTCTTTTGAGATTGATGTAAGTTATTTTTAGAAAATAAATGTTTCTGTTGTCTCCTGCCTGTTTACGTCACATTTTGATGCAATAACAGTGTGATTACGTGTTCATATTTTATGTATACCATTGATGTCTGTGTTTTTTTTTATTGCAGAACACAAACCAACTTGGAGTTGTCTGATTTGAGTCATCATTCTTGGTCTTTTTCCTTTCTTAAAAGAATAGTTCACACAAAAAATAATTTACTTGCCCTCATGTCATTCTAAACCTAAGACTTTTGTATGTCTTTAGAACACAAATTAATATATTTTAAATTTTCTCTCATAATTTATTGTTAATCCAAGAGGGAGTCTAGATAATCAGTATTTTCAAGCTTCAAAAATACAGAGTAATTGTAGAAGTAATCCATGGCAATATTTATATATGAATAAATCTTAAATTATATGATAGCGAACATGTCTGTTCAGAAGAAAATATTGGTCTCCCAGACTTGCAATGAGGACAAAAATGAAGAGAATATTAAATATATTTATTTGTGTACCAAAAATAAGCAGAGTTGGAACAACATGTGGGAAAGTAAATTATGATAGATTTTCATTTTTTGGTGAACTAACCCTTTAAAGAGCAGCCCCTCCACGTACATGGAAATTTGTGAGGTATGTGAATGTCATGACTGTTTTAATGTTTCAGTAAAGTAGAAGCTTTCTGAAAGCAGTATATTTATTTAAACAATATACATGCCCTCACAAGTGCTGCCATTATAGCATTCTAGAGCGCTGTGGTAGACAGACATTAAACAACCACACAAAGTGGTTGAAATGATAAAACAGACTATTTACCTATCCTTACTGATGTGGATGCACCTCTATCTGAAAATGGATAGTTTAATTAAATGTTTTCTTTTTTCAAATGTTTTTCTCTTTTTAGGCCACTGATGAAGAACAGGCGGTGACTGGGATGATGTCAGACGAACACGCAGGAAGACCCGATGTCTGGAATAAAAGCAACGCTCGCAGCGCTTCTGGCCATCTGGCCTCTTGCTGTCTGGAAACGTGCCTCCCTGGATTTGAACCCATGATCTGAAGGGTTCAGGAGAAGTGTCTTAGCAGAGAATGCCACTTGGGCGCTGCATGTTTAACAGGCTGTTGAGGAGAGGTTAAGGTGTAAGAATGAAAGATTTACAGTGCTACAATGTAAAATGCTGATCTGGATAAGAAACTAATCAAAACCAGCACAACATTAACACACAATTTTATGAAGTAGCTCCAAGTGGGATTCGAACCCACAACACGACAGGCTTTGAGCTTCAATGGAAGAGGCTTAGCAGAGAGCGCCACTCAGACGCTTCAGGTTTGACCTGCTGCCTAGGAGAGATTAAGGTGTGAGAATGAGCTGACTAAAAATGTTCTTTAGCATTTTGACCAGCGTAATACGCAAAGTAAAGTTTAATTTTAAACGCAGTTTATGGTTAACTCGATAGCTGAAGAGTCAAATTAATCCCGATTGGTAATTGTTTAGCTTAAACTGAATTAGGATGCTAAGATTATTAGCATAAGACAACGAACACAGGTACGGTCAACTTCCGAGAGGTATTTCTCGGGAACGGTAGCAAATCAAAAATATGTTCAGTCATTTTCGTGCGGGTCGGTCCAAAGAACATATGATAAGATTTTAGACAAAATTGACAAAGTTTGAACGAGGAGTAGCAAAAACACTGTTTTTCATTGACTTCAATATGGCTGACAGGCACATTCATGAAAAATGACATATGAGACATAGTCAAATCGGCATACCCACGGAATGAAATGTATAGAATAACAAAACAAATTTGAACAGTGCTTTCAAAAGTTATAAGCAAAATTGTGCATTTTTATTTCTACACCTCACAACCCCGAGTAGGTGGCGCTGTTCCCAACTTTGGCACATATCCTCAGTTCATGGTGTCGATGAAGCGTACCATGTTTTTGTAGATTTGATCAAAGTTTTGGCCGAGATACAGCCTCTAAACTATTTATGGTCGACCTTGTTACTTACCTTCACAGCATCATAACTTTTTTTTTTCACCGGTTAGGTCAAATAATTTCTGTTGCAGTCATTA